>OU343221.1:307965033-308165858 GCA_910596185.1 Chrysanthemum makinoi
GTTGCTAAGTCGAATCATATCTTTGGTACACAGTTTTGGGACGATTGGTACTCATGGGTAAAAGTAATATTTTATGGAGTAACGGGAAAGAACGATAAATTCAAATTCCCTTTGTCTACGTAATTAAATACTCCAAGTGTTTTGATCTTTTCAAATCGGGTCATTAGTGTTAGAGAAATAAAAACTCAAGTGTAGGGATGCTCCTATAAATCCCTTATATTTTGATATTATCATAGAGGATGGTAGAGTAAAAAGGTATGAAAAAAAATTAAAAATGAGAAAAACATACGGGCTGCCATCTTACATCTATCTTTATGTTTATATTCTTAAATTTATGCTTGTTTTGTTTCAAGTTACATAGTGTTAGTGAGTCGAGTCTTGTCTTAGCAACATGATGTGCTATTTCATCCTGCTTTTAATATTTATAAAACTTAGATAACTTAGGATAGTACCTAGCAGGCTGATACTTGCGTCGAGATGTAGTAAAGCCTTAGGTAAATGGTATAAGTCCCAAGAGTACATTACCTTGAAAGAACTAAGATGATTAGATAAAATATTGATAATATAAGGGTAGACAAAGTTGATATAATCCATAGATATGCTATTATTCTACCCACGAGACACCCGAAATTTAAAGAAGAAAGATAAAGCGAATCATTATAAAGACTACAAATATGAATTGAATCTACGATGCAAAGATTCATATAGTGGTTAATTATCACCGGACTCCTTTGAATTGATTAGTCATGGCCTATGGTTCTTAGATTCCTCACCAAGATGGCGAGGTCACGGATCATTGGCTTGACCTAATATGATCATTAATCACCAAATCTAAAGATAAAGGAGGGTGGGAACTTCGGCCGTTAGGAACAACACTCTTAAATACATCCACTTGATAAGTGATCATTTGGTCAATTCTGAAGAGTGGTGAGTACTATGGCCAATTCCTCATACTTCCTTTTATCAGGGCTGGGAATTAGGTTGGTCATATCTCGACCCTTTAGATACTACCAAGGCTAGAGATGCATGAAAAGACTAGCAAATGTCTATAAAGAATTATAGAGAATAACAATAACATAAATGCAAACTTTAATTAATAACAATATAAAGAATCCAAACTTTCAATCTGAAAATCGTAGGCGAGGACGTTATTCATGCTTTCCTAAACCATGCTTCTTCTTACGTGTTTTGATCTCCCCGAACCCTAGAAGGTTTGGGAAGGAAAAGATATCTATCTTGATGAAACCATCGACTATTATAGGCTTCAACATAATTCTGGTAACCTTATTAGGTAGTTATTTAAACAGCTCCTCTGATCTTCGATTGCTTATCCATTGGCTGCAGTGACCTTGTTTGTTGTTGCGTAGCCCATATCGGTGCAAATCTATGTTCTGAAGCGTAGCCTAGGTAGAAACTCTGTAGTATCTTTGTTGATTTAATATATATCAGTAATTCTGGCGTAACTGAGAGTGAGGGATTCTGTAGTAACCGAAATCTTTAGTTCGCGTCGTAACTTCATCACTTGATTCTGTAGTAATTAAGAGACAGTTGGATCAATAGAGGTTTGAAAACATCCAATTCTTGATACGTCCTTTACTTAATCGTCTGAAATGAAATAATAAGGAATAGGATGTCATAATAATTTACTCAAAATGTGATGATAAAGGAAGTAAACGAAACTGGACTATTTGATGTTATCAAATATCCTCCCATAAACTTCTACTTGCCTAGTAGGTAATTTAGGCTGCAAAAGATACATCCTTGAAGAATGTCACGGTTTAATTTCCATACTAGAATATTAATAAGAGCATAACACCTCACACGAAATAGGAACGAAAACACTCTCCTCATCCTATTCTAAATGTTAATTTCGGGTAATCACTCAATTAGCGGACATAATTACACTACAACTCCACCACTAAGAGTAAGGTTAAGACAAATTTAAGAAAGCAATGTTGGGTTGAGTTTCAAAGGCTTAAGGGATGGTGTCATTACTAGCGTGTCCACGTGAGGCTTTGGACAAAAGTCAATGATACATGACCAAATCCATGGCCAAGACATCAAGGATTGCTCGCTGCATCACCTAGATCACATACGACAAAAAGGGTAAGGATAGGCATGGGATATTTAATGGGTGAAAAGGAAAAGAGAAAACAAATATGTAGAAAACTAGAAGGGGGGGTTGAATAGTTTACCAATTAAAAACTTTGTTTTGAAACTTATTGTAAAGATCAATTGATATTGATCTTAGATATGTTAATGAAATATGCAAGCAATATGTAAGAAGTAAATAAGGAAAGAAATGATCAAACCACAACAAGTTGTTTATAGTGGTTCGGTCTACAAGGACTCTTTTTCCTTGCCCTACTCCACTCCCGAGTCTCACACTCGAGAGTTTAACTTCACTAGTCAACAAGCTCCTTTCACCGGAGAAAACCTTTACACTTAAACACACTATTTCGACACTAAGCTAGATGTCGAGTTCTTTCCAAGGGTACAACTACTCCCACACACAATGTATTTTGAGGACTAAAATACTAACCACTCACTCTCACAAGATTATGATGGTTTGATACAACAATGAAGTATGAATCAACACTAGATCATACAACACTAAACAAACAAGACTTCCAACTTCTCGTTGAAGCTTGAATATGACTTGATCTTCTTTGCTACAAAAGAGATCACTAATATGATATGGAACTGAGTTAGAAAGGTTAGAGAGAAGATATGTATGAGAGTATGTTAGAAAGGGATGAAAAACTACTTGGCTTGGCATTGCTATTTATAGCCAAAATGGGCAGGGCGTCACGGACGGCGGACCCCTTAAAAGGGTTCGCCCGTGTACCAAAATTTTGTACCGCCGGTCGGCGATCAAGATATCAAATCTTTACTAAAGTCAACTCTATCTAAGTGAGATTGTGCAAGATATGAAGAGTACAAATCTTCACAAAATATCTAATGAAATCTTCCAATGATTTCCATGATGCAATACATGATGTCATATGTTGTATTTCTATTTTTAGAAATATGCAAATACTTAAGTAGTGTTTGGTTTTAAGAACCTAACACATTCTACAAACTACTATCATACATAATGATTAGAGTCATATCAAGATGTTACTAATCATAAATGTAAATGCTTGAATGATGAATATATTGTTTGAAAAAGCTTGTTTTAATATCTAATAAACTTGACAAGCTTTAAGCTTTTATAAATTAAATTTACTTTTGTCGTTAACAAAACTTAGGTAAAGATCAAAAATATAAATAGCGTTTAATGACGATATTTGTATTAACAATCTCCCCATTTTTGTTGAGGACAAAATATAAATTTTATTTTTATAAAAGATACAAAGTTTGTACAAGAGTTATAAAAATATTAGTTTTAGAACTTGAAAAGGAAATGATAATGCAAGTGTATGATGTTTGACTTTTTATGAAAGTCAAAGTATTCACTAGTTGATGCATGATGTTGACTTTTTCAGAAAGTCAAAGTATGCAGTTTGACTTTTTAAGGAAAAGTCAAGTATTATCAATGAGGGTTCCTGTTTGACTTTTAGGAAGTCAAATGTATGCGGTTTGACTTTTTCAGAAAAGTCAAATATAAATAATTTCAAAGTTCTATATTTTCTCCCCTTTTTGTCTCAACAAAAAGAAGAGGCTATCTTGAATGTAATGAGCCGAGCTATTATCTCCCCCTTGTTCAAAGCTTCCCCTAAATTGGGTGCTTTAATGGGAAGATACATGGATTGTGAAAATAAAGCTACAAAAAATGTTAGTAATAATGATCATTCACAAGCATTTCCAAACACTATGTAATGACACCAACAATATAATAAACAACATTCATTAGTTAAAATTTTTCATGAGTAAAGATCATGAAAAGAGAACACAATGATGTGTTTTAGTACAAGAAAAAAATTATCCTAAGAAAAAAAAATAAACTAAAAAGACTAGTCTAAAACCATCCTATTGTGATGGTGGATGGGAAAAAGCGTTGAGGCGCTCAAGGATATGATTGAGGATGAACCTCATTTCTTCTTGGAAGTCATGGACCATAATCGGGTCCTTTCCAGCGGTTTGGCCGTTTGCTCACAAGTTAAGCAACCATGCCTTGGAGGGTAGTATGTTTGGGGAGGTTGTGGTGGTGGAATGGTAGATGTGTTGGTGTTGGTGGAAATGTTTGGGGTGGTCATGATGGAAGCAAGCAAAGCACTTTGCATTTGCATTGTCTCACTCAAGTGAGAGTCCACCATGCCTTTGAATTGGTGGAGGTTGTGGAGTTCGGCTTGAATCTCCTCTCTAGTGGGATTGGCATCCCACATGCACTCGGAATGTCCTCAAGATGAGGGACATTGATGTGGAAGTGGATGATCCCCGTATAAAGGACCATGAATGTCCTTGGGAATGGGGTGGAAAAGGAGAGGTCTAGGCCCTAATGGGGCGTTTGGGTCAATGGATGACCGAGGTGACTCATGAGCCATCCGCTCAATTGTGCCAAATGATGGCAATGGTGGTGGATGACTTGGCCTAGGAGGCAAGTCTTCCAAGTCCTCTAGAAAAGGATTTGGTGATGTTGGTGGAGTTGAAAATAACTCCATGGGAATGAGAGTGGGAGACCTTGGTGAAGGTGGTGAGGGTGTTTTGGATGTTTGGATGGGTGCGGGTGGAGGTGAAGTAGGTGTTTTTGTTGGTGGTGGAGTGGTGATCACAATGTGTGATGAAGTGGGTGTAGCTAAGGTAAGGTGTGTATCATCTCTAATGGGAGATGAGATTGTGAGTGGTGAAGATTCGGATGATGAGCTAAGATGAACAAAACAACAAGGCCTTACGCTAATTCTAGCGGTTTTCTTGCAAGGTTTTGGTGATGATTTAGTCATTTTAACTTGGGTTTTGATTTGCTAGATAGTAGTGAGAATGAAGAAGGTGTGAGGATGATCATGGTAAAACCTCTCAATTTATAGAAGTGAAAAATTATGGAGAAATGTGTTTGATTTGATGTTAAACCATTGAAGAGATGAGGTTCCTAATGATTTGGAAGTGGGTTGAATGCTAGTCATATCACCCAAGTCAATCCATTCAAGAGAGATGGAGTGAAGAAGAAAAGATTTGCAATAAATGTGTTCTAGTGAGTGGAATTTCCTAATATTGATTACCCACGGTTTGAAGGTACCAAAATTTTGGTTCCTTCCTTTATGCAAAAGGGCTCCTTGGGTGGATTTTTCAAATTTTGAATTTTGGTGGGAAATGGATTTCTTATATACTTAAGTGAATTATACTAGTTCTAATAAGAGTATAAACTAGTTAAGATTGATTTATAAGTGATGGAAGATAATTTGGAATCACGAAAGAGTCGAAATTGAGAAAATTACACGGAGGATCCACGGCACCAAAATCATACACGGACGGTACCCAAAAAGGTGCGTGCGGTCGCTATGCAGATCTGGCGGTACCAAATTACATAAGGGCGGTACCAAAATTATGGTGCCGTCGATCCGTGAGTCTTGAAAATTTGGACGAGTTAGTTTTTAGGTGTCGGGGAAATTTCGAAACACTGAAATTTTTCTCAAAACCTGTTATACTAAACATTTCTAGTTAGGAAAAGTAAATAACACATATATAAACATAGTGGAGCATAGATTTTGAGCAAGGCTTATTGATTTTCACATTATAGTGAAAATGGGTAAAATTTGATAGCATACTTGTGCTATCCCCACATGAATTGTTAGCATACACCCTTGTTTTAAGTTATATTATCATCCTACATAATAAAAACAACTAAATTGTATCAAACATTAATGATAATGCATTGTTCCAAACACTCCTTAAAAGTACCCTTATTTGTCCAACTTCTTGTAAATCTTGTTCATCATCCTACCAAGGCACTTGAACATTCCCTTAGTTTGCTTGAATTCTGTGATTCATTCTCTATTTCGGGAAGAGGCATAATACTCATGAGGCGGAAGGCGAGAGCTTGGAAGACCATCCTCGGAGCTATTTGATGATGATGATGATGGAGTTGGAGGTTTTGCTCTCTTGCCTTTTGTCTTAGCAACTCGTGCATCACTCAAAGGTACAAAGATGTGAGGGATGAGCTCATAGTGAAGGTGCATCCCTTTTGGTGTTGGTGGAATTGGTGCAAAGTTTCTATAGAGGCGGGTGAGGAGCATCCCGTATGGAAGAGCAACCGATCCTTGAGTTGGAATATCAATCATTCTCCTAGCTATGTAGTAGGCTAAATTGAATGGTTGTCGGGTGGACAAGTTGTAGAGCATATGACAAAGGCAAGCGTTAATGTGATCCCTATTTCCTATGGTGCTAATGGCGTTGGCTCTAAGTAGCTCCTCCCATTTCTTAAATTAGGGCTTAAGTTCATTTAGCTCCATTCCATATGGATCTCGGTTTACTTCTTTTCCCTTTCGGGTAACTTGGGTTGTATCACTTTTTGGGTTAAAAGGTGTTCACGGATGACATCCTTATCGGCCAAACGGGTTTGGTAGGGTAGAGAGCGGTCATTGATAGCATCAAGGGCGGTGAGTGACCATTTATCCGAGTAGAGACAAGTTCCTCGGTTGGGAATTCCTAGCACTTGAGCAAAGTTGGCTAAGGTGATGGTGTAGTCGTTTTGATTAATTCTAAACCTAAGACAAAATTCATCATCGTCTTCATCACTAAAGCCGGTCACACTAGCATAGAATTCTAACACAAACCTAGGACAAATTGGTTCATCGATGTCAAGAAGACAATCGAATTGAATGGCGGCTAGTTCTTCACGAAGATTGGTGTTTTCAAGGAAGGATGAGTGAATGGTTCTACCCTCATGGAAATACCTTGATTCTAGACCCTAAATATTTCTACTTGTTCTTTGGTAAGTCCTTTGGTTTTGTGGTGTTTGGGAATGTAGTTAAGGGTGTCTTTGTGATCATAGAATCTTGCGGCTACCATGGTTATTCCTAAGGACAAGAGTTAATATGTTAAAAAATGAGAATAAGTTTTAACGTTTTTGGTTCTAGTGTGTGCCTATATGAAAACAATTTGGAGTTGCGGTTATCTCGACTCATTTTATGCACAAAGATGGTTTTAGTGGGGTGTTTGGCAAATACCATGAGATAACCCAAATGCTCCTAATTCAATGTGGCTTCATTTGAATATACCGGGAATGCATATTAGTTATGCAATACCTTTAGTATTCAAGAGCATGCAAGTGATGAAAATTTAACGTTTCTATTTGTATTAGCAATGAAAAAATTGTTTTCCTACAAGTGAGAAGCTTTTCAAAACTTTTGACATGGGGTGTTTGGTTGTTTGAATAAGGCCTTATATTCATTATCTATCAATTAGTGGGAAGCATGATTTGTTTATGCAATATGATAATGTAGTACCTAATTTCAATGACTAGTTATGCAATTTGCCAATTGAATTCATATTTGGTATAAAAGCATACATAAAACCCCATGTAATGATTTGTGATAGTTTTGTGCATAAATAAGAATCCTAGACTCGGAATTAAGAGATGAAATGTAGTTAGGATACTTACAATGATGTTATCTTCATTGATTAGTGAGTGGGAAGATGACAATAATGAGCTTGGTTTAAGTTTTACACGTTTTGGTAAAGTGGGTTTTGAGGAAGAGGATGATTTGTATATAGCGGTTTTATACAGACACCACGGACGAGCGGCACCAAAATTTGGTTCCGTCTTTGTTGTCGTTTGGTGCCGTGGCTACTGATGCAGTACAAGACAAAATTGTTTTGTTTTGACTATTCTAATGTTTTGGGCTATGTTTATCCTACATGTTTGGTTCCATTAACCCTAAACCAAGTCTAAGAAGATTAAAGGTTCTCGTTTAAGAGGCTTAGTTAAGATGTCGGCAATGTTGTCTTGGGAGGATACTTTCTCGATTGAAATGTTTCCTTTTTGAACATTGTCGCGAAGAAAGTGATGGCGGATTTCAATATGTTTTGTCGAGCATGTTGAACGAGGATTCTTGCTGAGATCGATGGCTCCTTTGTTGTCGCAAAGTATCACAATGTCGTTGAGATGAATTCCGTAATCTCCGAGAGCTTGCTTCATCCAAAGAGCTTGTTGACATGCTTTTCCGGCTGAGGCGTACTCGGCTTCAGTAGTTGAGATGGCCAAGGCCGTTTGCTTCTTTGCAAACCATGAGGTGAGACAATGTCCAACAAAAGTGCAAATACCACTTGTACTTTTTCTATCGACATAGTCACCGGCATGATCCGAGTCGGCATACACTATGGTTTCTACACCCGTTCCTTTGGGATACCATAATCCTAAACACGTTGTTCCCTTAATGTATCTAAAAATCCTTTTAAGGCTTCTAAGTGTGATGCCTTTGGGTTTTCTTGAAAGCGAGCACATAGACAAACACTAAACATAATGTCGGGTCTACTAGCCGTAAGATAGAGTAGGCTACCAATCATTCCTCTATATTTAGTGTTATCTACGGATTCACCTTCCTCATCCTTGGTTAGTTTAGTGTCAGAGGACATGGGAGTTTTAGTTGGTTTGGAATCTTCAAGACCAAATTTCCTAAGCATGTCTTTTATATATTTAGATTGGTTAAAAAATATGCCATCTTCTAGTTGTTTTATTTGAAGTCCTAGAAAGAAATTTAACTCACCCATCATACTCATTTCAAACTCGTCGTGCATGATTTTAGAGAAATCATCACATAGTTCTTGACAAGTTGATCCGAATATAATGTCATCAACGTATATTTGAACAATGATAATTTGTGATTCCTTTTTCTTGGTAAAAGGAGTATTATCTACTAATCTCATAGTATATTTGTTATCAATAAGAAAAGTCTTAAGTCGGTCGTACCAAGCTTTTGGTGCTTGCTTAAGACCATACAATGCTTTCTTGAGTTTGAAGACATGATGTGGTTTCTCAAAGTCGGTGAAACCGGAAGGTTGAGCAACATACACTTCTTCGTTAATAAACCCATTAAGGAAAGCACTTTTAACATCCATTTGAAATAATTTAAAATCATAGGCACATGCATAAGCAAGCAATATTCTAATAGACTCAAGCCTAGCTACCGGTGCATAAGTTTCATCATAATCAATCCCTCTTGTTGATTATAACCTTGCGCTACAAGCCTAGCTTTGTTTCTAGATACTATCCCATTTTCATCCATTTTATTTTGAAAAACCCATTTTGTTCCAATTATAGTTTGATCTTTAGGTTTTGGAACTAATTTCCAAACATCATTTCTAACGAATTGGTTTAATTCTTCTTGCATGGCAATAACCCATGATTCATCTTTTATTGCTTCATTTATGGTTTTGGGTTCAATGGTGGATACAAAACAAAAATAATTACTTTGATTTTGGGCTTGTGACCTTAAGGTTCTTTGATTGAGTTGTCCTATGACTTTTTCTAAAGGATGACTTTTAGATTCTTTGATGTTGACAATTTCTTTATTTAATGGTTCATCTTCCTTGTTATTATTAATTATTTCTTGACCTTCTATCATTTGACTTTCAACTAAGTCATCATCTACCAAAGGTGATGTCTTAGAGGGAGGTGGACTTTCGTCGAATGTTATGTTCAACGATTCCTCGACTATCATTGTTTCTTTGTTTAGGACAATGTAAGCTTTACTAGTTTGAGAGTAACCAAGAAATACACCTTCATAAGACTTTGGGTCAAACTTGGTGAGATAATCCTTAGTATTAAGAATAAAGCATTTACAACCAAAGACTCTAAAATATCCTAACGTTGGCTTTTTACCTTTATAGAGTTCATATGGTGTTTTGTTTAAGAAAGGGCGTATTAAGACTCTATTCAAAATATATGTAGAAGTGTCAGCGGCGTTACACCAAAACTTTTGAGGAATGTTTTGTTCATTAAGCATTGTTCTACTCATTTCTTGAATTGTTCTATTTTTACGTTCTACTACTCCATTAGATTGAGGTGTTAGGTGGGCGGAAAAGTTATGTGTTAAACCATTTGTATTACAAAAGTTTCCAAATTGAGTTTCGTTGTCAAATTCCCGACCATGATCCGTTCGGATCGACACAATTTTGACACCTAGAAGATTTTGAATTTTCTTGCTAAGTATTTCAAATTTATCAAAAGCTTCATTTTGGTTTTCAAAAACAACGTCCAAGTAAACCTTGAATAATCATCTACTATGACCAAAGTGTATAAGTTGCCTCCATAGCTTCTTATAGCGGATGGTCCAAACAAGTCCATATGTAATAATTCTAGACACTTAGATGTGGACACCATATTTTTAGATTTGTGACTACTATGTGTTTGTTTACCAATTTTGCAAGCGTCATAAAAGTGTTGGTCATATTTAAGTTTTGGTAAATTCCTAACCAATTCTTTTGAAGATAGGTTTTGTATAAGTCTCATATTAGCGTGACCTAAGCGTCTATGCCAAAGAGATGAGCTATCATCTAATGTTGTTAGGCAAAGTTTGTCATTATATGTTTTATCTATTTTCATGACATATATGTTATTTTTCCTAACTCCTTTAGCTATGGTGATACCATCTTTTAGTATTTTACTACCATTTTCATCAAATAGTACTTTATACTTTTTATCACATAGTTGGCTAATACTAAGTAGATTAAATCCTAACCTATCCACATGAGCAACATTTTCAATAGTTAGGGAGTTATGAGCGATCGTACCTTTGCCAATAATTTTGCTTTTGAGATTGCTACCAAAGGTGACATTACCTCCGTCATACTCTTGGTATGATGAGAAGAGACTTTGTTGCCCGTCATGTGTCGTGAGCAACCACTATCTTTTATCCATTCATCGGGTTCCAATCCAACTTTCAAGCATACCTAAGAAGCAAATAACTCAAGCATTTGGTCCCCAATATCTCATGGGTCCATTTGGGTTACACATACCATTTATTTGATTCATGTATGGAAACGATGGGTAAGAGTTCCATGGCATGTAATCAGGAGTTTGATATGGTCTAGGAAAGTTTTGATTCCAACCATTGTGTTGGTAGTTGGGTTATACGTTGTGGTTGCTCTTAGGAAAGGGGCGTTTGGCAAAAGGAGTTTTATATCGTTGTTGAGTAGTTTTTGATCTAAATTCATTTTTGACAAGTCCTACTCACGAAGTAATGGCGGTTTTAGTTTAATACTATTATTGGTTTTCTTTGTTATTTTAACAAATTCGATGCGGTCCGTATTGCGAACATTACGTTCTGTGAAGTACCCACGGCACCATTTTGCACAACGGACGGAACCCTTATTTTGGTTCCGTCGGTCCGTCTTTATCTTCGCAATTTTGATAGAATGTTCGTCCTTTTCGGCCGTTTTATTTTGACTCTTTGGAATTAATACTTCATTAAAACCTAGCCCATTCATGTCTCATGGTGTTTTATGAATTTTAACTATTTCATCGGCAAGAGCGATGTTCTTGTTAAACCTTTTAAATTTAGAATTGTTTTCTATTAAAACATCTTGTGTGAGCTTTAGTTTTTCTATTTCAAGTTTAAGCTCTTGACATGATTTACAATCATCGTCATTTGCTTTTCCTTTTCTAGTCGTTTTGCTTTTTCTTTTAACTCATAAACTTCATTTTCCAAAAATTCCTTTTTGGTTTTAAAATTTTTTTTTTTAGTTATGATTTTTAGACTTAGCTCACACAATTGATTATATTGTTTTTGCAAAGTGTCATCATCAATAGAAGAATAAGAAGAGTCGGAAAGTACCTCATTTGACTCATGTGCCATTAGAGCGATCTCTTCCTTGCTTGATTCTTCATCGTCTTCACTATCACTCCAAGCACCACTTACAAAAGCTCGTTGAGTTTTGCTTTTAGGTGGCTTGGGACATTCTCCTATGAGGTGACTTGCATCACCACATCTAAAACATTTTCTTTCACCTTTACCCTTCTTGTCATCCCGATCTTTTCGAAATGGCTTCTTTTCTTCTCGAGGTTGTCTTACGAACTTTCCTCTTCTTCTAAAGAACTTCTTAAAATCTCTAACGGCCATGGCATATTCCTCATCTTCACTACGGGAGCAAGATTCGTCATCATCACTTGATTCCGCTTTTGCTTTTAGAGCAGCGGATTTGATCTTCTCCCTTTTTCCTTTGATGATCTCCGAATCTTTCTCCATCACCATTTCGTGTACTTTGAGGTTACCGATCAACTCGTCTAGTGACATTATTGAGAGATCTTTTGATTCCTCAATGGCGGTCACTTTAGCTCTCCATTTGGGATGGAGTGCTCTAAGAAATTTCTGACAAAGTTCTTACTACGAAAAGATTCATCAAGTGCTTTAAGTGATGTAATAATAGTGTTAAAGCGAGCAAAGCCACAATCAATGGTTTCATCTTCGGGAATAACAAATTGTTCATTTTGTTGAACAAGAAGATCAATTTTGTTATCCTTGACTTGTGAATTACCTTGATGTGTAACAATTAAAGATTCCCAAATATCTTTGGCGGTTTCACACATAAAAATTCTTTCATATTCTTTTCTAGGTAAAGCATTATAAAGCATCATTTTAGCTTCATTATTTTTAGCAACTAGTTTCTTTTGTTCATCAACGGAAATATCCTTTGTTGTAGAACTAAAATCCCTTTAACAATAATAAACCAAAGATCTATATCTTTTGATTTTACATATGTTTCAAAGCGGTTTTTCCAATAGATAAATCCATTGGTTTCAAAGAGTGGTGGTCTTTGCATAGATTGCCCTTCTTTAAAGTTTTCAGAATCCATGGATCGTTTCAAGTTTATAAAATACAAGTTATTTTAGAAATTCTTGAGCAACGAGGCTCTGGTACCAATTGTAGAAAACTAGAAGGGGGGTTGAATAGTTTACTGATTAAAAACTTTGTTTTGAAACTTATTGAAAAGATCAATTGATATTGATCTTAAGTATGTTAATGAAATATGCAAGCAATATGTAATAAGTAAATAAGGAAAGAAATGATCAAACCACAACAAGTTGTTTATAGTGGTTCGGGCTACAAGGACTCTTTTTCCTTGCCCTACTCCACTCCCCGAGTCTCACACTCGAGAGTTTAACTTCACTAGTCAACAAGCTCCTTTCACCGGCGGAGAAAACCTTTACACTTCGCTTACACTATTTCCGACACTAAGCTAGATGTCGAGTTCTTTCCAAGGGTACAACTACTCCCACACACAATGTATTTTGAGGACTAAAATACTAACCACTCACAAGATTATGATGGTTTGATACAACAATGAAGTATGAATCAACACTAGATCATACAACACTAAACAAACAAGACTTCCAACTTCTCGTTGAAGCTTGAATATGACTTGATCTTCTTTGCTACAAAAGAGATCACTAATATGATATGAAACTGAGTTAGAAAGGTTAGAGAGAAGATATGTATGAGAGTATGTTAGAAAGGGATGAGAAACTACTTGGCTTGGCATTGCTATTTATAGCCAAAATGGACAGGAGCGTCCACGGACGGCGGACCCCTTAAAAGGGTTCCGCCCGTGTACCAAATGGTACCGCCGATCGGCCAAGATATCAAATATTTTCTAAAGTCAACTCTATCTAAGTGAGATTGTGCAAGATATGAAGAGTACAAATCTTCACAAAATATCTAATGAAATCTTCCAATGATTTCCATGATGTAATACATGATGTCAAATGTTGTATTACTATTTATAGAAATATGCAAATGCTTAAGTAGTGTTTGGTATTAAGAACCTAACACATTCTACAAACTACTATCATACATAATGATTAGAGTCATATCAAGATGTTACTAATCATAAATGTAAATGCTTGAATGATGAATATATTGTTTGAGAAAGCTTGTTTTAATATCTAATAAACTTGACAAGCTTTAAGCTTTTATAAATTAAATTTACTTTTGTCGTTAACAAAACTTAGGCAAAGATCAAAAATATAAATAACGTTTAATGACGATATTTGTATTAACACAAAGGTTAGAAAACAAGTATATAATTCATAATTTCCTGCAAATAAGACTCAAGTTAGTAGAAAACTAGTCTTCTGTTGCACGGATCCCACGGTTCCCTCCTTGGAGGGATTTGTCTAGCCAAGACGTAGGGATCCGTCTGACTGTAAACAAAATACAGCAAAGGTAATGTAACAAGTGATGTTATCATCAAAATGAGATATGCATTAGAGCAACAAGCATATACTCAAAACAATGTGGCAAATATCATGTAATTTCATTTTATAAAACTAGAGAAATGATGTACATGACTCTAAAAACTAAGAAAATGAATAATACATGACTTTGGATTACTAGACTATCTAAGTCGCGCTTGATGCTAGGACACCACTTGAATCCTCTAGCTCAAGTTTGTTTAGGTTTGATCTCGTCGAAACGTTCGAGGAGGTGATAAAACATGAAACGTTGATCTTCACGTAGTTCATGTATCAAACTTTCGACATGTTGACAATGATAACAATCTTTTTCATGGCTCGGTAGTGGTGGTGGTAGAAAGGAAATGACTTGATGTGAAGGATCAAGTGAAGAGGTTTGAGGAGCCTCAAAAGAATGAGGGATTGGCGGAGGCGCATTCGAGGATGGCTCAACTAAGAATGATGGTGGTGGTTGAGAGGTGTCAACTTCGATGTGGTTGGGTGGATGACTTTGATGATTTCTCATAATCCAAAAGGGATTATTTAATGGTGACGGAGAAAAAGAAGCCGGAGCTAGTGTTGACTCAACACCTTGATTTTGTTCCACTATTCCTCCTAAAGAGGTGAATGTTGGCGGTGGAGGAGGATGGGATGGCCTAGGAGGTAAATCCTCTAGATTGTAGAAGTGTGGTGATGAGAGTGGGGTGGTGAATGATAGGGCTCTAGGCACCAAGGGTGATGGTTTAGTGGAAATGGGGTTGTTTGGTCTAGGAGGTATTGTGGTGTTTGGCATTGGTAGTTTTGTGGGAACAATCCTTTTGGGGATTGGTTTGATAGGTGGAGGGGAGATCCTACTATTTGTTGATTTAACGGGAGATGATTCGGTTGAAAAAAATTCATGAACAACACGAGCAAGTTTCTTGGGTGGTCCTTTGGTGGATGAGTTACCACTAGGGGCTTTCCTCATGATAGATGATTAAAAGAGGTTTGTAAAAGATGCTGGGAATGAGGATGTAGATGATGAGTTTAGAAGTCTTAACAAGGTGGTTTATAAAGAAAAGGATTTGGCAAGTGCATTCAAGACTTAAGCCACTAAGATCCTTTGGAATGTGATGATTAGCATGCACAAGAGTCAATTTCAGAGTTGTACTGATCTAGGGACTTTAATTAAGATGAAATGGAGTGTTCAAGTTAGCAAGATGAGCTTGAAATGATTTTTTTAGCAAGAGTTAGCATGAATCTGTCACCCGAATCCCACGGTACCCTCCAATGAGGGATCCCTCTAGGCTAATCCTAGGGATCCGGCTCTCAGCAGCTAAGAAAAGAGAAAAATGATGTTTTTGAAGTCTAATACCTATACCTCCTTGGGTGTTTCAGTCTTCCTAAGTGTCTTAAATGAAAGAGTACTTAAATGATCAAGGGCAATGAGTGATGTACTAATGATTCCCTTTTATGGAAGAAAAATGGAACTTTTATGAGTACCAATGAATGACCAAGGATGACACTAGAAAATTTTGAAGTGTCAAGTGGAGCTAAATGATCCTAAAGACCAGATAGTAACTTAAGATAATTTTGGAAAATATCTCAAAAGTTATAGGAAATGGAAGAACTAGAATTTGACCCATTTTGAGGTAAGGATGACTAAAATCAATTTGCTACAATTGATGGATTTATAAAACTAGATGTATTGATATGTGAGAGATGATGTGTGAGTATAATAGCGGAAGAGTAATGAGTTTTGGTGAAACGATAGATCGAAAAACGCCTTGAGTGTGATCTTAAGTGAGTTATGAGTGAGTATGAATCTTTACTAAGCATGAGAAAGACTTAATTGATCCTAAGGCACTATATTTAGCTAGTGTGAAGTGATCTAAGGACATGGTTTGAAGTATAAGGACTGCAACTACATTTCTGTTTGCCCGGATCCCACGGTTCCCTAAGTGGAGGGATCCATCTTGCACAAACTGAGGGATCCGTCACCTGCAAAACAGTGCCTTTACAAAAGGTATGCAAGGGTTGCACAATGCAACATCTTTCAAAGCTAGTGTTTGAGAAGTTTTGAACGATAGTATAGTCGAGACATCAAATGTTAAATGTTTTATTTCATGAGAGAAATTACATTACAATGATAAAGCAAGAGTACTAAGGATTGACCCTATTTTGAAAAGAAACTAAGTTTCTTGAGCGTTTTCACCAGATGGATCATCAAATGGTTGATGAGTATTTGTTGATTCAGGGATGAAGAACGTTTTCATGAGAGATGTGTTTAGAGGTTCCATCATCTTATTCACAAGCACGTACAACAGACTTTGAAATTGAGGGTGGAAGTACATGATATGATGATAAAGGCGTGTCAAGAACATTCCATAAGGGATTAGTTTGTTCTTGGAGGCTTGAAGGTTTACAATTCGCCTTGCGAAGAAATAGGCGAGATTGTATGGTTGTTGTGTTAGCAAACAATACATTAATTGAGCACAACAAGCGGGAAGGATTTCTCGATTTCCCCTAAGACTCCAAACATTTTCACATAGGATGAGTGCGAGAGGTTTGTACTCATCTCGGATGTCCCGTGTATAGATAATGTTTGGATCAGAGTGATAGGGTCGAGGTTTCCATAACATGCGAGACAAGTCTTGAGGGGAAGGTATGTGTGAGCAATGTGGACTATTTTCTTGACGATGGTTGAAGAGAGAATCAAGAGACCAATCTTCAGTGAAGGCACATTGTCCATGATTAGGAATTCGGAGAATGTGAGCAAATTGCTCAAGGGTTAAAACAAACTTTTGGTTTTTGATCCAAAACCAAAGAGATAGAGATCGATCCTCGTTACGAACGAGTTCAACTTGACGGAAGAATTCCAATACAAACCTTGGACATATTTTCTCGTTGATTCCGAGTAGGCATTCTAGTCCTATGGTTCGGAAGGAGGTATTGATACCTTCTTCGTATTGTAGAGGAGTGTCGATAATACGTCCTTCATGGAAGTGATGAGTTTCGAGATTATTGAATCCACGGACATGATTGCCAGGTGTGTTGGGCTCAAGAGAGATGTTAGGAATGTAAACATAAGGGAGTGAAAAATCGAACTCATACTCATGAGACATGACGAGACCTATGGAAGTGAAAAGAAAATGATGAGACTCGTTAAAGCACAAAGGATGATCACCTAACGTTTTTACTGGATATTTATTAACAATGACAATTAACTCACTTAGTATTTTAACAATCTAGTGGAGTATTTCTTTTTAGGATGAAAACGGTTTTTATATTTCATGAGAAACTGTTTTTCAGAAGGACGGTTCTCACGGTTCCCTTCCAAGAGGGATCCGGCTAGTGGAACTACAGGGATCGGTGGATCTTTAGTGACAGAAAAAAAAAGTTTTTGAAGAAAAATAGATTTTTGCATCTTATAGTTTTATACAAGGATATGTATTTTAGCTAACATTTACTTTAGCATGCATTTTCGGTTTCTAAAGTATCTCAAGACCAAAAATACGAAAGATAAAAAGTAAAAGAAATGACAAACACATTATGAAAAATAAACAAGATAAACTAGAACATTAGTAATATTTCATTTCGATGCTAAGAACGATACAAAGGATTGGGTATATAACACCAATGTAGATTAACAACACAAAGTACATGTCTCCATAAGAAAACTTAATCACGGGGAACACAAGAGCGATGAGTGTCAATACGATGAGTACGAAAGCGATGTAAACCATGATGATGAAGATCTTTCTTGGTTTCGGTTTGAGATGAGATGAGATGAGAAGGAAGATGAAGTTTGAATGAGAGGTAATTTTTAGAAGCGGAATATTTGAAAAATGAGGGTTTGGTGGAGTGGACGTCGGAGGGGATATTTATAGGGAAGGAGGAATTTTTGAGATTTGTGTTTTGTTTTATTAATAGAAAGATTTGATTTTGGGATTAAGTAAAATAAGAGACAAATTTATAAACCTAGACTATAGACGGACGAGTAACACGTATGCAAGAGAAGTTTCCTAACGAAGCTACGTGTAATATATGAGTATGTGAAAAGATAATCATATAAATTCCTATGTAAGCATACTTATTTTTTAAGCTAATGTAGTCTAAAGATAAGTATAAAATCATACCTCTAATGCACTTATGAGTGTCTTTCTAATGACAAGAAAGAATGTCAATAGACAACTCCGGTTCCTTCGAGATTAAGATACCTTCTTAGGGAAGGTAATCTTGTTACCAAGCAATTCCTATGGCTTGATAAATATGAGCTTTAACTAAGCAAAAATGACAAGGAAGGTTAGTGCCATTAAGTAAGATAAAATAAGAAAAATAAAAGAAAGAAAAAGAATTGTTGTCATCTAATCAACATCCTACAAAAGTGTTTTTAAGACATGATGTTTATTTTTGTAAAAGACCTTCTTTGTAGTTTTCAATTAAACATGGATCGTATCGAGTTTTTAAAGTACAACATACTATAAGAAACTTGGTAACGAAGCTCTGATGCCAATTGTGGAAAACTAGAAGGGTGGGTTGAATAGTTTTACCGATTAAAACTTGGTTTTAAACTATTTAGATCGACTCATGTCAATCTACTTGAACGTGTGTGTTGGATGTTGATAGAAATTTAAATGTGTTAATAAACTATTGGCTCAAACCATTTACGTATTTTATTTGTTTCGTTAAAATGATTTTACGTTTGTTATCGACAAAACATTAGAAGATCGTAAAATATGAATAAACGTTTTTACGGCTTATTTGTATTAACATGCTTAATGTTTTAAGTTTAATTTACGTGCTACATCGACTTAGTTTGATACTTATCAAAGTCCTCACTTACGCATAAGTGAAATGTTCCCCGCTAGATCTTGTGGTAATAACGATGTTATCGAAAGTGTTTAATTTCGCTTATATTCAAAGTGCATTATTACCGGATTACGGTTTTTATATAATTATATTTTTAAACTTATATATATATATATATATCTATAAGTTAAACGAATTTTTGAAGTAAAAATACTCATTATACACTTTAAGTTGTCAAAAATACTCATTTTTATGAAGTCGTGATAAATTTATAAGTTTTCTAAACTTTTTCTCGAATTTACACTTTTTACCCTCAAGTTTTAAAATATACAAGATTAGTCCATCAACTTTGATAAAATGACAAATTCTACCCCGAAATACTTTATATTCCAAATTTCCAGAATTGACAGTTTTGGTCCTTGTGGAAAACTGTTTTTAGAACATGTTTAGAAATCGGTTTTTACACATTTAATCCCTTAACTTTCCAAATTTACAATTTTGACACAAAACTTTATATTTCACTTTTTATAAGCCGGTTTGGCATATTTACACCTTAAGCCCCTTGGACTTCCCATACACACGCCAGCATGTATAAATCAACCCTTTAAGTTTTGGACAATTACCCTTTTTACCCTAAACTTTTCCCATGCAACATTTTACGTACAAAAGATATCCTTTTACTTTCGAAAGTTACATTTTTTTAACCCGATTACCAAAAAATTTGCAAAAATAGTCCAAACTTCATATTTCGACTTGTAAATTCAATTAGCTTCTTTAAAAGCTTAAGTTAGCTTATATTTGGCTTATTTCAACGTATAGCTTATTAGTTTTCACATTGGGCCGGGTAATATAGCAATGGGCCATAGATTTATACGCGTTGGGCCTTAAGGCCCAATCGGTTTTGTTTGGCTTTTTAGAAACGAACGAGGCGATGGGGGGAGTTTAGAGGGTTTCTAGGTCGATTATTAGTGTCATGAGCATAGTGTGGTGTGTTTACAAGATATGATTAGCAAGATTACATGTCGAATGTAGTATGATTCATTTTATACGAGTTCTATAAAAGATAATAGCGAGACAAAAATGTGCGTTCAATGTGTTAACGTGTGATATATGTATGTAATAATAAAACGAGTTTGGAAAAGGACTTACAACACTCAATACGAGTGGTGGTGATACGTGAGAGAAGTGAACGAGTAGAATGGCCACGAGAACCCCTTGTTCTCCTTATAACTTGCTCGTTTTTACCCAATCCTTCCTAATTTCCCTTTTGCTTCTATACCTAAGCAATGAACCCAAGTCTTGCATGTTTCTTTTCTTTCCCTTCTTCCTTCTTGATGATATTCGACAGTGGACGATTTAGGTAGTGTGTGAGAGTGAGTTTTTGAGAGAAACTTGTGTGAATTTCCTAAGTGTTGATGGTGGTTATGAGGGAAGTGTGAGTATGGCCTTCGAAATATTTTATGCTTGGTCTTTGTAGTGTTGCGAGGCGTGGAAGGAGGCAGCTGAAATCGTGGCATGCCAAGGCTTGTCAAATCGAATGAAACATAAAATCCAATGGATCATGGGGTCAAAGCTAGGTCAAAGTGATCTTGGTGGGTTTAGGGGATTAAAATAATTTGTTTAGGGTGGCTAAGCATAGTTTTTGTGTCTTTTCTTTACACACATACACACGCCACACATGTCTATAAGGATTTTTTTAGTGTTTGAGGTCCTAGCTAATTTGCATGTTTCTTGTTTTGTTTTGGTTTGGCTCGACTTGCCACAGAAACAAGGAACAATTTAGTTACTTTGTGTTGTTTTCTTTAGCTCACTACAACCGAACATAAAAGAGAAGGAAATAAATATTATGTCAGAGTTTTGTGGTGTTGTGTTGTGCCTTGTTAGCCTCCATAGTAGCATGAGACCATATATCAAAACTCAATTTACTTGTGTAAACATTTACAAGATTTTCATTATGGTATTTGGGCTTGAAGTATAAACCGGCAAAGCCCAATGAATTAAATGGGGTATTGGGCTTTGATTTTGGTGTGGGTCGGATCAAACGAAAGCACAAGGAAAAATATAGTGGGAGTTGGGCTCGATGAGGCCCAATGTGAAATGGGTGTGAGTTGGGCTTTTAGGCCCGGTCCAAAATAATATAAATTTATTTTTATTAATTAATTATTTTTATATAATTTTATATATATACTTTAAATATTTAAAGATATGGGGATCGAGGGTAATTTCGTTCGGATCACAAAGGTATAATTTTGAACGCTTGGGTCGCGTTGAACATGCATATGTCAAATGATATGCAAAAACGATGAGCGGAAAATTTCATGATATTCTAAGTCGTGCTTTATTCATGTTTAAGATGTTAATTACAAATGAAATTTTCCGGGAGCTTACATATGGTTTCCCGTTATTTGATGATGAACTTGCCGGCAGAGCTCCGGAATGTCCATTTGTAGTAAACGAACATACATACAAGAAAGGTTACTATTTAGCCGACGACATTTATCCAGCATGGTCCGTGTTTGTCAAAACGTTTACTATTTCAAGAAATGAAAAATCGTTGAAATTTAAAAGAGTTCAAGAAAGTTCTAGAAAAGTTATTTAACGAGATTTTTGAGTCCTACAAGGTCGTTGGGGAATTATACGACAACCGCGCGCTACGAAATCAACACGTTGAAAAGAATCATGTATTGTTGTATAACATGATATTGGAAATGAAGGATTCAAAGTGAATTTAAGAGATCTGTTCGTTGATCCAAGGCCGAACATTGAGGCTTGGATCGAAAGATGTGATTTACATGTTAGAAAAAACAAAGAACTTCGAGATAGAAAAGTGCACGACGATCTTCGACAAGACCTTGTGGAGCATGTATGGAACCTTAACTACTAGTTTGTAATTTTTATTTCTTGTTTACGTTTTTTATTTTATTTTATTTTTATTTTAATTTTTTTAAAATTCAATGATGTTTATTTTAGTTAATATTGTGTATGTTTTATTTTATGTAAATGAAAAAATGGTCCTATGACATACAAAAGATCTTCTTTCTAAAGAGATTCGATTCGGAACTATTATATGTCCAAGGTTCAATATTGAAAAAATTTCAGAGGTTTTCCCGACTTTGTCTATGTCAACAAACAATTGAAATACCTCGAATTTTTAGAACAGTCCGAGTCAAATAGCAATGATTTGAAGCACTTCTTTTTATACTATTTCGGAAACCCATGGTCTCAATCGTATGTATATGTAAAATACAGGATTTCCAATCCTAGCAGGAAAAGGAGGGAAACGGATACTCAATTTAAAGTGTTATGATTTTTAAAAGTCACTGCAACCCGACTCGATAAGTAATCGGTTATCGGGTTCGGGTGGTATCGGGTCGGGTTAAGTCGGGTCGGGTTGAGTCGGGTTGGCGGGTTAAAACATCAATCACAGCAGCAGACCTGTAATAGCAATGCAGACCTGAACTATAATACCAATTACAGCAGCAGACCTGTAAACATCAATCACAGCAGCAAACCATAATACCACGAGTGTTGTATCAAACAAATTAATCACAGCAGCAATTTGCAGAAAACCATAATACCACGAGTGTTGTATCAATCACAGCAGAAAACATCAATCACAGCAGCAATTTGCAGCAGACCTGAATGTGTTCCACATTGCCGAACTGAACTTCAAGTTTACAGCAGATTTACAAGATGCTGTATTGCATCAAACAAGTTTCAACCATCAAACAAGTTTACAGCAATTTACAGCAGACCATAACAGTTTCAACCATCAAACAAGATGCTGTATTGCATACTCAGATTTACACAAAATCCATAACAGTTTCAACCAAAATAAAATGGAAAGGATGAATACAAAATCCGTAACAGTTTCAACAACATGCTAATTTCACCAACTCAAAGTAACAAAAAAATATCTTCCAGAATATCTTGCAGCAGACCTAAAGTTGCAGCAGACCACAATAACACTCATTTGCACCTTCTTGCTTCAGAATATCTTGCAGCAGACCTGAAGTTGCAACAGACCTGAATAACACTCATTTGCACCTTCTTGCTCCAGAATATCTTGCTCCAAAACCTATTCAATCATTCAAACGTGCACCTTCTTGCTCCATGAACTCTACATAAAGGAGCATTAAAATTATTTAGCATTATATAATATGTATCGTATATAGTCAAATATATAAGATAAAAGAGGTACCTTTTTCGATTTTTGCAATTGTATCCATGTCTTCTTCTTTTTCAGGATTTAAACTGATACGAAACCAATCTTGAGCACAAACTAAGCATTCGATAGTTTTTTCAGTAGGTTGCTCACCTCTTTTAAGCTTTAGTTCTTCAAAATCGATCCATACAAGTGATTATTTTTTGCGACCCTTTGGTTGTTCTACCTCCTCTTCCGTGTCACTGCTCTCAAGTTGATTAACATCAACAAGTGTTTGTTGATTAACAGAGTTTGATTCTAACGTCATCTAATAACAATAAAATAAAGAAAACATCAACAAGTCAACAACAAGAAAACAACTAAAATAGAGGGAATTGTTCGATTTATTTTTTTCTGAGGTGATATCAACAAGATTAGAAAAATACCTTTTATTTGATTGATGATGATCTTGATCTTGATCTTGTTCTGCGGTGATAAATGATAATGGTTCGATTTAGTTTCTTGTATCAGATAATGGTTCGATTTGTTATGAGGGAATTGGTTTTTTTTAGGAGGGAACCAAACGTTTTATATAAGTTACAGACATTGGGCCTATAAAAACCAATAAATAAAAAATCGAAAATTGATTATCGGGTTGACCCGATAACCCGATAGCATTATTTTTTTAACCCTAACCCGACCCGTTAACACTATTGGGTTATCGGGTTCGGGTCAAAACGACCCGACAAGATTTTTGACCCGATAAGGCCTTGGTTCGGATTCGGGTCGGGTCAACCCGACCCTACTGACACCCCTAGTGCCAAGGGTAACACCCAGAATTTGGTGTCATAAAATTTCTGGTGCCATAGAGGGTTTTCCGACGTGGCACACTTTTCTACGCACCAGCTTCGTGGCACGAGGGTACCCACCGCTCTAAGACAAATTTGTGTTTTCATTTTACGTATACTAGGATAGTATTTGTGCTTGCGGCGAAAATTCAAATAGGATATTAGTTATATTGGCGAAATTATAGTTAAGTGTTTCGTGTATAAAATAGATAAATATTTTGTATTAGGTCATATTTTAATTTATAAGTAGTCTTGGAAGAAAAGTATATGGATGGAAAGTAATAATATAGAAAGTAATATGCAGTAAGGATAGATTAATAAATTTCACAACTTTTTACCTTGATAGTTTTTACTTTTTAAGCAAATGCGTTTTCTCTTTTAGAATTTTTATTGGATAATGGTAGATATTATGATCTATTAAAGTGAAAAAGATAGGACCGATTTTTGACTGTTGGATGTGTTAGTAACTGATATCAACGGATATAAATATTTGGTTGGTTTTACCGTAAGAAAAATGATTGTAGTGCCTACTATTCATGCCTACAAATGAACCTAATGATTTGATTGGTTGATTTAAAAAAATGATTGGTGGAAATTTGGAAAGAGAAAGTACTTAATGCAATTGTACAAATGATTTATGCATTAGGTGTATATTTAGGCTTGTGTTGTAGATCTAAATAGCATTACTCTTATCGTAATATTGATGACACCAAATGAGCCATGAAGGGAAACATGGTCCATTCACAAACAAATCCTATTATAACGAAAAACCATTTCCTTCCCATCTAATGAATATCTAAAACTCAAATTAATTTCTGCTTATTGAATTTTTTTCAAACATTAAAATTCCTTTTTTAAGCTAATTGTCTCTACATACAAAAACTATGTTTAAATACGATCACAAGTTCCATATTCATAATCTTATTTCACTCCAAAAAGTAGGGTTCATTCTTCCGGTTTTTTGCAATCCTTAAAAGGTTTTTTCTTTTTTAAAAATGACGAAGACGATCGAGGATTATAATGACAAATAATGAAATCAATGATGACGAACGGTTGATGATTATGATAGATGGATGTGATGATGTTAAACAAGATGAAGATTATCATCGACGCATAAATGTTGTCACCTTTATAGTTTGCATCTACATATTGTTAGAACTCATACAATCAAGGGCAAATAGCATAAAAAGGTATCGAACTTATGTCTAATTTCAATTTAAGGTACTTAACTTTTTTGTTTTCTCAATTTAATGTATCAAAGTTATTTTTGTTTGCAATATTGGGAAACTTTTACCAATACAAGAAGTTGTAGGTCACCATCACCTTCATCCATCTTCTCCGATCAATTTCCGGCCAACTTCCGACCAAGACATATTTTATCCTTGTTTACATCTAATTTTTATCACTTTAAAATAATGTACATTCATGATTGAATGTTATGTCAGACCACCAATAGTGAAAAATGGCCACTGTCCCACCACAAGTATAAAAATTAAAATACATGAACACAAATATATTCATAAATGAAACAAAGGGTAATTCCCAAAGGGGAAAAAATGCACATAGTGATCACTTTGGCTAAAAATAAACTCTCTTCCAAATTGGTCATGTGCGAATGCTACGATTCCACTAAAATGTTGACACGTGTCCGCACAATAAGTACACTTTCAATCATTGTCAAGTACAATCATTATCAATGTCTTGTTTAACTTTTATATACAAATGAATGAATATCTGAATGCGATTTTAACATAACTTTATTAGGAAATACCATTTGTAAGGAATAAAATCTTACTTTATGGTACAAAATCTTTATTAATTCTTTAAAATATTTATCTAAAATATTTTAAATAAATAAATATTTATTTAAATTATAATAATTTATTAAATATTTTAAAGAATTATTTTAAATAAATATTTTAAAATATTTTAAATAAATAAATATTTATTTAAATTATAATAATTTAAATAAATACTTTTTTAAAATATAATAATTTAAATAAATATTTTAAATGTTTTAAATAAATATTTATTTACTTAAATAAATAAATATTTATTTAAAATATTTTGAATAAATAAATATTTATTTAGTAATTCTTTAAAATATTTTAAATAAATAAATATTTATTTAAATTATTATAATTTAAATAAATATTTATTTATTTAAAATAATTATTTAAAATATTTATTTAAATTATTATAATTTAAATAAATATTTATTTAATTAAAATATTTTAAATAATTATTTTAAAAATTTAATAAAGATTTTGTACCATAAAAGTAAGATTTTATTCCTTAAATGTGGTATTTCCCAATAAAGTTATGTTCAAATCGCACATTTGTATAAATAAGTCAAACAAGGCATTGAAAATTATGTATTTTGCCAATGATTGAAAATATGCTTATTGTTCTGACAGCGTCAATATTTCGATGAAATCGCATTCACATGACCGATTTGAGAAGAGTGTTTATGTTTGTACCTCAAAGTGACCACTATAGACCTTTTTGCCCTCTTTTAGGAATTACCGCATGAAACAAATATCAAAAAACCCATGCACATAAACGAACGCCAGCACACATAAAAGAAAACCCAAATGTTTCTAAAATAAAACCCAAATACAAATATGTAAATTTATGTCATAACTCAAATCTTTTTCGTGTGCAGTGGCTAACGTTTTGTGTGCTCTTTTACCGAAACTGTTTAAGCATGTCGCAATGTCGTCGAAAAAAAGTGGGTCATCGGAAAAAAATGACTAGAAAATGGGTTACCTGCTGGTTATGTATTTGTAACCTTATAACCTATAAATTGTTCAATATTGCAACAAAAAAAAACTTGAATACATTAAATTGAGGGGAAAAAAAATGAGTACCTTAAAATGAATTTGGACATAAGTTTGATACTTTTTATGATTTGCCCTACAATCAAAGGATTAAAAATTAAAATTTAATCAATATAAGCCATAATTCTGAATGAGAAGTCAAAATGAAATAGAAAAAAAATCATGCATCATAAAAGACAAGAATAAAGAAGATATCGTCAAAGAAACTTTTTTCAAAATTATAGATTTCCTGTTACCCTTGTGAGCTTGTTACATGTGGCATGTTTTAGTGGTGTTTTACCTTTTTTTATTTCTTTGATTAAATATTTAGTTTAATTATAAAATTATACCAATAAAAATTAATTAACTCATCAATTCATATATATGCATCAAATATTATATATGTTGTAATAGCTGTATAATTTTACGTATTTTTAATTTAAGGGTAGGTTTGACAAAAATTAGTTGTAAGTTATATGCTGTAAGCTGTTAACTGGTAGCTATAAGTTGTATACTGCAAGTTTGTTAACATGAGCTACAAATTGTATCTTTTTTCCAATAAAAGTGTTTGATAAGTTAGCTATTAACTGTAATTATAAGATGTAAAATGACATAAAAAACGACATATGTATAATTGTAAACAAATGTAAAAAATTAAACTAATAAAATTAATTTTATTAATAATAATCGTAGTGCTTAAACAGAACATGCTTGTAACAGTTATTGACGATGCAATTTATATTGATGTAGCACTATCATTACGGATTCGTTTAATCTCATTAGATGTTTATTGAGAGACATTTTCAGTTTTCATGACGACGAACATCGTGAAGCTTATCAGGTGTTATGTAATTTGGATGCTGCTCGATCATAGTAAATATAATATATTCTTCGTCGCTATTACGAATTATGCAAAGCAAATGCGGCCATTATAGCATTAATTTGAGTTTGCACAATAAACTGAGCATTCTACCAAGTATTTCTCGCCATTTCTTTAAAATGTCAAATGACCTCCCAATATATATCATTGTTGTTAATCATATCCAATAACAAATATAAAAATTGTAGTTTAGCATAGTGTTACAACATATCCAATATTTATTATCATTATTAGTATTATTATTGTTATTATTATAATAATATTATTTGTATTTATAAATCTCAATAATCATATCCAATTTTGAAAAGATTGTAATTTGATCGGAGGGTATATCAGTAATTTATAGTTTTATCATCTTCAAAATATTTTAACAGTTTAATTAATCAATTTTTATTTATAAGCTATTTGTTTAAAATAAAAATTTGAAGTTAATGTATTTAAACGGAACTACTTATTTTAAAACACATAAATCATCTTATCTTATATGGTATAAAACAATATCGCATAAATCATCTTATCTTATATTTCTTCTTTAAAACACCCACTAAATAAAATTTACAAATCATTAAGCGGATCATAGCAACCAATCTTTTATGTAGTCAGAATTTCTAACACCACCTTTTTCGACCACGCAACGGACCATCATTTACCACCACAACTTAGCAATATAGACACCGCTAGATGGTGCTAAAACTATTGCTAAAACCGCTATTTTAAAACACCTTGTATGTTTAAACGATATATAATATTACACATCCTAAACGAATAGCAATATCGTTGACCATCGTTTCCGTATCGTCGTTGCATTGTGATGCAAGTCTGCCATTTTTTAAAAGCAACAATCTGCGGTAAAGGTTTTCCATTAAGTTATTGTCATGTGTTAAGTTAGCTTCATGAAAAACATATAATCGCGCATGCTATAAAACATTATGCTAAATAAGTAAATAAGAAAACTAATTTTCAATTAATAACTGTTGGAAATTATTTTTTTACTTCTTTAAAAGTAATGCATCGAAAAAATATTGCTATCGCTAAAAAATATAATCACACGACCGCCGCAACGCCGGGTTGCTAGTTCATTAAAATGCATGCATGTAACGTATGTACCTTACTCATCCCCATTAATCCCGCATGATGCATGCTCGTTGGATCGTCCACAACCATGAAAATCTCTTGATCGTCATCATTATTCGAGGAGGAAACACTCAAAACTGAGCTCGTACTCGTGATAACAACGACAAACAACAGAGTTTTTCCCACTTTATGCTTGTTTTTTAAAACTTTTCCTAATATTATGTGTTATATTTGAATGAATAAGTGAATAAAAAATACGAAAAGGTTTTTATAAGTATTATTTTTTATTTTTGGATTAGCAGAACTAAAACTGGAACCTAAAAATCACATTGAGATCATTATTAACAAATATGCATTAACATTACTAAGAGTAAAATTCAACAATGGGCTTCAACTCAAAATTTATTTAACATATCTTTTATATAATAAAACAAAACCATTAGTGGGATTTTTCATTTCAAAAAAATCAAACCATACCTTATTTAGTAATATTTTTTTAATTATTGCTTATTTGTTTTAAGTATTTTTAATTAAAAAGTCTAAATATTTCCTTTTTTGTCAAATAGTTTGTGAATTCGTTTTATAAACTTTTGCTATGAAAAAAATCAAAAAATACACATGTACTCAAAATTACATTATTTATAACTTTGGGCCAAACTGTAAATAAATAAAACACGGGAAGGATTCATTAAATCTAAAATTCATAATTCTATCACATGACTCTTCAGTTCTAAAACCTAATTATTTTCATCGATTCATGCTTTCTTCAAGCCAGCCATTGATCCAAGTTAAGTTCCTGTTAACATCGTTCAATCTCAATTCTTTAATTAATCAGTGGTATTTTCTCCGGATCTTGCTAATCTTCGGCACGTGTTTATGATTTTTATACAATTTTGTGTTAAAATTTGAATCTTTCGTTTATTTACTTTTTTTTGTGTATTAAAAACTGAATCTTCTTAAGTATACAGACTACATAGTATACTTTTATATATGTAATGTTTTTGTGTGTGTGGGGGGTAATTAAGTGTATGAACTGCTTTATATATGGATGTGTTGTTTGATTTTAGCTTTTTAGTGTGAGTTCCCCTCTAAGTTGTGTAATATATTAGCTATTATAGTGTGTTTGGATGAGTTTGTTTGAAAAGTGTGATAGCTTTCTTTGTGTAGAAAAAGTTGTGTAACTTTTTGAAGCGTATTGTATTTTAACCCAAACATCCTAACTTTACCGAGTAAGTATGACTTTGTCCACCTATATGTATTTATTGAAGAGTACGAACAAATGCGAAACTAAATATTGAAAACAAAATATGGGTTGTAGAGAGAACACGATATTATATAAATGTTTATTATATAGTGGTGAAGATGATGTAACTCGAAGTTTCTTAATAATGAAAACTTGACGCAATAGAAGAAGTTGTCAAGGACGAAACAAATGATAGTTTTAACGAAGGTAACGTACTCCGTTGACACCTCTATTTCTATATATAAGAACTTATAAAAAGTTAATATATTGTATTGTAAAACTATATTGAGAAATCGTGTGCTTATTTTCTGGTTAACTACAATGAGATCAATAGAAAGTTGGCATAGAATGCATGATCTTGTCCAGGTCCCTCATTAGACCTCTAAATTGTAATGAATACTACGATCACGATTCATATAAAGATTCATAACTACTTTTGTTTAATCACAAGTTTGGAACTAAATCTTAAACATGTCTAGGTGTGGTGATGAATCTTTCACTACGTGATAATGTGAGCACATATCATACACACATATCTTATACATGACTTTTTGTCTAATGGTAGCAGGGACAAAGCTGCTCCTTTTACATGGTGTGAAGGTGAAGGGCCTTTAGCGGTAAGTGAAACTCATTTGCAACTAGCTCGTTAGACTTGGTTGTTTCTTTTTAATGAAATACATTTTAGTGCTGAGCTGCTATATATTGTCACAAAACTGGCGTGGTTTGCTAAATTAGGAATGAATGCAGAGGATGTAAGTTGCAAATGTAAGTCAATGATTTATTAAGATATACATATGATAGTTATTTTACAATTAGAAGGGGGACTCTTACACACCAGGAGGACTCTTACACCATAAAAGAAACTATTGTAGGTAACCAGGAGGACTCTTACAGCATAAAAATTGTGTTTTTAACTCTCTTTTAGAGAGAAAAATGAAGTAAAGAAAAGGAAAATACAAAGGGGCTATCAGATAGCATGAAAGATAAGTTATGATGGTAAGAAGTTGCAAAACGGGCTTTTTGAATTGAGGAACAAAAAATTACATTTGACATAAATTTGTTGACCCTTTTTATGTTTTTGGATGAGAATGGGAACAAGTGGGAGTATGAGCAACTTGGTGTCAAGTATCTCACTTTGGGTAAGTGGTTGCACGATATTGATATAAGAAGGTGAAATTCTATCAATTTTTGTTATCTACTTTACATGTAATCTTGTCTATACTAAAATTTATTTGTTGTTCGTTTAGTGGTCCACGTTGCGGTTTTGGAGAACTTATCCTTCATGAGAATGAAACTGGTAGCAGCATTATGCCTGTAAGTTACTATATCATATATATGTATACAAATGACAAAGGTTTTTAATCTTGATGCTAACTTAGCAACCAAACTAATTATCATGATCTTGTGATCTTATTTTTTTTAGGAGAAAGTGAATCCTACACAGTGTGAAGCTCTGACCATGGTATTTGCTCAAGTATGTATTTTCTTGCCACTCTTTGGTAAGATATAGGGGTAAAGGAGGCAAGATGGGTGGGTTGGTAACATTTTCAAATAAATGGGTTGGGTTGATCCGCGAACACCTTTGTTCAATTTCAAATAAATTTTATAGATGATGAATGTGTTGTTTTTGCTTTCAAGCCAATGATTGCTAGCTCCCTTTTACATGTAAGTGGCCTCGTAGAATCATAATTGTTTGGTCATCTGTTATTTGTTTTTGCTTGGCATAAGATATTAAAATGTATATATCTAATACTAACATCGTAAACGATGGTTCCCTGTGTTTTATTATATACTCAGAGTGGTGTTGATTTTGTTTACAGTCAATAAGACTAATTGCCGATGCGTGAGTTTCTTTCGAAAAGAACTGTGTGAGAGGCATTCAAGCTAATAGAGACAGGATTAATAAGCTACTGTACCAGGTAAGCTAACATCTAGAAAACTTCGAATTTATACTGTGATCTAATTCCTAAAGTCATTTCCAAATTATCTTTTTTGATATGCAGTCACTTATGCTTTTGACATCTTTAAATCCTGTAAGTATCTCTTCGAGTTCACAGTTCTACACATGTTATTCATATATATGTTTTTTTAAAACATTCACTGAATGATGTAAATTACCATTTGAAACAATTTGCCACAGAAAATCGGATATAACAAAGCTGCAGCGGTTGCCAAGACTACTCATAAGCAGGGTTGTACTCTCAAGGTTCTGTTTCTTTCTATTGTCTTTTATACCTTAGAAACCTCCAATAATTAATGATCAAGAACTTGATGTTTTTTGTAACAAAACAATATATATAAGACTAACAAAAAATCAATAATTTATAGTTCTTGAGTTACTTTGTATTAGCTCTTCTAATAAGGGGTTTCTTTCTCTAAAAACATCGGTATATCTGATGGTATGACCACCCGATCCTCAGTTAATTTGAAACTAATTATTTGAAATGTTGCAAGAAGCTGCAGAGAAAACTATTTTAAGTACAAACTAATTGGTGCAGAACTTGCGGAAGGGTAATTATGCTGCTGTTGATCTTGGTGGGAGTATTATTACTGGTATTCATGCAAACCCTCTTTGGGTTTTGGCTAGACAACTTTCAATTCTGCTTCATAAAGTTAGAGATAAATGTCCATTGTATGATCCTGAAGGTCGACACGTTGGTGACGAAATTGATTCTAAAGTAGGAACATATTTTTAATAGGCTTTTAGATGAAGTTACTGAATTTAGACAATATGGGTAAATCAGTTGCCGATATATCTTTTGGTTCAGTTCTCGAGAGGCTTAGACAGATGTATACAGTATTCAAAAATTTGGAAAAAACCTCGTGCGTGCACGGGCATTATAACTAGTTAATACTCAAACTAAAAGTATGAAACTCAAATTTTAAACATAATAGATAGATAGATACTTATCTCTTTTCACATTATTTTCCTTTTTTGTGGACGAGAGAGAGAGAGAGAGTCATATATTTAATCCAAAAGCATAGACGTGGAAGAATGTAGATGAAAAAGCATAAGTTGGGAAAGGTTTTAAAAACCAAGCATAAAGTGGGGAAAAACTCCAAACAACACCATTGCATACATATTCCTCATCATCAATCTTTTAAGGTAGTATTGCTAGAGACGTGTTTGTTTTTTATGTTGTGAGGTACTACTACAACTAGCGCTAGTCTATTTGTAGATATTATTCTCTATTATGATCACTGGTTGATCACCCGTGAATTTCGGACCCGAATAACCATATAGGTGAAAAGTTTCTTATAATGAAAAGAATAGGAAGACATGTGGAGGTGACATGTGTCACCCCCACATCACCTAAAATTTGAATTCACATTTTTTTTAATCGTTCCTATACGCTTCCGCATGTATTCTTTAATGTTTTGTGTTTTATATTTGATTGTCATGGTATATAATTCCAACATTGCAAACCAAACTTATGAACAACTACCAAACAGAAAAGAATGAAAACTATCGTCTAGATTTCATACGAAGATTAATATCACACACCTCGCAAAGTGCTCGTTTTTCATTAGTTAAGTCATCGGGGTCAAAAGTGTCATATATATCATAGTCTTCGTCTTCTAGCATACTATCATCATTAGCACATCCACTTACCATGAAATTCATATAACCATTTCAGCACACAAAGCAAATTAATAACACACAAGATTCGGCCCTTTGGACTGTGCACCCAAAATGTCCACCCGACAAATACTTATTACTAAACCTAACCCTAAAGTAACCCAAATTATATAATACTTCCTTCAATCGCACTATCCTAATTAATACCACGCCACACTTTTCACATACGCACTCAACACAACTTTTGCTTATCACTCTCACAATATCCAATAACTAAAACCACGGCCACACTGTTTGTTTCCTGGTACAAAAGTAGAAATAAAAATCCTTGAGTGTTGTTTCTTTCCTAGTGTTCTTCTCAAAACCAAATAACACAACTACTTTCGAATCTTAAAGTGGGTTTGTTGTGATATTCGAAACAGGTAAGTGTTGGAGATTGTTAAGAGGCATTCAAAGATTAACACCACATCTTACTCAATACCTCTAATCGCGTCTAATTTGAAAAAAAAAAAAAAAAAACATGTCTGACCGGGTGAGATGTCAAAGGCCGGTTTTAAGTAGAAACAAACACACCCTTATGTTATGTTATTAACGAGTCACTTAACATTAAATAACATGACATTTGGCATTCGTAAATAAAAGAGTAATTTGCCCTCTGAACATCCAAAGTCTAAGTACAATGAGATGCTACGCTTTCCTGATGAAACCTTTTTTTGGGTAAAAGGTCGGAGACCCGGTAAATATATTACTCCAAAAATCGTTTAAGTACAAAGGATATGGGTGAATCCCATATCTCAGCCCGTTACATAGGCGGAAAGCTTACATAACAAGAAACTTCCTATTCTCTAAACAAGAAAATAAACCACTACTCAAAAGATACCATAAGACTCTTATGAAAACAAAGTTACTTCTTACCAAGACCTTGGAGCTTGATACCATACGTATCATAATAAGCATCCAAATTTCCTGGGAGATCATAGACGTGATCCACATAGTCATCATAATCATCTTCGTGATGAAACCTAACCACTTATAAAACTGGAATCAACTGTTCCCACCTAACCACTTATAAAACTGGAATCAACTGTTCCCATATAAATTTGCTATTGATGAGACTACTGCATGCAAGTTTCAAGCACTAATAACCCATTTATTGTTACTTTCAACATTACTAAAATGGAAACAGTAGTGCAATGCACATTTCATTAAACACAATAACAAACACGTACACCTCGGGAATTCAAACACATACCAACGACGATGTCACGTCATTTGATATGTTGTGCCATATCTGATGCGTGCCTTATTACCACACACATACACACACATATATATAGCAAGCCAACAATATATATTGGCTTGTTTCACATGCATCGCAGGCACATGTTTACCAAACCATTGCAAACTAAACTAATAACATTGTAAATGAAGAACATCAGAACCAAGACAACTATACGGGTCACAGCACCAATAAAACGGCCCACACGGCTGGTAAAGACCAACGCAATTCCTACTTGGGGATGATTTCCGTGCAAGTGTGAATGCCTTCCCATCTTCCAAAATGAATTTTCCAAATTCAATGGGTTTGACCTGCACAAAGGGACGGTTCAAGAGGACATCATTATTCAATTTTAAAGGATGTTAGCTCATGATATATTTATGAAATACTAAATGTTAATTAGTGGCACATGCATGCATGCATGCATCTCTCTTTAGCTTAAGCAACATCTATATTATACAGTAACTAATTCATTAAAATGCATGCATGTAACGTATGTACCTTACTCATCCCCATTAATCCCGCATGATGCATGCTAGTCGGATTGTCCACAACCATGAAAATCTCTTGATCGTCATCATTATTCGAGGAGGAAACACTCAAAACTGAGCTTGTACTTGTGATAACAACGACAAACAATACCATTGCATACATATTCATCGTCATCAATCTTTTATGGTAGTATTGCTAGAGAAGTGTTTGTTTATGATGTTGTGAGGTACTACTACAACTAGCGCTAGTTTATTTATAGATATTATTCTCTATTATGATCACAGGTTGATCACCCGTGAATTTCGGACCCGAATAACCATATAGGTGCAATTATTTGATGGTCTTGTCTACCTACCACATATCCATATGATTTTTCAGCACGTTTAGGTAGCAGGGTGTGGACGGAAATAAAGGGCAGGAAACCCTTTTCCCTAGTGGGAAACACAAATCTATCTTTATTCCATTTACATATCATTGAAGTCCTTTTCAGTTTTTTATCAGTAGATTATTTATGTTAGCTTTTACGTATATTATTAGGATAGTAATTGTGCATTGTGACGGAAATTCAAATCAGCTATTAGTTATACTTGCCAAATTACCACTACATACATATTCCATATGATCAATCTTTTATGGTAGTATTGTAACACTCACGCACCGACAAATGAACGAGAATCACAATTAATGGCAAAACAATTACACTCGAAGGACCAATCTTATTAATAAGTTCGTAAATAAGCAAAGTTCAACCACAAACCAAAATCCGAGTCTATATATACATTTCAATTTCGAAACATTGTTTAATACTAGGTCCTAAAGGTCAAAACTAAACTAAATAAAAAAAAAGTATCCAATTGCATAGTCTCTAACTTTCAGGCTAGCTCTCGCCAAACATCCTCGTTAATCCTGAGTACCTGCAGCTAAAGAAAAAAATTGCAGATAAGCTAATTACTCAGTGTGCAGATAACAAATAGCAATAGCATAATATATAAGCATGAAGAGAGAACAATAGCATAATATATAAGCATGAAGAGAGAAATACAAAAGATCATAAAAGGTAACTTCCCCGTTATATCAACACCGAGTAATCAAATAGGAAAATGATATTTCTTCTTATAACATGTGCCTACAAATCGTCCTACTTGCATGATTGTGTGGGTAAAAGGATGAGTAGAAATATGACACATGTTGTATAATTGTGTGGGTAAAAGGATGAGTAGAAATATTATGTAGGAGGAGCAATGCTCAATCAAATAATATAAGGCTAAAGGTAACTTCTCGTCCTATCATGGTTATATAACTTCTAATGCTACTGTAATTATGTTCATGGGTGTTATATTCTCACAATATGTAATACTTTACTCTACTATATGATTAGTCTGTAAAATTGGTATTACGAAATATAATGACCCGAAATGTATCATGGTATGGTCATCTATTATACAATCTCAATAGAGTATACATTTTGCTATTTAAAAGATGTATACTAAAGATGTATTCACATACTACATTTCATACTGGTAATGAATTAATACTAAATTGAAAATACAATTACATTTACGAAAGACTCTTATTACTATGTTTAACCTGTAGAAATTAGCAATATTACCAAAAACCTCTATCTATATCAATGTAGTTTAGTTAGGCCTTGTTTACTAAGTGGTGTGGGCCATTTCCATATGAGCCACTTGTTATAGAGAGAGCATTTTTCGTAACTCCTCCCACTAAAAGGGAATAAAGGTTGACCCACTCATTAAGTGGCTGATACGGATGTTGGGGGTGTAGTGAACTCCATTTACTTTTTATTTTGGTCCCACTTGGTCCACATTATCTTAACACTCCCATAAGAGCAAGGGGTGTAGACATTTCATTTCTCGCCGAATCCGACGTGGAGCCTTCGCCAGTGGTTGTCGGCCCTCGCCACGACACCATCTTAACTCGCCGATTGGGTGCTCGTCGTTCAAACGACATGGTAAAAGACAAAAGTTTTTGAAATTAAAACGTTGCAATATATAACCGTTTGATATCAAAGGGTCAAAACTTTTTTTTTTTTTTTTTCATTTTCAAACCCAAATAATACCCCATTTTCTCTATAAATAATACCCATTTTTTACCAAAACATTCACACTTCTCATTCACAACCAAAAATGTCCCAAGATCCCAACGAGATGTCGTTTATGAATCTCCTCAACTCGTCTTCTTCAAACCCGTCCACCCCATCGTCTCAAAGCTCAAACACTTCTTCGCAAGTCGGATTTCAACCTTTTCAATATCCAAGACAACTACCACCGCAATTCTATCCATCACAACCATCACAACCGCAATTTTATCCATCACAACCATCACAACCGCAATTTTATCCGTCACAACCACCGCCAACGCAATTCTATCCGTCACAACAACCACCAACGCAATTCTATCCGTCACAACAACATTACTTTGAATCACAATTCAAAGTACCTCAACCACCACCAACCGAAACACGTGAAGAACGTCGTCAAGGAAAGAAACCGGCCAAAGCGACAAAGAAAAAAAAGAAGGCCGTTGTGAACTTGGACGCGGACGAGGAGGATGAGGACAAAGAAGAGGGTCGAACCACAATTCGTTGGACAAGCCAGGAGGAAAAAATATTAGCCGAGTGTTGGGTCGAGGTATCCCAAAACGCCGCTATCGGTAATGACCGACAAAACGATGTGTTTTGGACTCAGATTTGGGAGGACTTCAAGGCTCGTAGTCCAGAACAAAAAATATGTGCACGGGAAAATGGACTCGGATAAACGCTGATTGCCAAAAGTTTAATGGTTTTTACAAGCATTTGCAGCGTAGATCCGGGGAAAATGATGTTGATCACATTGAGAATGCAAGACTTGCTTTCAAAAATGGGACGGGGAAACAGTTTAGTATGGTTCCGGCATGGAAGGTTTTGAGAGAATATCCCAAATGGGACGCGCCGGATGGGATCAATGAAGATAATATCGCCGAATTATTCGGCCCTGATCCTAGAGCTCGTCCCGCAGGCAAGCCTCGCCCGGCAAAAAAATCTAGATCAGTGGAGTCGTCAACAAGCACCGGGGGGAGTCAATCGGATGCTATTGCGGAAGCTTTAGCTCAAGAGCATAAACGTAAAGTTGACGGAGCACGAGAAGTGTACGAGGAGAGGATTGCGAAATAAAAGTCGGAGCAAGAGTGCCGAGAATTGGAGTTTCTCATGCATGATATTGAAAATTTTCCGGAGCCAAAAAGATCGATCCTCAAGAAGAAACAAGACGAGTTGATAGCAAAATACTACAAATGAAGTTGTATTATTTAAGTTTCGTATGGTTTTTATTTTCCGTTTGTTTTTTATTTTTCATATGTTTTTAAATTTTTTTTTTTTTTTTTTTTTTTTTAGATTGTATGTTGTATTTTTATTTTAAATGAATGAAATGAATTTAATTGTGTTTGGAAAATATAGAAAAGGAAAAAAAAGAGGGTGGGTGGGGCCCAAATGAAGAGAAGTGAGTTAGTTGTGATTGGGGGGTATTTTTAAGTGAGTGTGTTGGAGTGATGTGGAGGTGATGTGGCACACGTGGGGCTCAAATGAAGAGAATTGGGCAAGTCATGACACCCCTTGCTCTAACAAAAACCATCCACTATCATAATACACCAAAAACCTCTTTATTTAGGCTTCACCCACCTTCAATTTTATTTATTTCTTACTCTATATCTTATTTAAAATATACTAAAAAAAGTAAAAATAAAAAATAATAAAAAAACAAAAAGGCTGCAAACTTGTTTTGTCTTATTTGCTTTGTTTGAACAAAGAGGAGCAAACGAAGAGCATGGCTAGTGTGTTGAAGAGTAAACAAAGAGGGCCGTTTCTATGCCACTTAGGAATGGCGAGAGATGCAATACCACCACACCGTATGATCTAACAAAAACATGCAAATTCTTTGTACAAGGACTTCAAGCTCTTATTGAACCATTTATTTAACAGGGTAAATTGCAAATTTTGTCCCTAATGTTTTTTAAAAATGCAAGAAAATGATCGAAAAAAATTCCAATTTAGTCACTGAAGCTGATGTGGCGTTCAAATATGTCACAGAGAGCTAACAATCATTAGTACTCTCGTTAAGTGGCCTCACGCAATTAAGAAGCTGAGGGTATTATTGTCATTACACTCGTCTTCTTCCCCACTCAAGAACATCAAGCCCACAAAACCCTTTTTTTATGTCCTTACTGTTCATCATCTTCCCTAAATTAAACACCCCTTGACAGTCAATATGAATTGTCCGATGATATCAGCATAGGGGGTTCAGTTGTTACCATTTGTAATTGCGTATATCATTAAACAAACTTATCGATCAAGTCAAACAGATTGAAGAAAATAGCTAGACATATGGCATGGCATATTTTTCTTTCCTTTGTCTTTTATTAATTTTTTCGAGTGGAAAATTTATAAAACCTTTAGTTAGCAAAGGACTAGAAACAAAAGCAGATTACAAAAAGTGGTATTACAAAATGGCATGTCACCTGTTACATGATAAAACATTTAGAGCGGAGGGTATGGGGATATCGTGACTCGCCATGAGCCTATGTGGCATTTCGCCGTCGCCCGCCGCCACACCGGGGTGGCTCGTCGTGGGCCGCCGTGGAGCTGATCGCCGTGGTGACGACGAAGAAGAAAACCTGATACAAACGGATATATTTTTTATTTGTGTTATTTGATTAGTGTGTGTTTGTAGTGTGTGTAAAGGGATGAAGAAGAAGACTAACGTTTTTTTTTTTTTTTAGTGGACACAGCACCTTGCAGGCTAGATCACTTTATGCTCGTTTATTTATATAAAAAATAGTAACGTTTTACATTTTTTTTTAACTTCTTTTTAAATATATTGTTTTGTATTTTTATTTTAATAAACAAATTTAGTATATATGAGTAAGGGTGAGCAAACGGACCGGCCGGACCGGACCGACCGAAGGACCGACCGGACCGACCACATTCGGTCCGGTCCGCGGTCTCGGCTTTTTGGCAAATTGGTCCTCGGTCCGGTCCGGTCCGGTCCGGTCCGGACCAAAACCGACGAATTTGGCCTTGTTGGACCGGACCGGACCGACCGAAGGACCGACCGGACTGACACGGACCGAGACCGGACCGACCACATTCGGTCCGGTCTCGGTCTTGGTTTTTCGCCGAACTCGGTTTTCGGTCCGGTCCGGTTTTCCGACCGTGCACACCCCTATATATGAGAATTTGAAAAAGAAAAAAATAAAGTGGTAGTGGTGGGCCTCAAATGAAGAGGTTGGGGTTTGTTATGAGGGAGTGGAGGTTTGTTGTGGTTAGTTGTGAAGGTTTGTTATGCTGATGTGGCAGTGACGTGACGGTGATGAAGAGGTTAACCTCCATCATCACACCTTCCGCTCTTATGGTGTAGTATACAAATTATCTTCTTAGTTTGTTTAATTTCTTATTATTTAGATAGTTAACTATTTATACAAGATAATAACTTATGAAGTAGCTAGCTTGTTATTTTTCATGCGAAAACTAGAAGCTAGCGTGTACAGTAAGATTCTGTAACCTGTCAAGTGGTTTTTAACAAACAAAATGCATTAATCTGCATCAAAATGATAATTACAATGAACATATATGAAAAAAAAAAAAAAAAAAAACCAATAAACACACTTCTAAATCTAAAAACAAATCAAAAGCCACCACATCACCACCGCAACCACCACCATCGGTAGCATCTGAAACAATATCCGCAATCAGCAACCCACCCAATGCTCCTCCAAGCAAACCAACACCCAAACCTAAACCAGCACCGACACCACCACACCTGTCGCTAGCTACCACCATCAAGATCCTGCACAGCAGGGCCGTCCCACTGATTTGGGTGGCCCGATGCAAAACTACGAATGAGGCCCCGTAAATCACGAAAATCTTAACTATTAAGGAAAATTCAAAACATAATATAATTAGACATGTATAAATACTTATGGACATATATTAAATTGGAGGCCCCCTCATATAATATTTAAAAAAGACATATACTAAATCGGAGGCGTGGCGGCTGCCCTAATTGCACATGCTAATCATCGCCACTACTGCACCGCCACCGACCACCACCACCACCAAGATCCGGATACCATCTCTATCGCAAGCTCACTTCAACCCACACCACTCATTGTCCTCGTTAGCATCTCTGACCACCATGATTTCTATTTTCTTTAGTGTTTCTGTTTAGATGCTATATCTCTTACTAAAACAGTAAAACCCAACACACACAACTTATTGTTTTATCTCTCTTTTTTTTGGAACCTCCCAACCACAAACATAAACATAAATCTGCACTAAATCTTGAAATGTTTGATTTCTTCATTCTTACCACGAATCGAAAGAAAAACATAAACCACTTATATCTTGATTCAATCATATTGTTGTATTTGATGTTTTTCAAGATCTACTGATGAAATATTGTTAAGAAAAATGCAACCTTTGAAGATTTTTATCTTAAAGGTCTTGGGCATGGCGTTTGTTTAAAGTTTATGAGATCTTTTAATTATAGATGTTTGAGTTTTCGTTTTGGTTCTTTTTGTTCCAACCAAAAATCCTAGAAATGGAGTATACCCTTCACACTATATAATGGATTAATAGGAATTTTAGAAGAAAATATAGAAGAGAAAAATTGAAAGAAAAACTGGAGATGTGTAAAATATTTTTAGAGGTTGAAGATGAAGATGTGTAAAAAGACGATAATACCCTCAGGTCTTTAATCAGGTGAAGCCATTTAACGGGAGTACTAATAATCGTTAGCTTTCGATGACATATTTGAATGCTACATAGCTTGAGTGACTAAATTGGATTTTTTTTTCGGTGGTTAACCTATTTAAAATCATTAAACAAAGGAAGAAAGCATGCAGAAGATTTGTCTTCCTCGTAAGGGAGTTCTTTTTCCGTTTACATGAATCAGAAACATTATTTTTTGTACTAAAAGACATAATTGAGCTTATCGAGAGGGGACATATTCACCTTATTTTTATACATCTATTTCGCTTAAGATCATGTAAGTGAACAACTCGGATTCTTGGTCATATGTAGAGTTAAAGATCAATTTAAAACCAAAAGTATTTAAAGATTCAATTAACCAATCTTAGCTATTTATTTTTTCATCAAAAAAAAAAACCCCCCACATTTTTCACATTTTTTAAAACATAAAATATCTTGCAAACGGCAAATCGTTAAGTGAAAAAAATACACCACAGCCGACAGTATTTTTTATCTTTCAGTAGACGGTCATTTCGATATACTTTCAATAAACATTTTTTTCGATTTTTTTTAGTTACGTTTGAACAAATCACATGTGATTTGTTCACTGAAGAAAAAAATCGAAAAAAATGTTCGTTGAAAGTATATAGAAGTGCCCCTCTATAGTAAGATGATTTAAATCTCGTCGCGATTGTATGGTTCGTTTTACGTAACGATTAACGGTTTGCGGGATATAATTTTTTAAAAAAGGGTGAAAGTTTATATTTTTGTTTTGATGAAAAAAAAAATGACCATGATTAGTTAATTGTATCTTTAAAGAATGTTGGATCTACATTAAACTTTTCTGGTCATATGTATTTGTTTTGTTTGAAAGGCGATTAATTAGTTCTAGATCATTCATTCCAGCTCTATGGTGAAATTATAGAAGTGTAAGGAAATAATTCAATTCTTGTTGCAATGTTTAACCCGGCCATTTATAGATGGGTTATACATGTCAAAGAAATACCTTTCCCTCCTATACCATTAAAGATGGAATAAGCTATTTTATAGACGAATAACAGTATATTGTCACTATTGGGTGTGTTTCACTAATTTGTGTATAAGCTAGTACTTGGTTTCTGAAGATATTGTATTGGCAAACATGCGTGTAGCATTTGATCCTACGTTCTCGGATGTGAAGGTTTGCCTTTGATGATGCATGCTAATATCTGATTCCTTTCTATCATTTGTCTATTCTCTAAATATATTAGTTAATTTGCTGGAGCCATTTGAATTTTCACCATATCATGAAGCAATTAAGGAACCTTTTAATTACTATTTGTTTGGTCAAAATTATATCCGTCCTTTGATCAATTTCAGGTTAGTCAACAATCTTTTGTTCTTTTCTCTATTGCAACAAGTGTACTATTTGTGACCAAAGAATACAGGTAAGGGATAACCTGCCCTTAGTATTTGTTGCTTGAATTGTGTTGTCTATATGCTAATGGTGTTGTAGAGGATTACAGCCAATCTCAGTGTCCAATTAGAATTACCATCTCCATAAGTTGGTTAAAGCAATCAGTTATATTCGAATACTATAAACGTTATGGATCTTTTTGTACAGGTTTTTTTTTTTTGTCAAATTTGTAGTACCAAATTGTACATAAGCATGATAATACCATTCTCATGATTAACATCTAACCTTTTTTTTCCATTGAGCTCTTCTTATTATAAGATAAAGTTAAGTAGGATTGTCATCCTAAATCGCGCTATTTTCTATTATCAGGTAATCATATGTTGGCAATGCATTCATTTTCAGTGCAATGGAAGAATAGCTCAAGCAGGTACCTAGTTTTCACAGCTATTCCATACTATTTGATTTTTTTTAATCCAAATTAGCATTTGTTGTGCTTTTTATATGTACACAGTAGGGTTTCCCCTTTAGCTTAATGTTTCTTTTCTAATGTTTTTAAAATGATGTTCTGTTACGAATTGATTTTTTTTTTAAAGGTACGTGTTCATAAAGATGATGGTGGTGGTGATGGTAACACCGAGTATAATGATGTTGGTGGTGATGGTAATGCGCATGATGATGCTGGTGACGACTAGTAATGACTTTGGGATAGATTATTAGTATTTGTATTGATAGCTTTTGTTATTTGCATTATCGTATTAGTATATTAGCGAAAATGTAGTTATAAACGAATACTATGACATGTGTTTGGTTGCTTTTGAATGAATGAATGAATGAATGCATTTTGTATCATAGAATGAATGCTTTTGAAAGAATGAACGAATACTATGACCCATCAAAATTGACCCGATTTAAAATTCTACTTTTAGTGACAAATGGTGTCGTCGCCAAAGGGTTCATGCCTTTTTAAAAATCTATTTTAATTATTAATATTTATTTAATAAATAAATAATAATAATAAATAGTAAATTACGAAAATCTCTTTAGCGACAACCTCAAGTGGTCACCAAATGCAAGGGCTCACTCCGGTCAAGGGAGGTTTGATGAAAATTTGTGGGTCCCACTGTTTGTCGCAAAAAGTAGAAAGATGTTGACGCAAAAACTTTTTGCGAGCAACTATACGCGACAACCTTTTGGGCGACCACCCTCTGTCGCCAAACTCATTAGCGACAAAAAAAAGCCACTTTTTGGCGACCAAGCTTTCTGTCTCTAAAGATGGTTGCTGTTGTAGTGATCCTTAGCGGTCTTGGGATTATCAATGACAAGCCTACCTTGAAGGGTTTTGAATAGGGTTAAAAAGATCCAAGATATAACTATGGAATCTACGTTGCCATTCCACAGTTGGTGGACTTGAACAAGCAACACTAGAAGAAGCATCGGTGATGTGTGTTAACACATCAAAATTTTCACAATGATTTTTAGACAAGTAACACCACACAGCATAGTTTGGTTTGTCCACATCAAGGTTGATGGGAATTTGATTAGTAATAGAGTTAACAACATATAATTTTAGAGAAGATCGTATTGGCTGTAATAGGATGTTAATTGGTATTCTCAAGGTTGTCAAGATCGGGATCCTATCCAGGATCGTTTTCGTCTTTGCAAGATCGTGATCGTAAGATCGGATCGGGATCTTAAGATCCTACTTTAATGTTATTTCTTAATACTTTATGTAAATTTATAGAAATCTACAAATTCTAATACATTATAACCATAAAATACTATGAATGTTTCATATAAATGTTGTCCTAAATTATGATTATAAAATGTTTAAAAATATTAACATGTTGTTTTTTGAATTCTACAAACAAACAACCCATAAATTTGTAGTTTTTTAGTTTGTAATCCAAGAAAAGTAAGATCGGATCGGATTAGATCGTAAGATCGTATGGTAAAGATCGGGATCCTATAAGATCTCAAGCTTGCAAAGATCCTATGTAGGATCCGGATCGTTTTTGCTTTGCAGTATCGTAAAATCCTAAGATCAGGATCGGGATCCTGACAACCATGGGTATTCTTATTAATGATAAAAAAAAATAACAACATATAATTTTAGAGAAGATCGTATCGGTGTGTGATGGGAGTGGGAGGGGGATGAGTGTCGTTTGTCATGGTTTAGGAGGTGTACGTAGGGGATTCGGACTAGGTTTAGATGAAGAATTTTTAGGTGTAAAGGAGTCGGTCAACTTGGGGAGAAGAGGAACTGAATAAAAGAAAAAAAATAATGATATAATTTTAGAGAAGCTCGTATTGGCTGTGATACGATGTTAATTGGTATTCTTATTAATGATATATATATATATATATATATAAAAAAAAAAAAATTACTTTCCATAATATATAACACATAATACATGGGCTTAGGCCTATAACTAATATTAACAATGGGCCTAATCACAAAATAGTCTGGTACCATTGTAGTACAGATTACAAATCAAACATTTTAATATCGAAGCCAACAATATATACAAGATAATGAGGATAATCCATATGATGCCATGTTAGAAACCACATGTTAGGATTATCGTTTATCGGACGGGACGTAGCCTAGTGTAAAGTAAACGCAAAAACAAGAGAACTAAAAGAAAAATTAACTACTCGTATATAAAAATAGAAAATAGTGAACATGTAGTAATTTAATAAAGTTTGGACTTTGGAGTGTGAATGACCCAACCTTTTTCAAATTTCAACTGTGGTCGCGTACTTAAATATTAGAAAGATGGGTAAAGATCGAGACATGTTTAATTTATCAAACCATTTAGCATGCAATCGCGAGGCAAACATAACGATCGAGTACACTAAAAAGTCAAAAAAATGGTGAATATTAGTATACTATTCTAATGTAAAGGATTTTTTTTTTTTTTTAGTAAACAAACAATGTATATAAATCATGCCATGTGAACTAAAGTTTTATGCTACTTTATTGCACACAATTTTAAATATGTAACTTTGTAAGATTTGTAAGATTGATGATGTTGCTATTCGCATTCATGTCAATTTTTTGATCGCGATAATAATGCCATATATTCTAATATCTTCCGTTACAGTAGTAACAAATCAACTTCAATCTTACATAATGGACATGCGCTGGGGGACATAAAGATGAAGATGAAAATGATCACTTGTACAACTACAAGTTGTTTGCCAACGATAGATTTATTTCTCTGATGGGATTTTCGGACAATTGTGTTAGTTAGAATGTTTTTCCAAAATTTCTTTAGAGAGTTCATGTTGAAAAGGAGAAGAATTGTCACCGATAACTTTTACGGGTTATCAATAATCACAAGCAGTACGTAAAGGGTGATCATTTCTCACTCTTTTTTATATGAGCTCTCCGAAAACTAGATTAGCATTTAACCACCTCAGTTTCTGCAAAATCTAAGCGGCAAAATATATTTATCGTTACAATCAACGACATAGCTTGAATAGACGTTTTTACTCATCATGCAATACCCAATCCATATCCATTGTGTAAGAGTGAGGGATGTGTTTCTGTACATGAGCTTTAAGTAAAGCCGTGCATCTAGATAAACATAGGTTGTCTGCGACAATGCAAGACTTTGTAGTCAAATAACATGTTCTAGTGTTGTGAGAGATAAGTTAGTTTTTAAACAAAAAAGAAAGAGAACTAAAAGAAAAAAATAACTACTCGTATATAAAAATAGGAAAAAAGTAAACATGGTGTAATTTAATACGGTAAAGTTTATTTGGAGTGTAATGACCCAACGTTTCCAAATATCATGTATGGTCACATATTAGAATTATAGTAAGAGACGTGTTTATCAAACAGTTTAGCATGCAATCACGAAGCACACATGATGATTGAGTATTTGAGTACATTAAAAAGTCAAAAGAATAGTGAATACTTAGTAGATTATTCTAATGTAAACGTTTTTACTTTTTATTTTATAGTAAGGATACGTGCATTATTTTAGTGTATACAAATCATGCCATGTGAACTAAACTTTTTATGTTAATATATAATGCACTCATGGTTTTAAATATGTAAAACTTTTGTAAGATTTGTATAATTGATGATAATAAAGCTAATATAGTCTCTTCCATTACAACATATAAGTAGTAACATCGGTTTGGTTAAAAGGATCGCTATCAATTTTTTTCCTAGTTCATCTTGATCTTAGAAACAATAATGATGATGGACATCGAAAAAAATTCTCGCAAACTTGTTAAACCCTTCGTTCCAACTCCTCCGACACTCCGTCACTACAAAATAGGCCTCGTCGATGAGCTTATGCCCTTCATAAATATAGGTGTTGTTCTTTATTTCTCCACAAATAGTAATCACGACTCAGAGTTTGTTACAAGCCTAGAAAAATCACTTCAGAAAACTTTAACACGATTCTACCCTCTTGCAGGTAGATTTGTCAATAAAACTCAAACGATTGATTGCAACGATCAAGGTGTGGGGTTTATATATGCAAAGGTTAACGTCAAACTGCAAGATATTCTTGCTTCTAGAGTGGATGTTAAGTTTGTGGATGATTTCATTCCATCCAATAAATTTGCCATTGATCAATTCCATAAAGCGTTACTTACGGTTCAAGTGACCATGTTTGAGTGTGGAGGTGTAGCACTTGGTATAAGTGCTTCACACAAGATTGTTGATGCCTCTACTCTATCTACGTTCCTAACTGAATGGGCTGCTATGAACCGAAAAGAAAATGAGATTGAATCCACGGGGCCTGGTTTCAACTTGTCCTCTTTATTTCCTGGTCGATGTTTTTTTACCCTTCCGTTACAACTTTTAACGGAAGATATGTCAAGCAAGTATACCAGAATGATGCTTTCATTTAATGAGAGTGCAATATCAAAATTGAAAGCAAAGGCCATGACCAAGGAAAATATTTGCACCAAGTATTATTCAAAGGTACAGTTGGTATTATCCATTCTTTGGAAGGCTTTCATCGATGTTGATCGCGCAACCAACAATATTTCGAAAAACTACATGCTCCTGCAGCCAGTAAGCCTAAGGGGAAAAATGGCATCCTTAATACCCAAAAATGCGTGTGGTAATATTTTTGCCTTTTGTGTCACGGAAGCTGGAAATGCCGAAAAAAGTGAAGAATTGGTAGATCTCTTAACTAACAATGTCAAGAAAACAATAAATAGCTTCTCAAATGTTTTCCATGATAGTGAAGATGGCCAAACAACGATTTTAAATTCTGTCACACTAAAGGACGTTAATATTCAGGAATCAACTCATATGCTCACGGTAACTAGTTGGTGTAAGTTCCCCTTTTACGAAGCTGACTTTGGTTTCGGAAAACCAACTTGGGCAGCCCCCATGAGTCTCGCTCTCCAACTGAGAGCATGTTTGATGGACGATGCACAAGGCAATGGAGTTGATGCACATTTTATGGTAGAAGTAGATAAAGTCCCTTACTTTGAACGAGCTCTAAAAATCATTTCTTTTGTTGATTAAGATCATAGTTTCCATGTGTTTGTACGTGTGTTTAAATGTATGCTTTCTTGGGTTCGAGTTGGTTGATATCAAACATATAGTCGTGTAGTTTGTTTGTTTCTCTAATCATTTCTCTATATAAATATCAACTTGTAAAAAACTAGAAAGGGTTGAATAGTTTTACCATTTTTAGCGTTTCAAAATTATAATTTCAAAAACTTATAGATATGAGTTTACGTGAAATCAAGCAATCACAGTATGAACACTAGATAACAAACAATAATAACTGCGAAATATAGAGTGCAAGACAATAGTAAAGAGTTAAAAGATCATACCACAACACGAGCACTTATAGTGGTTCGGTAACGATGCTCTTCTTCGCCTTACTCCACTCCCCGAGTATCCAACTCGAGTGTTCACTTCACTATGTCAACAAGTTCTCTTCAGGCGAAGAAAAACATGGTTTAAGAGGTGTAGGGGATTCGAACTAGGGTTAGATGACGAATTAGGGTTTAGGTGGGAAGGAGTCGGTCGACATGGGACAACCCATATGATGGCATATTAGAAACTACATGTTAGGAATATTGTTTATCGGACGGGACGTAACCTAGTGTTGTAAACACAAAAACAAGAGAACTAAAAGAAAAATTATATACTCGTATATATAAAAGTAGAAAAAGGCGAACTTGGAGTAATTTAATAAAGTTTGGAGTGTGAACGACCCAACCTTTTTCATATTTCAACTATGGTCGTGTACTTTAAATATTAGAAAGATAGCTAAAGATCGAGACATGTTTATCAAACCATTTAGCATGCAATAGCTGTTGGAAAATTCATTTTGAAAAATGAGTTTTTGCAAATTTTAGACACTATTTAATATATGTATATGTTATATATATTTATATTTCTTGGTAGCTTTGCGTTCTTCTCGACGAGAGCTTCGCAACGAGCTAAAGTATGTCCAAAATGGAGTTAATATAAATGAGATATCGTGTCTCAAAGTGGGGCACGTGAAACATAAAATTTGGAAAATAAACACATCCCACATCGCCTAGAAATCATGATATGGACCTTCAAAATAATTTGTTGGTTTTACTCCAACACCTACGTGCGCGCGCGCAGGCGGAGGTGCAGATTTCAGAATTTCTGGGCCAAAATGGGTTCGAAGCTTCTGAACTCATGCGAGCCCGCGACCTGGGACACGAATGCACTCAAACCTCGCGATACCTATCTTTTTCTTCGCAGATTTCGTTGTCATATATTTCCAGATTTTGTGTCCATTTAATTTTGGAACTGATTTGAACTTTGTAAACAAGTTAGACAGAATTGGTTTAAATAAATGGAAGATATTGAAATCGTGTTTAATATTTAACAGATTTGCGTATCTGTGTATATTCAGGCAAATATCTTTTCTTGGTGACCAAGATAGGTTTAGCCTATAAATTAAACACCTCTCATTCGGTTTTTAAACACAGAAAAAACGCAACTCTACTGCAGAAGAATTCCAGCAATCTCTTCGATCAGAAACACGCAAGCTTCTGTGATCTTTCAGGCAAGTAAGTCTAGTCGGTACGTCAGACAATACGTTGTACCAGAAATAGACGGCGAATCTGGTTTAAGGGAATCGTGTTCAACACGAGCCTCGTACTATTGTCCTTACTGTTTTTATTTAATTATCGATATAGAGTCTGTCTTCTACTTCTACTTCATTCTGTCTGTTATTTATTTACTGTCATTTATTTCTGTTAATTTATTAATTGTAATTATAATTTGTTTTTCATAAATAAAGTGTACACCGTTTCTCACAATAGCGAGGCAAACATAACGATCGAGTACACTAAAAAGTAAAAAAAAAATGGTGAATATTAGGATACTATTCTAATGTAAAGTTTTTTATTTAAAGAAAATTACCAAAAGAGGCCAAAAATCCAACCTTGATTCATTATCTAGTCACTTTTAACATCCTTTTCTCATTTTTGCCATGCTCAACTGATCAACTGCTCGACTCCATTCATATTATAACACGTGTCATTCTATAGTACTTTTTTCCTGATACATCATTGGCCCACTAAGTGTCCCATCAAATCTTTATAGAATCTACTTCACTATTCACTATTTTGTTTGTTTATTAAAAGTCAATGCTCAATCGACGGTGCTCGACTGACGATGCTCAACCGGGAGCTTACTTTTTACTTTGGAAATTGGAAAAGATCTTTTGATTTGATTGTTTTCCTTTTTTTTCTTTTCTTTTTGGTTTACATTTTCCTCAAAACACTAAGACTAAAAAAACACACACAACACACACTAATATATTGAAACACACACAAATTTCTGCACTTTAAAATGTACGATCCATAACACAATCAGAACCTTTGATCCAGATCATAGACACAATAACCATTGAACCACAACACAGACGCAAAAAATTAAAATGGTAAGTTTGTTTTAAGTGCTTATTGGGGCTTTAAATATTTTTTTGTTCCTTACTGCTTTTTAGGGTTGTTTTTGCAATCCTTTTGTTGTAACTGATTATTTTGTTCGAATGGGATTGCTTCATTGTTAGCCACTAAGTAAAAATTTGACGGTTGATACTCTTAGGTGTTAGTACAAAATGGTAAGTGTTTATTAGGGCTTCAAATATTTGTTTGTTCCTTACTGCTTTTTAAGTGCTTATTAAGTGCTTTTTAAAAGACTTTGCTTACTGCTTATTATTAAGTGCTTATTTGATGAGTGCTTTTTAAAACCCAATTAGGTGTTAGTGCAATGCTTAGGTTTTATTGTAAATTGTTAGGTAATAAGGAGATTATTAACAAGTTTAAGTCTACATTAGTACTATGCTTAATACATTGATAAGGCTCAGTGAACATAACGAGGTTAGTCTATTGGTACGCATCTCCTTCAAAGTACAACATTATTAATCTTGAATAGGCTGCGACTTGGTACACTTGGTACACATCTCCTTTAGATGCCTTATCTGAGTTTTATGTAATAGAATTTTAGACACTGTGTTAATACTATGATTATATGGAGATGCTTTTACATGAAATGGATGAAAGAGGTTTCTCACGTGATGCTTCTACTTTATCATTGTTATTGAATCAAACTCCAGTGGGTTCGCTAGATACCACTTTACTTGAGCTGATTGGTAATCTTCTTCCAAACTGTAAAAACGATTGTGTGTTCGAGCTATATTGGTGAAGGAATCATGAAAAGTTTACCTTGTAGAGTTTAATTTTGGATTCATGTATTCGTAGTTGTTGTATTTTATTGACATTTTCCTAATTTCATGTATTTCTTGAGACATGATTATTCACACTTGATTTATTTTATGTGTTTGTAAGAGTTTGAATGTGGATGCGGAGATTCTTTTACTTGTAGATACTTGTAGTTTAGATGTCGTATGCTTGTCTGGTATGCAAATTTAGCATTTACTGCTTATTAGATGAGTGCTTTTTAAAAGCCAATGCTTCATTGTTACTGCTTAGTGTTCCTTACTGCTTTTTAGATGTCGTGTGTCTTGTTTGTTTTAACGTTTTCAATCTGTTATTTCTTGTAGGCGTATGATGTTAGAGTTATCGTGAAAAGAAAATTGCATTACTTCTTACTTATGAAGGATCGATTAGACCAGCCACGCCGTACCATGTTTAATGCCACATGTTTTGGACCATGGCTCGATCTGACCTAAGTCGATAATGAGGAAGGGCTTGTTCATTACATGCTTCAGAAACAATTCCACCAAAAAAAATGATAACTATGATCTTCCACTTGTATACTATTTGAATGGACATAGTCTTCATTTTGGTCGAAATAAATTCTACCTGATTACTGGTTTTAGATTTGGTCTGGTCAGTTTTAGGAAATGGCGTAGTGATGATATCCCTTTCCGTGACCTTGTTTTTCCACACAAGGTTGGGCAACATGTGAAATTATTTGATCTATTATCGGTTATTAAAGATGAAGAGGTGTTTATAAATCTGTCTGATGAGGATGCGATACGGGTTTGCCTCTTGCTAACACTTGAGGTTATATTCATGGGTAAAGACTTGGGGTCTATCATTGATGATATTTTTCTGAGGATGGTCGAGGATCTTGATGAATGGAATGCATTTCCATGTGGGGAACATGTTTGGAGGCAGCTTTATGATTCAATTAGAAATGTCTTTTCAAATCATCTACCGGATTACCGTCAAAGAATGGGTCATAAAGAATCCAACGATCTTCCTACCTATAGCTTGAAGGGATTCGTTGCTGCTTTCAAGGTTAATACTAAAAAACTTTGTTAACATCAGTAGTTATTAAGGTTACAAGTGCTTAAATAGGAATAGAAAACCCTACATCTACACCAATAAAGTATGTAATAAGTGCTTTCACAACTACTTTACTGTTTTTTTCCTGTAATGGAAGGAGTAGTTTGGGTATTATGTAGGCTCATGTAGGGGTTCAAAATTATTAAAACTTTTCAAAAACCATTTTGGCAGTAATAAAATGTTGAAAATAATATGATGAAATTAACAGAATGGGCCTTTGATCATATTTCATGACTGAATTTTATCATTTACCATATATTAATTCCATCACATACTTACAATTTATGTATCTTCATATGTTTCTGGTCCTTGTAACTTATATTTGTTTTCTAAACTTTCTATAGATATGGATCATGGAGAGTTCTGATAAAAGTAAACATTGGTGGAACAAGGCTCCAGGAGTGATCCAAAGAGCACTTGCATGGTCGAAACACACATCATTTAGAAAGACTGATTATTTCGACCAGCTTTTTGACAAGGTAAATATATATATTTTTTAATTGATTGGTAAACTTGACATATACACAATTTGAGATACCACATAACTTTTATATTTTACCTAGGACATGGAACCAAACGTGATTATTACCCCAACAAGATTTGAGGCTGAAGCTGAATGGTATACACGAAGCAATGAATTTTTTAAGTTGTATACTCTGAGAGCGCCGCCTATTGCAAAAGGGGGACTCTGGGATAAATATTTTCAGAAAGTGGCTGCAAAAACGGCTAGGCAGAAAAGCATTCGAGAGGGTTATTCAGTGGAGAGCAGGGGTAAAGAGGTAGAAGTTGTTTCTCTTGAGGAACGGGTTAAGGCTTTGGAAGCCCGCACTTTCAAACTTGAGACTATTATTCAAGTTAGTTTTTTACCTTTTGCAATTGTTGACCAAGTTACTTTGTTATGAAACAATTACCACGTGGTATGCTAATAGGCGAATTTTGTTTTGAAATACTTTATTCTGCAGGTTATAACGAGTGACAGAGACAAAATGAACAAAGATACCGATGAAAAGGTAATTTATAATTGTATTAATGTCAGTGTACCTTTAATTCGAATGTTCTACTAATAACTGTTAAACACTTTGGTATGCAGGTTTTTACACACAAATCAGACTAGTAAGATAAAGTTAACACAGTTGATGGATAAAAGGTAATTTAATGATGTGTTGTTCTTATTTCGTTTATGATATAATTAATAACTTGCTCTAATAAAAGCTTGCTAACTTTTTTTCATATCATTCACATGCTATAGATCTTGCTAATGAGTATTGCAGTGAAGACAATGAATTTTTCAAGTTGTTTGATTCGCAGCTGTTTATGTGGATGACAAGGTTGATGGATTGGACAACGTCTCAAAAGGAAAACTTGAGAAAGCTGAAAAACATAAGGATGAGGAAGAGCAGAGGGACAAGAGTCTGAAAATGAGTGTTGAAGTTGAAAATAAAAATAGACGATGTACGCAATGAACTTTGAAAATTACCATTGTACGTAAAATACTTTCAAATTTGGAACGATGTACGTAATATGACCGGGAACTAGTAGGTTATAAAGTTACAAGGTTTGCAAAATTGACAGAAATGGTCCTTGTGGCTTGCGTTGACTTTCACCGGTCATCCCTTGACTTTATTTTCGGTTTAAAAAGTTTCAGTAATGGTCCTTATGGTCATTGGCTTTCAGATTTATTCCGTTTTTGTCCGTTTTCATCCGTTTTTGTCCGTTTTTCTTACGTTTTGTCCGGTTTTCTTGCGTTTTTCTTAGATTATTGTACGTTTTTATTACGTTTTGTCTATTTTCCTTTGTTTTTGCCCGCTTTCATCCGTTTTTTCCATTTTTCTTACGTTTTTATCGGTTTTAATTCGTTTTTGTCCGTTTTCATCCGTTTTTATCCGTTTTCATTCGTTTTTCTTACGTTTTTATCGGTTTTCATCCGATTTTCTTACATTTTGTCTGTTTTTTTACGTTTTTGTTCGTTTTTGTATTACTTCAACATATTGAAAAAATTTTCTAGAAAGAAAAAAAAATTGAAAAAAAAAATTGGAATTTTTTCGCAAATTTGAAAAAAAAAATCCAAAAAAATTGGAAAAAAGTTATTTTCAAAAAAAAAAATTTGCAAATACTTTTTTTCAAATTTTCAATTTGAATAAAAAATTTCAAAAAAAAAAATTTTGAATAAAAAAAATATTTTTCAAAATTTAAAAAAAAAAATCTTAAAAAAAAAATTGATTTTTTTTTTCAAAATTTTCAATATGTCGAAATACTTTTTATTCAAAATTTTTTTAATTTAAAAAAAATAAATATTGAAAAAATTTCGAAAAAAACAACTTGGAAAACAAATTCCAATTTCTTTTTTTTGAAGTATTTGCGATTTTTTTTGAAATTTTTTCAAATTATTTTTTCGGAATTTTTTTTTCCAATTTTTGTTTTCAAATTTTTTTTGGAATTTTTTATTTAAATTTGCGAAAAAAATTATTTTTTTTTTTTGGAAAATTTTTTTTCAATTTTTTTTTTAAATTTTTTTCTTTTCGATTTTTTTTTTTAAAAATTTTCAGTATGTTGAAATAGTACAAAAACGAACAAAAACGTAAGAAATACAGACAGAATGTAAGAAAATAGACAAAAATGTAAAAACTTACAAAAACGGATGAAAACGGGCAAAAACGAAGGAAAATAGACAAAACGTAAGAAAAACGGATAAAAATGGTCAAAAAGATAAGAAAAACGGACAAAAACGGATGAAAACCGATAAAAACGTAAGAAATACGGACAAAACGTAAGAAAAACGGACTAAATCTGAAAGTCAATGACCATAAGGACCATTATTGAAACTTTTTTAACCAAAAATAAATTCAAGGGTTGGCCGGTGAAAGTCAACGCAAGCCAAAGGGACCATTTCTGTCAATTTTCAAACTTTGTAACCTGGTAATCTACTAGTTACCGGTCATATTACGTACATCGTTCCAAATTTTGAAAGTATTTTGAAAAACTATGTTGCGTACAAGACGTTTAAACATTTAAGTAGAAACTTCCGATCTCGATCTGATTTTACGGTTTTGATATTGCAAAAACAGAAGCGATCCATAGTAAGATCTTGATTTTGACAGTCTTAGTTTAAACTAAATGAAGCAAATAAATATGTCTTTATTTTTTTAAAGTAGGTTGGTTAGCTATCCACTTTTACACCTTTCTTTTGCATTAGTTAAGGCTAGTCGCAGTCGAAGGGTTGAAATCGGTTGGGCACCACCTTTGACCGATGTCGACATCGGTCATTCCGATTGTGGTGGATCGGTCGCATCATCGGTCGAGGAGAAAAAACATATATATCGGTTGAAATCTCGACCGACAGTTTACGCACTAAAATATGTCCCACTTGATATTTAATAAAAAAGGAAAAATTTGGTTATCGACTGTGACAACTTGGTCGTGTCTGGTCATCGGAGAGAGAAAGTTGATGTGGCAAGGATGACCCAGGTCACGATTGGAACTAGCCTAAGTGTTCTTTTAGTTTTGGTTAAACACGTATTGATTAGTAATAGGAGATTAGGAGTTTGCCTTTGTATGTTAGTTGCGGCTTTGTTTTACGTGACCTGCAAAACAACGAATATCGGGTTGTCACATTAAGCTGCTAAATAACTTTGATTAAGAAACGGGCCAAAATGAATAGTGATGTCCGCGGTGACGGAATCAGGTTTAGAAGTGGCCGATTGTACAAATTTTCTTAAACAGTCGCATAAGAAAACAATGAACAAAAAGTGCAAATTCAGTTAAAATGATTGAGTTTAATAGAAATTAAGTCTATTTTTCACTTATTAACGTATCAATTATGCAAGTACAAGAAACACAACGCTTTTAGACCGGATGCATTTAAAAAAATTTAGCATTTTTTATAAAAAATTAGCAAATACGCATCAAGATTTCATCAGGGTTCCATCATTTGATGTCGGCATAGGTGACAAAACAACCGAATTAGACTTATTCAAGTTAAAGGATCAAAACGTTTGGGTCAAATGGATTCAAATCAAAATAGGTCGGGGCAATAAAATAAATTTTATTAGCTAGATTAGGGGTGTTCACGGATCGGGTAATATCCACAGTAACCGAAAACCGAAACCGAACCGTAAAAAATTGCACCGAATTAGTAACCGAACCGAACTGGTTAAAACCAAACTGAACTGAACTAAATATTCGGTTATCGGTTTGAATATGATTTTGGCAATGAAAACCGAACCGAAAACCGAATTTATATAAATATATATTTTTTCTATGTATTTATATGAAAAAAAATCATAAAACTCTTTCTTAGTATAAATATAACATTATTTAAGCTTGAAAAAATTTTGTGCTAAAACTATATATAATTGAATAAAAAAAATTAAAATTATGCAATTCAAGTTATTCGGTTCGGTTTTCGGTTATGATAGTTTGATTTTCGGTTATTCTGTGGAATCAAATTTGAATTCGGTTTGATTCGGTTTTCAATTATACCCTAAAAAAATTTAACCAAACTAACAGAATCAAATAAACCAAATAACCCGATAACCAAACCGTTAAACACTTCTAAGCTAGATTATTATCGCCTAAAATAAATAACTATGACCATGACACACAAAGGCAGATTGTGAGTTGGCAATCTTGGGTTGCCAAGTGATCTAGGTTGCTTCATTAGATTGCTTATTTTTAATATAGTATTGTTTTTTATGTCCTTTTTGTCCTACAATAGGTTGGCAACCTATACCAATAAACATAGCCTTACAAACAAACCCAATAATCCATCCTCACAAATTACAATCGGAAAAACACACGCATTAACCTAATAACCTTAGTTAATCTTTTTCTTCAATTCAATCCTTGATTGATCAACCTTATCTTCAATCTTATTCAATTTAATAACACGTAATAAGATATGACAACTAAACCACCACTATACAACAACCCGTTGCTGCACCTTATGGCAGATGTAGCCACGCGCAAGACTTGAAGAGGAAGAGTTTAAGGTTAATTGTTATTATAAGTTTATAGTTTATTAATTTGAACTTGATTATGTTTTTATATAAGTTTAGTTTAATTAAGGTTAAAATTGTTATGTTTTGCATCTTTCTTTTCATTATTAAACATCTATATATAACTGTTTGATTAGGTTACTAAATAATGTTACCAAGAGATCATTGGTAAATCTAGGTTCCATCAACCAAAAGGTTGTACGTTCAAGTATCGATCAAGACATTTGTGTAGTAAGGGAGGAGGGAGTGGTACCCGAATACCCTAGGTGCCACATCACCTCTATTCAATAAAAACCCTCCAACTCAAAACTGCCTAATTCTACCCTAACACTACCCGATTTGGAGGGAGTGGTACCCTAGTACCCGATTTTTTTTCCTTTTTTTTTTTTTTTTTTTTTTTAATACATAAAATCACATACAATATTTAAAATAAAAACATACCATTTCATTAAAAATAAAAACATTACATAATACTTAAAAAAAGTACAACTTAAAAATTGAAACTACAACTTAAAAAAAAACATTACATAAGTTGAAATTAAAAAAAATTGAAACTACAATTTAAAAATTGCAAGCCCATCCGTGTTTGGCCGCAAGTTCACGTTTTTGGGTAAGAACTAATTCCAACATAGCGGGATCGCGAATGTGATCATGCGGCTCCAAAAAAAACTTCATCTCCCGTTGTGTATTCTTGAACTTCGCCCTCTCGAGTTGTGTAGCCAACAATTGTTTCGCCATCTCGCGTTTTTCTTCCAAATATTGTGTCTTCTTTTTGTATGTAGGCGTTAATTTCATCCGCAACACTTGAGATCGACGAGGAGGATGCGCCTTGCTTCTTTTCCATCTTTCTTGATTCAAGTGGAGGGTGGGGTCTTCATTCATGTCGGGAATGGTGTTGCTTGCCGATTCATACTCCCCGACTTCCTTTTTGAAGAATTGCTTGTCGCACCGCCAATATCTTGAAAACATTCTTGCTCCGTCCATTTGTCATAACCTCTGAAAACCTCCCACGCCAAGGTATGAGTAAATTGTCTTTTTTGTCTGTATAGTAATCCGCCTCAGCTTGCCTAACCACGTCCAAGTCGTTGCACCCACTAGCCTTAGCACGCTTTATATTATATACAAAATAATAAAAAGTATAGCTTAAACAAAATAATGTAATTGTAAATAATAAAGTATAGATTATGTAAAATAAAAGTATAGCTTGTACCGCTTGGAGGTAGTAGCCGTTGAAAATACCCATGGCTGTGTTCATTGCTCTCCACTTGGTATTCAACGCATGAAAAGTTCGTGAACTCGAACCCAAAGTTGCCTCGTAATGCTCGAGAATCCGTTTCCAAAAACCGTCGGACTTTTGTTCATTACCGACAACACGACATTCGGAGATTTGAATCCATGCTTTCGCCAAAGCCTCCTCTTGCGCCGGCGACCAAACTTCACGGGGCCTCCTCCCGGCGAAGGCTTTTTTCTTCCCTCTCGGATCGACTTTGTTAATACAAATAAACCGTAAAAACGTTTATTAATATTTTGCGATCTCTTTGTGTTTTGTTGATAACAAATGTAATGTTATCTTAAGTATAATTATAAGGATACATGTTATTTTTGTAAAGCATTTACATATAGCCATTTAAATACAAAAATGTAATAATTAAGCATTTGTTGTAATAGTTTATTAGGATGGGTAAAAACCATAACCCATGGACCATAACCCATGGATCATAACCAATACCCAAGTTGGCTAGATACAATGTATACTTAGATACATTGAATCTAAAGAAAACCCATGGACCAACCCATAACCCATGACCCATAACCAAAAACCCATGGGCAAAGAGGAGCGGACCACGGATCCCTTGGATTACACTAGCCGGATCCCAAGTGGGAGGGATCCGTGGGATCCGTGGAACAGAGAAGAAATTTGCCTATAAATAGAGAGCCATTTCTTCATTCTAACTCACCCCTCTTCTTACTAAATCTCTCATACACTCTCATTCTCTTCTAACATATAGATCACTTGATCTAGAGAGTTGTTCTTCTTTCTTTCTATTTGTGATCCTCATATAGGTCCTTCTCTAAGGCAAGATCACGAGCATTCTACAAGTCATCCAAGCAAGGGGTCCTTGATTGATTTGTCACTCCGCAAGATTTCTGAGCGAAGATCTTGTATTTGATATTTCACATATTTGTTGTGTAATAGTTGTGTTGGTTTGGTCCACCGTGCTACGGACTCGGTATCTAGCTTTGTACCGGAAAAAGTGTAAGCAACGCTATGAAGGCTTCTCCGCCAAGTGAAGGAGTTTGTTGACATAGTGCTTGAACTCTCGAGTAGGTGACTCGGGGAGTGGAGTAGGGCAAGGAAGGTGACCTTGTAGCCGAACCACTATAAATCGGTTGTGTCTTTTCTATCCCTCAACTTTATTTATTTGCTTGCATTATCATTAGATCTATACGTTCTCAACATCCATACGATTTCACATAATATCGAATCTAAAGTTTTTGAAATCAACTTAAAATCGGAAAAAACTATTCAACCCCCCCTTCTAGTTTTCCACAATTGGCATCAAGAGCTAAGTTTATAAAAGTTTTAAAATAAAATTGTATTTTAAAAACTTTTCGATCACTATGGGTTCAAAAAATTATAAGGAAGGGCCATCTATGCAACGACCACCACTACTTGAAACTAATGGTTTTATATATTGGAAAAATAGATTCGAAACATATGTGAAGTCTAAAGATATTGATCTTTGGTACATTATTGTTGAAGGTGATTTTGAGGCTACCTCAAATGATGATAAAGGAAATTTAGTTCACATACCTCATGATAAACTAAACGATGAAATGAAGAAAAAGCTTTCTAAAAATAGTGAAGCAAAAATGGTTTTATATAATGCTTTACCGAAAAAGGAATTCGAAAGAATTTCTATGCTTAAAACCTCTAAAGAAATTTGGAATTCTTTAGTTGTAACTCATCAAGGCAACCAACAAGTTAAAAATAATAAAATTGATTTATTTGTTCAACAATATGAACAATTTTCAATATCGGATGAGGAAACTATAGATCATTCATTTGCTAACTTTAATACTATTATTACATCTTTACAAGCACTTGATGAATCTTTTTTAGCCGTAACCATGTTAGGAGATATCTAAGGGCACTTCCATCGAAGTGGAGATCCAAGGTGACGGCAATCGAAGAGTCAAAAGATTTGACAATCCTCACCCTCGATGAACTCATAGGCAACCTAAAAGTCTACGAGCTTGTCCTTGCTAAAGATTCCGAAGCCTCAAAGGTGAAAGAGAAACACAAATCTCTTGCCCTTAAAGCCAAAAGGCTTCGAGCGATGAGGAGAACTCATCTTCGAGTAGTGACGAGGAAGAGTACGCTATGGCGGTAAGGGACTTTAAAAAGTTCTTTAGAAGAAAGGGTAGATACGTCAAACAACCGTATGATGATAAGAAAGGCTTTCGGAAAAGCAAAGAGGACGAGAAGCCAAAGGATGATCGTACTTGCTTTAAATGTGGGGACCCAAACCACTTTATTAGTAAGTGTCCCAAACGGGATGATCAAAAGGCGTTCGTGAGCGGCACATGGGGAATGAGTGACGAGGAGGACGAAGAAATTTGTCTCATGGCAAATGACGAGGTATGTCATGAATACTATAGTAGCTCATCACTTGATGACGACTCATTGCATAATGAATATGATAAACTATGCAATATTAGCTTAAAACTAGTTAACAAAAATAAGCTTTTAAAGAGTCAAAATAAACGTTTAGATAAAGAAGTCATAGAATTAAAAGCAAAACTAAAACGCTTAGAGAAAGGTAAAATAGCAAGTGGTGAATGTGAACTTTATGCTCAACTTCAAACACTAATGGATCACTTAGATTCTAAAATTGCTAGAATGAGCACGAACACTTTAGATACAATACTCGATAGCGTTAAAATTGGTAACAATCAAAAGGGTCTAGGTAGTCAACAACTTGATCCATCAACTAGTGAAAGTAAAGAAACAAAATTTGTTAAAGAACTAGAAAACCAGCCATCGTTGTGGCGGATCCCACGGATCCCCTAAAAAGGGAACCGCTAGTGTACAAAAGGGATCCGTGGATCTGCTGTAGCAAACAGGAGCAATAACGTAGCTTCTTCATCTAGAACTGAGTTTGTCATAGTTAATAGGAAGAAACCAAGTCATGTCACCACTAGACAACCACCTCCAAAATATAATCCTACTTTTGCAAGAAACAAAGCTCCATCTTTTCAAAACCTAATTCATTTAGGAGACCTAATAACGTTTTTCCGAAAAGCAACCATCAAATGGGATGGAATCAAAACATGCAAAACGGTTTTCCTTTTCAAAACTTTGCTCCATGGAATGCATACTCATCTTATCCATACATGTCTAACATGAATGGAATGTTTAACACTAATGGACCCATGAACAAATGGGGACCAAACTTTTGAGTTTATTATTGTGTTAGGTGTGCTTAAAGGTCGACCTAGACCCCGATGAATGGGTCAAGGATAGCGGGTGCACGAGGCACATGACCGGCAATAGGGATCTATTCTCCACATATGAATCCATTAATGGAGGTAATGTGGTGTTTGGAAATAGCAAAAGTAGAATCATCGGTAAAGGTACGATTTCTAACAAATCTCTAACCATTAACGATGTGTGTCACGTAGAAAACCTAAACTTTAACCTCTTAAGTATAGGACAAATATGTGATAAAAAGTGCAATGTACTTTTTACCAAAACCGGTAGTAAGATACTTAAAATGGCATAACCATAGGAAGAGGAATTAGGAAACATGGAGTCTATGTCATTAAAATCGGTAATGAACCTAAAGACAAACTATGTCTTACCTCTATGGATGATACTTCGACCTTATGGCATCAAAGATTGGGTCACGCCAACATGCGACTTCTTCAATCGCTATCATCCAAAGATCTAGTAAGAGATCTACCTAAGTTAAAATATGAACATCATTTTTGTGATGCTTGTAATGTAGGAAAACAAGCTCATTCGAGTCATAAAGCTAAAAACATGGTGTCCACAACTAGGTGTCTAGAATTACTACATATGGATTTATTTGGTCCATCCGCTATCCAAAGTTATGGAGGCAACTACTACACTTTGGTAATAGTGGATGACTACTCTAGGTATACATGGACAAAATTTTTAAAGAACAAAACGGAAACCTTTAACTATTTTGAAATATTAAGCAAAAAGATTCAAAGACAACTAGGAAGTCCCATAGTGTCTATTAGGACGGATCATGGTAGGGAATTCGATAATGAAGTGCAATTCGAGCTTTTTGTGACGCTAATGGTATTACTCACAACTTCTCGGCTCCACGCACTCCACAATCGAATGGGGTAGTAGAAAGAAAGAATAGAACTCTACAAGAAATGAGTCGAACCATGCTTAATGAACAATCTATACCCCAAAAGTTTTGGTGTAATGCCGTTGATACTTCAACGTATATACTCAATCGAATCTTAATTAGACCAATCTTAGGAAAAACTCCATATGAGTTACTTCGAGGCAAAAAGCCTACGTTAAATCACTTTAGAGTCTTTGATAGTAAATATTTTATTCTTAACACTAAAGATTACCTTACAAAATTTGATCCTAAATCAACCGAAGGTATCTTTTTAGGTTATTCGCCAAATAGCAAAGCTTAAGTCATATTAAACAAAGAAACAATGAAGGTAGAAGAGTCATTAAATATAAAATTTGATGAAAGTCCACCCAAACCCTCTCCACCTCTTGTCGATGACGAGATTATAGAAAGTGAAGCTATAGTAATAAAGAAAAAGATAAGTGAAGAAGAAGAACCTCTAAGTGATGAAATAATAAACATTAAAGAGTCCAAAGATCACCCCGTAGATAAAGTCATAGGAAAACTAAACGAACGAACATTAAGGTCTCAAGTTCAAAACCAAAGTAGCTTGTTTTGTTTCGTTTCAACCTTAGAACCTAAGAATACACAAGAAGCCATAAAAGATGAAAGTTGGGTAATGGCTATGCAAGAAGAACTAAATCAATTTGTTTCTAATGATGTTTGGACACTTGTCCCTCCACCTAGTAATCAAACCATAATAGGAACCAAATGGGTTTATAAAACAAATTAGATGCAAACGGAGTAGTGTCTAGGAACAAGGCTAGACTCGTTGCTCAAGGGTATAACCAACAAGAGGGAATAGACTTTGATGAGACCTACGCCCCGTGGCTAGATTAGAGTCTATAAGAATACTTCTTGCGTATGCTTGTGCTAATGATCTAAAGCTTTATCAAATGGATGTCAAAAGCGCTTTTCTAAATGGTTTCATAAATGAAGAAGTATATGTAGCTCAACCTCCGGGCTTCATTGATTTTGAAAACCCAAACATGTGTATAAATTAAAGAAAGCCCTTTATGGTCTTAAACAAGCTCCAAAAGCTTGGTATGATAGACTCAAGTCATTTCTAGTTAAACACAACTACACCATGGGGTTAGTTGACAACACACTTTTACTAAGAAAAGAGAGTCACATATAATCATAGTACAAATATATGTAGATGATATTATATTCGGATCCACTTGTCAAGACATGTGTGATGATTTCTCTAAAATCATGCATGACGAGTTCGAGATGAGTATGATGGGAGAACTTAGTTTCTTTCTTGGTCTACAAATAAAACAAGTAGAAGATGGTATCTTCTTCAATCAATCTAAATACATCAAGGAGATGTTAAAGAAATTCGGTCTAGAAGAGTCAAAACCAATTAGGACTCCAATGTCATCCGACACCAAACTCACAAAAGATGAAGACGGAGAATCCGTAGATAATACTAAATATCGTGGCATGATAGGTAGCCTTCTATACCTCACGGCAAGTAGGCCGGATATCATGTTTAGTGTTTGCTTATGTGCTAGGTTTCAAGAAGACCCTAAAACATCACACCTAGAAGCCGTAAAAGGATATTTAGATATATTAAGGGTACAACACAATTAGGATTATGGTATCCTAAGGGCACGGAGTAGAAACAATTGTATATGCAGATTCTGACCATGCAGGTGATTACGTTGATAGAAAAAGTACAAGTGGGGTATGTACTTTTATGGGATGTTGTTTAACATCTTGGTTTTCTAAGAAACAAACGACACTTGCAATATCAACAACCGAAGCCGAGTACGTCTCCGCGGCAAAGCATGCCAACAAGCACTATGGATGAAACAAGCGTTAGTAGACTACGACATCCATCTAAGCGACATAGCCATCCTATGTGACAACAAAGGTGCCATCGACTTAAGCAAGAATCCGGTATTGCATTCTCGCACAAAGCATATAGAGATTCGTCATCACTTCCTAAGAGACAATGTTCAAAAGGGGAACATCTCTATTGAGAAGGTAGCATCCGAAGACAACATAGCCGACGTCCTCACCAAACCGTTGAAGGGGTAACAATTCAACCTACTTCGTCTTGGTCTTGGTCTAATGGAACAAACGTCGTAACTTATTTGACTCTACAAGGTATGTAAACACTAGCCTTCTTCTTTCTGAGTCTAGGATTTCTATTTCACACACAACTCACAAACAATACGGGAATTTTCAAAACCCAAGATGAGTTTTTCAACTTATAGTCTTCTTATTTTATTTCAAAGAAAACCTACTTTCACAATGTTTTCTAAAAAGATGATACCTTCCCGTATCAACTTCACAAAAGCAATTTCTCACGTCTAGGACAAATCGCTTTTTCATTGTTAATACAAAGTAAAAACGCGTTTTCATTGCATCTCATGTCTTTTGAATGCTAAAGGGGACACATAACTAATATGTGTTTTCGGGTACATTCATTTAAGCAACAATGAATTAGGAGCATTGATAACACAAAATTACGTACTCATGTACTAAATATGTGTTTTCGGGTTATCTCAATAGGATGGTTTTATACTTCTAGTTTATTTTTTACTTCTTTTTAGGAGTCGAGATAACCGAAACTCCAAATAGTTTGCATATAGGCACACACTAGGCAAAAATGTTTCCAAAAAGGAAAATTTTGTGCTGCCTGAAACACCAGACCCACGGATCCCAGCCTTTATGCTGGACGGATCCCTCAAGGGAAGGATCCGTGGGATCCGTGTAACAGAAGCTGTTTTCAACTTCTATTTTTTTTTGGATGAAAAATCCACATTTGTTTCATTTTTGGGAGTATGCTCTTTAATGCTTGTGTTCTCATGATCACATGCCTTGAATTCATATCTAATCATTAGATTTTAATCCATATTTTGGGTCAAGCATTCATTACAATGCTTTGTTTTTCTATATATATAACTCCCAAAATGCTTGCATACTCCATCTCCTTCTCACAAACACACTTCATCATGTCATCCAAAACCCTTTAGGAGAATCATCTAGTACAAACAATCATGATATCCAAACCTTTGTACTTCCACCATCTAAAATACCACAATCAAATGCTAGGATATCCGCACGGATTAGTATCCGATCTTGTTGTTTAGCAAAACCAACCTCAAATGGTTCATCCTCAACAAATAACTCACCACAAGATGCTTCCATTATAGCACCACCCTCATCACCAACAAGTACACCAACTTCATCACCACCTAAAATAACTCTTTTGGAACTCCTTAAGACTCCAACAAGATCTAACCAACCTAAAGAAAAGAATTAGTCTTTTCAACACCCCCCACATCTCCAAATACTATATTTCAAGATCTTGAAACATCACCACCATTAGCTCCCATCACATTACAAGAACATCTAGGTTCCTTTCCACCACCATTTACAAACATTCCGGATATTGATCCATATTTTCCTATTTTTCCACCACAACTTCCGCATAACTCAAATCAAAACAACCCAGAAAACTTCCGCACTCATTACCCACATCATTTACATTGTGAACATTGCCAATCCACTAGGGAAATTGCAATAGAAGTTAGGGAAGAAATGCGTTTCATACTCAACCTCATCCTTGATCGCATCAATACCATTACTCATCAAAATCTCCATCCATAACCTTATGCAAGCATGGAAGGAATCACTACTACTATTTTTTTTCTTTTAAGTATTATTTTTCTTTTGAAGTCATTTTCAAGAACAAGTCTTGTTCTTATTTTTACATGCTTGTAAGTGGCATATACACCACTACAATTTGTTGTTTTATTACAAGGCCTTGTTTACATACCTTGGCTCCCAATCTTGATTCTCGGCAACCACAAGATTATATAAGCATGTTACTAACCTTTCTTTTTGTAGGATTTTTATTTTTTCTTCACTTGACGCCCCAAACAAGGGGGAGCTACCGTCAAGGGGAGTTAGAAGTTTGTTTATTTCTTCCAAGGGTTAACTTTTGTTTCGACAAAAAGGGGGAGAAGAAGTAAAACTTAGGGGCTTTCAAAACTTACATCTATTCTTAAGTTTTACTCATCATAACATTATGTTTTGTCATCAACAAAAAGGGGGAGATTGTTAATACAAATAAACCGTAAAAACGTTTATTAATATTTTGCGATCTCTTTGTGTTTTGTTGATAACAAATGTAATGTTATCTTAAGTATAATTATAAGGATACATGTTATTTTTGTAAAGCATTTACATATAGCCATTTAAATACAAAAATGTAATAATTAAGCATTTGTTGTAATAGTTTATTAGGATGGGTAAAAACCATAACCCATGGATCATAACCCATACCAAAGTTGGCTAGATACAATGTATACTTAGATACATTGAATCTAAAGAAAACCCATGGACCAACCCATAACCCATGACCCATAACCAAAAAACCCATGGGCAAAGAGGAGCGGACCACGGATCCCTAGGATTACACTAGACGGATCCCAAGTGGGAGGGATCCGTGGGATCCGTGGAACAGAGAAGAAATTTGCCTATAAATAGAGAGCCATTTCTTCATTCTAACTCACCCCTCTTCTTACTAAATCTCTCATACACTCTCATTCTCTTCTAACATATAGATCACTTGATCTAGAGAGTTGTTCTTCTTTCTTTCTATTTGTGATCCTCATATAGGTCCTTCTCTAAGGCAAGATCACGAGCATTCTACAAGTCATCCAAGCAAGGGGTCCTTGATTGATTTGTCACTCCGCAAGATTTCTGTAGCGAAGATCTTGTACTTGATATTTCACATATTTGTTGTGTAATAGTTGTGTTGGTTTGGTCCACCGTGCTACGGACTCGGTATCTAGCTTTGTACCGGAAAAAGTGTAAGCAACGTTGTGAAGGCTTCTCCGCCAAGTAAAGGAGTTTGTTGACATAGTTCTTGAACTCTCGAGTAGATGACTCGGGGAGTGGAGTAGGGCAAGGAAGGTGACCTTGTAGCCGAACCACTATAAATCGGTTGTGTCTTTTCTATCCCTCAACTTTATTTATTTGCTTGCATTATCATTAGATCTATACGTTCTCAACATCCATACGATTTCACATAATATCGAATCTAATGTTTTTGAAATCAACTTAAAATCGGCAAAACTATTCAACCCCCCCTTCTAGTTTTCCACAGACTTCTTGAACTTCCTCATCTTCGTCTTCTTCGTTTGGTAGTTGTTGTGTTTCGGGTACGTACTCTACGTCATCGTCATTGTTTAAGAATGGGGAGAACTCGCTTGTAGTAGTGATGTTGTAGTGTTGTGGATTCATTTGAGGATGACCCATATTATATTGGTAAAATTGATGTGGAGATGGGGGTTGTGGAACGTAAAATTGATTCGGGGATGCTTGAGAATAAAATTGGCTAAATCCTAACGGAGTTTGTTGTGGTTGCGGTTGAATGGGTTGAGACCGACCTTGACGCGAGGTGGAAGTTTTTTTACCTCTTCTTGGATCCATGGTTTTGTGTTTTTGAAAGATTAGTGTGTGTTTTTATTTGTGTTTTGTGTGTTTTTATTTTGAAAAAATGAGTTGAAAAGGTTTGGTTTTAAAGGGATTTTTTTTTTTTTTTTTAATTTAATGCATACTAGTTGTTGGGGTACCTCCCAAACGGTCGTTTTTTTCAAAGTTTATCACCTCCCACTCTCGGGCTCACAAGCCGAATTTGTTACTCGATCAAAGTATCCGATGTGGTGGGGGCGGTGTACCCGCTCGGGTACCCCTACTCGATTGCACTACCCGTGCCCACTCCCTCCTCCCTAAAAGGTGCATAATGAGGGGTGTGAGTGTTTGCGTGTAGAAAGAAAAGTACACCAAAAATGTAAAGTAAATGGACATTTAATTCAGCATTTACAAGTATGTTGCTTCCCTAATTTTGGCGGGTTAAGCTTTTAGTAAATACCGCTTTTCCAAACAAATCTTTCAAGGAGAACATTAACAAATAAAACATGTCGCATAAATCGGATCCTTTGAGAAGTTACGTTGTTGTTATATGACATTAACCCTACAGTTGGATATAGTAAAACTGAATATTATTACTTGCATGAAACTTGATTTGATAGACCTAAGATAAAGATTTCAAGATAATTTTTATAGACAGAGTGCTTTTGACTCGATGCCAATTAAAACTTTATGTTAAAATATGGATATATGGTTACAGAGGTGTAGAATTGTAACCTTTACATGATGTGTTAAGCATAGCTTCTAGCAGTTACTTAAGCAACAAACTATCTTTGGTCTTTGATCATTAAAATTTACTAGCTACTAATTTGTAAGATTGAATGAAACTTCAACCTTGGGCTTCTTAATTTTATGCAACTTTGAGTTGCATTGGTTAATTTGTGCTTGTCCTAGCTTTGACATTTATTATGTACTAACTGTTGCACACCGGGGGTAGCCACCACTACAACAACAACAAGAAAAAGATGTTCCCAAGAGATGAAAAGACGATTTTCAAATGAAATGCTTCAGTTTGGAGACTCACAAGGTTAGCCGTTGAAAATTTAATATATCTTTCCATACAAAGAATTCATAACTTAACTGAAATCTTGGGCTACAATGAAACTTTCAAGACTTGATAATGAATAATACGAAGATTATATGAGAGTCATTGTTATGCTTGGAGTCAGTTTTGGATTATACGACCATGTAAAAGGGAATTTGGATTCAGTTTTTTAATTTGGACCTGTCACATGGGTGTTTGATTTAGATTAAATTTTTGTCTTGTCATAGGGGTGTTGGGATTTAGATATAATTTTGTTTTGTCATAAGGGTGTTTAGATTCAGATTTAACTTAGGGTCTTTCGTAAGGTTTTTTGGATTCAGTTTAAAATTTTGGGGGTCTTTCATAGGGGTGTTTGGATTGGTGTGGTGTGTGAAAGTGGTTACGAAATTGACAAATGATCATAATGATATTTATTGCAATAATTCCAATAACTTGCAATATCATATATCCTCATATTCTTATTTTGCTACACTTAAAAAAAATGTTCATTTTGACTTTACAAAAATGAAATGGGCCATTTGTTTTAGTTCTAGCTAAGTTTTCCGTCTAATATGCGATTTATACTTTTGTTAAATTTGTGGCTTCATCATTTTTATATGCAACATTTTCTTTTATGGTCTTAATGAATATATAATAATCACGATTCATAACTACTTTTTTTTAATTACAAGTTTGGAATTAAATCTTAAACATGTCCAGGTGTGGTGATGAAACTTTCGCGACGTGATAATGTCAGCACATATCATACACACATATCTTATACATGATTTTTCATCTAATGGTAGCTAGGAGTGAAAGTTGCTCCTTTTACATGGCGTGAAGGTGAAGGGCCTTTAGCAGTAAGTGAAACTCATTTGCCGCTAGGTGGTTTAGACTTGGTTGTGTCTTTTTATTGAAATACATTTTAGTGTTGAGCTGCTATATATTGTCACAAAACTGGTGTGGTTTGCTAAATGTAGATCAATGAATTATTATTATAACTGGATAAAGCGGCAACTATTTCCAACCAACTTCTGTAAATGATGTTGCAAGCTTGATAATACGAGAAAAATATCATTTGACGGCAAAAGATGGGAACTTACTTGCACAGTAAAGTGATGCTGTTGAACAGGAAAAAATGAGCGAAAATTCATCTGGTGACATACCTTTGTTGAAGCCTTTGAATGTGAATTCATCAGAACTAATAATTGTAGCTCCCTGTTTTATTGTATTTGTACATTTCCTGCATGTTGTTACCTTATATGCTTGCCAAAGTAAGGTCATTTAGTTTTCTTTTCTGCTTTCATATTAAGCATGTGATTGACCTGAGTCAAAGTATCTAGATACTTTCACAAGTAAATAAACGTTTTATACATTTCCATTTTAGTTTTTTAATCTAGATTAGCTTGGTGGTTTTGGTTACTTTGTGTTTCTTTATTTGCATTCACACCGATGCCAAGAAGGAAGCATTATTTATCTTTGTTAAAAAGTAAAATTAGTACCGGTCTTTACGAAAAAAACAAAAAAGAAACTAAACTACATTACTTCTAAGGCTAAAGGACAATTACAAGCTTTTAGTTTCGATGATCACAATAAAAAATAATAATATAGTCATATTTTTGGCTTAAAAAAACCGTTTTAATTGTAACAAAAAATATAAAAGTATCGATATGGATTTAGAGTGACCAAATGCGTTGAACATAGTTTTAGTCAAACATATAAAATTATCATAAAATATAAAGTTATTATATTCGTGTTCTTTATCGTCTAAAAAAAGCTATGAGTTTACAAAAATTATGATACCTGGATTTAACAGAGTAACATGGTAACCCAACTATCAATATTCCAAGATAAAATCAAACTATGAGTTCACAAAAATTATCGATGCAAAACAGAACATACGGTAACCAAACTTTGTTTATAAAGTTTTGTGATTAAACTTTTAAAAAATATATATATGAACCTTTACTGCGTTTGCCAAACATAATTATAAACCAAAATCAAGAACCATAATTAGAAAAAAAAAACTATTTGATTATTAATGAATAAAAATACATTATTAAAAAATTTAGAAAAAATCTTGTGCGTGCACGAGTGTTATAACTAGTAGATCATATAAAAATCAACTTACAACAAATGAAACAGAATCTATACTAGCTTGTAAGGTCTAAGCCATCAATAAATCACGTGTTAAACACGCGTTCAAAAAATAAATTTTTTTTTTCTCAGCTTCAGTTTTGATATATACAAATGTCTTGTATAATCTGCATTGGCATAATCGAATAAACCTCTCATATTGAAATTTACCTTAATTTCCTAATTGGTAAAGCGCGCCCAAAAAGTTTTTCGACTTCAGTAGCTTCCATTGAAAGTTCATCCAAGATTTCCTTCTCTTCTTTAGTGAGCTCCCTAAGGAAGTTTTGTTCATCTTGTTGCAACTCTTTAAATCCTTCTACTAACCTCTCAAACAATGTCATTTCCGTGTCTCTGACCTTGACCACCTCTTTCTCGACCTCCTCTTCAATCTCTTCGGCTTCTTTGATGATGAACTTTTCACCTTCTTCGGCTTTCTTTTCTAGTCTCTCCACTAGTGGTGGTTCGGGCCCGCAAGTGTTATCTGTTTCGATGAAAGTGTTGAAGTCACGTCCAACGCTTTTAGCTGCTTGTTGTAGCTGTGGGATGATGGTTTGTGGTAGTTTTGAACTTCTTGTGTAAATTACGGCTCCACCGTATCCATCCCATGCATCGTTTCTTCCACGGTAATATACAAATATGTAGTCGTCTGGTTTGTTGTTAACTTGGGAAGACAAGATGTACCTGCACAAGCAAATTGAGTTTCGAGGTCAAACCAACTGATTTTCATATTCCTACAGATATGAATCTGTTAGCTTCATTCACCAGTCAATTGAATAATATACCAACAAAAATGTGAGTTTGAGTCTTTGAGAACTCCAGGTTTGACCTCAAAAGTCAAAATAAGCCTCTATTCGCACCAATGCAGCATATATGCAAAATAATATCTCCTTGTAAGAAATAAAAGGTCTCTAATGCATTGATTTGGTTGTAGTTTATCTCTAACGGGTCAAACTCAAAGAGTAAAATCAAAATAGTATCGCACATTCGCACATGAAGACATATTGAATTCCAAGTCCCAAACCTTCTAACCCACCATTTTGCCACCTCTAGTTGAAACCAAGGTTGTCAGGATCGGGATCCTACCTAGGATCGTTTTGGGCTTCACAAGATCGTAATCGTAGGATCGGATTAGGGATGAGCATTTCGACCGAACTCGAAACCGAACCGAACCGCATAAAACCGTACGGAACCGCACGATTCCCTATATACGTACGGGACTACGAAATAAGGTGAAAAAAAAATCGGGACCACTAATTCTGTACGGGACCGGTACGGCGGTACCAAATCGGGAAGTTCCTGAAAAAAAGGGGAAAACCCGATTTCCCGGTACCGGTATCCAAATCCCGTTCGGTACGGTACCGGTACCATTAATTTATGCTCGGGAAAAAATCGGTACCACTAATTCGGTACGGGACCGGTACCGTGCTCATCCCTAGATCGGATCAAGATCGTAAGATCCTATGAAAATGTATATATTTTTGTATAAGGGTTGTAGTTTTGTACTTCTATATATTTCTATATAATATTTTATATTATAAACGAATCTAAATGGATAATAAAATAAATAGTTATATGTTCTAAGTATTGTAGTAGTAGTAGAAAATTAAGAAACATGAGCTTTTAGTAGAATCGGATCGTTTACGATCCTACGATCCTGTGTGCGATCCTACGATCCTACACCAATCTTGCTCCACTTGAGATAAAAATTGGGCTTGTAGTACGATCGGATCGTTTACGATCCTACGATCCTGCGTGCGATCCTACGATCCTAGATCGATCCTGATTAAATTAAGATCCTACTTTCAACATGTTTGACTTGTCCGTTTTTTACATTAAACGGTCAAATCACATAAATTATGTAAAAGAAGAACAAGTCAAACATGTTGAAAGTAGCAAGAACTCTATTACTAAATCATTCTATTTAAAGATTTAGATATTAATGTACCAATTAATTATTCCTTCTTAATCATAGTGTTTTAGGTCAACCCAATCGGTACCAAAAACATGTCTCAACCCGAACCCGTTTTGACTGATTACCCAACTTTAAATAAGATTAATTCTTGGATATTAGTGACAATTCTAGTCGTATTATAGTCTAGTTAGGAATCGGTATTGTTTAGCTTAATGTGTAAAGCCAATAGGGCGTTTTTATTTCTTTACTTGCAAGGCAAGTTTGAGGCAACATACACACGCATTCTTTGTACTTGAACTGATCGTGGTGTAATAAACATAAGCTTTCGATTATACTTTTGTGTATGTATTCTAGCTCTTGGTTCTTGTTTTTGGTGTGTAGCTTGCTATCATCTCCAAGGGATCTTAGTTTCCGTGTTTGATCTTCGGGTTTGTTGTTTGATAATACAAGTAGTGTCAGAGCAAAGGTTAGTTGTTGTTTTCGAAGTTCGATCGCTAGGTCGAGGTGTGTCGAAGAAAAGGGTTTTGGTGTTTGGGTTAGAGGAAGAAAAAGGCTAGTGGGGTTATAATTCTTTTTCCCTCGTGACATACTATAAAGGTAGTAAAAGGTTACATCTGGTCTTTGGTTTTTGTAGATCAACTTCAAGTTGAAGTATTTAAATTTTAGTAAAGACGTAGCTTATTCGATTTAGGGTTATCTAGATCGAGTGAACATGAAGGGTTTCTTGTTGTGCGTTTTTTGTGGTTCAAGTTTGATCGTGGTTCGCTTGGGTTTCAAGTTTACGATTGGGTTTGCTTGTTCGAAATCGAGAGTTTAAGGTTATTCTAATTAATTTGATTTGCAAGAAGGAATTTTTAGCAACAAGGTTATAAGGAATATGTCGTCGATAAGAAGTTTGACATCAAAAAATTTGACGGGTCTAATGACTTCGGGTTGTGGCATGTGAAGCTGCGGTGTCTATTAATTCAACATAATTGGGAGGTTGCGTTAGATCCATTCCCAAAAACCATGGCGGACGCTCAAAAGACAACAACGTTGAATATGGATGTCTACAAGAAAGCACACAGTGCCATACTCTTGTGCTTGGATAAAAAGGTGATGAGGGAAGTCAACAAATAAGATTTTGCTACAGGGGTTTGGTTAAAGTTGGAAACTTTGTATATGAGAAAGTCTTTAGCCAATAAATAATTGTACTTCAAGAAGAAGTTGTTCACTTTCTACATGCATTCACGTAAGAAGTTATCTAATCAAATATATGAGTTTAATATGTTGATCGGTGACTTAGCGGAACATAGACGTTGATACTGAGGATGAACATCAGGCACTCATGTTACTTACATAATTTCCACCTTCATATGATCACTTTGTGGAGACATGTCTTTATGGAAGGAAGTCGCTCACTCTGGAAGATGACTTGTCTACCCTCAATTCATGGGAGTTGAAGAAGAGAGCATATGCAAAGGATGATGACAATGGGTTATAGGTAAGGGGAAGGTCTAATCATCAGGGTAATCAAGGACGTGGCAGTTCGCGATCAAAGTCAAAAGGTTAACAAACTTATAAATTGAAGTGTTACATATGTTACAGGGTCTGGTATGCATATCGAGGGTTGTGACAATGGTGATTTGTAGGTGGTAGTGAATGAGGATAAGTTCTTGGAGTCAATCATGAACTCTGGGGGTTCTTTTCACATGGCGCCTCGGAAGGACTTGTTTGATTTTATGGAGTTCAATGGTGGCATGGTGTTGCTTGGATAATAGAGCATGTGTCATCAGGGACACGGAAGTTGAGAGTACAAATGAAAGATGGGTCAAGGTTTGTGCCTGAGAATGTGAGTTGAAGAGAAATTTAATATCTTTGGGCACGCTGGATCGAGAGGGCTATACCGTAAAGTTGCAGAATGGAAGAGTAAAGGTGATCAAGGGTTCTTTGTTGGTTTTGTAAGGAACTATGAAGGAAACTTGTGGTAATCCTTGGATGTCAGGGCTGAAGCAACAGTGACGACAACATATTTGATCAATAGGTCTCCATCTACAGCATTGGAGAAGAAGACACCTATGGATTTATGGTCAGGACATCCGGCGAATTACGAGATGTTGAGGATATTTGGTTGTGTTGGTTATTCACACGTAAATCGGGGGGAAGCTCAAGCCTAGAGCTATAAAATGCATATTCGTAGGGTATCCTGGTGTGAACAGATTATAGAGGTAGAGGTTGGATGATGTTAAACCAAAGATAATCATAAGCATGGATGTGATGTTTAATAAGAGCCTTATGTATAAGTATACTTTCAAGGGTGCTGGTGTTCCAGATTATGGGAAGGAAGTTGAGTTTATTGAGGTGGAACTCATACTAGGGAAAATTCAGGGAATGAAGATGAGAGACAAGATGAAGATGCACATGATGCAAGGCCTCAACAACATGAACTATGTTCTGGTACGTGATAGAGCTAAGAGAAGAACTATTATACCTGCAAGGTATAAGGATAAAGGTAATGTATCATTGTCTAGACCATTAGGGTTTAGGGAAGAAGATAATATGGCGGCTTATGCGTTTGCTATTGCTAAGGAAGAAGATACATATGAACCAATCACATTCTATGAGGTGATTAATTCATCTTAAAAGGATGAGTGGGTCGTGCTATGGAGGAAGAGATGAGTTCTTTAAAGAATAATCATACTTAAGCCGGTAAGCTGCAAGTGGTTGTATAAGATTAAAGAAGGGATTAAAGGCGAGCAGGGATTGACTACAATGAGGTATTTTCACATGTGGTTCGACATACATCTATTAGGGTGATTCTCTCATTAACTGCTTGTGAAGACTACGAGTTGGAACAACTTGATGTGAAGACGGCTTTTTTGCATTGTAATCTTGAAGAAACCATTTACATAAGGCAGCCACTTGGTTTTGAAGAAGGAACGGGCAACAAGGTATGTATGTTAAAGAAATCACTATATGGTCTTAAGCAGACCCCAAGGTAGTGGTACAAACGGTTTGATGTGTATATAGTCAGCAATGGTTTCAGTTGTTGTATGTAGATGATATGTTGAATGCTTGTAAAAGCAAGTCTGAAATCGAATATACCATCCTACTGCTGCGAAAAGAGTTTTGATATGAAGGAACTAGTCCCGCTAGGAAGATACTTGGTATAGAGATTTTCAAGGATCGGGGTAGCCAAACCCTGAAGGTGTTTATTCGGGATACGTGCAGAAAATTTGTCGGTCTTTGTGCCATTCGGAGCACATTTTAAGGTATTGTTGAAGGATTGTCCGTCACGTGACTTGGATGTGGAAAGAATGAGTAAGGTTTCGTATACGAATGTTGTAGGTAGTTTAATGTACTTGATGGTATGTACTAGACTGGATATTGCATATAATGTTAGCATTGTGAGCATGTATTTGACGAATCCAGGTAAAAACGGGAGGCAGTGAAGTGGATTTTGAAATTTCCGACGTAAGTCTAGTGTATGGTAGAGACCAAGGAAAGCACGTAGATGTTGACGGTCTCGTGGATGCAGATTATGCTAAAGACCCTGAAATAAAGCATTTGGTTTAAAGGACTTACGTCAGTGGTTGTGAATTGTGATAACCAAGGGGCAATTCATCTCTCTAATAAATGCAATGTTTCATGAGAGGACGAATCATATCAACGTGAGGTATCACTTCACCATATCAACGTGAGGTATCACTTCACCAGGGAGAATGGGAGTCTAAAGAGATTGAAGTTGCGAAGATAGGCACGGAAGATATGTTGCTGATGCGTTTACCAAGGTGGTTCCAGGTCCGAAGTTCAAGTATTGCATGGAGATACTGGTGTCCAAGTCAACTAGTATTGCCACTAATATCCCACAACCATATTTATACATGAACTATTAAGCTATAATATATAATTTTTATTTTTTATTTATTTATTTTTATTTATTTATTTTTTTTAAAGCAATAGAATCATACTTTTTATTTCATCAAAATAGGATTTACATATTGGTGGAAGGCAAAGGGCAACAAGCTGCGCAGCTAGCCTAGGAAAGCAAACGGGCAATAGATATCGGTTTGTAGAAACATAATGCTTAATATATAGAAATAGAGAGGAGAGCAGAAAGTATTTACCAGTCATCTTGATAGTGAAGAAACTCATTATCATGATTGTATAGAACTCCAGGTTGGTTCGGATCTTGCACAAACGTTTGAACAGCAGATCGAGTAAAGAATCCGCCATCTGGAGTTTTTATTCGCCACGTTAAATTCCCTACTAGCTTATTAGCTTCCGTGTGGAATTCATGCAGTTGACAATCAAAGACATCAAATGTAGGATTTAGACCACTTGTTATGTACCACTTCCCAGTGAAATCATTCATATTGAAGCTTTTGACAAGCGCACTAGGATCCGGGACTGGAAATTCACCCACATCTGATTTGCGTGGCACACATTTCTTTCGTGATACTGCACACTCATTGAACTGATCCACAACACTGTTTTCAAACAAGTCGCCACATTTTATCTGTGACAAAAGTTAATAAATCCGTAAGCATCAAGATTTTTAAAGCATAAAATAGAAGAGAAATTTTAGAGGTGGCAATTTCAACCTATATGTTATGTTTTATCTCAGTAGGTTTAAATGGGTCACATAGAAATTAAAATAAGCATAAAGGGGCATGGGTTGAAATGTTGAATAGCTAAGAGTCTATTTTTAATGCATAAAACTTCCTAAGTCGTATTATTCAAATATATAGATTATTGTTCACTAATTGTTTTTGTAATCATAGTTAACTCGTTATTTATTTACAGAAACCTCAAAGTGGACAAAATGTGTTTTCAAATAGGCCTGGCACGTTTCAATCAAAACTAAAAAGTGGCCCAATTTGACCCGACATGTTTGGAACCATTACCCAACCTGCCCATACCTCTAGAAAATGGACAAGTAAAATTTTATACCTGACATTCGGTCTCATCTGGTCTATTGTTGCAAGTCTGGAGACAGGCAACATTTGCTGCACAAGATGGGTTCGCTATACATTTCGCAAGCTCGATCCTGTAAGATGCACATGTTTTAATTGCTTACAAAATAATCATCATTAGTAAGGTAAATGAAGGTGTTAAAAAAAGGGCAACATTAGAAATTTCTACTTTAAAAGTGACAAAATTAACCTGTTAATGTGGATTAAATGTTAGTGATAATCATTGGCATGAAAGAGTTAATTCTCCTATGATCCAAAATGTATGTAGACTCTAGTGGTGTCAAAATTATATCAAGGCGTTTTAAATGTCTCTATGTTTGCTTTATTCTTGGCGCCCATAATGTCACACCGTATATAGTTTTCCCCATGGTTTTGATTAATGGTGCATGTTTACCACCAATGTCCCATGAGAAAGCAGGCACAGGTAACCATTAGTATTCACAGGTATCTTTTATTAAGGACTCGTTAGGAACTCAAAATCTTAGAATAAGCGCCACCGTGATAGGATGTTAGAAGTGTATTCAGATGACCAACCTAGGGGTCGGAATTTCTACTCATTTTACTTATGAATGGGTTGATTGGGATATGATCTATCTCTAAAGCAAAATGGGTAAAAAAAAAAGGCTAAAAGGAAACAGTTTGAAAGTCGCCCAAAGTGTATTTCTAATGCTTATAGTCTCCTTTAACATTTCTTTCAAAACTCAAAAGTTATGTTATTATTGTAGTAACATAGTTTAAGCTGATGCACTTGACTATTTATTAAAATATGAACAAAAACATGTTTGCAATCCGGCCGTTTTAACCTATACTCAAAACAACTCCTTTCTACCTAAATCCATTTTAAACTACAACCCAGCTAGCTTAAAAAGGTTACGAGTCCAGGTAGTACTAGATGATTTAACTGTCAGAGGAAAATAAGATTCCATAAACAACGAGAGCTGGGTGAACTACCTGCATTCTTTCAGTAAGCAAGTACATGTTTTAAGAGCATCAACAGCATCAACCCTGGGAATGACAACAAATGTGCAAGCCAATACGATAGCCAATTGTATGAATTGCCTCCATTGCTTTCTAAGATCAAATCTTTCTACTTCCTTCAAATACAAAGAGTTCAAAGTATTAAGTTGGGAGTAAGAAAAAAGGGGGGTGCATGAATTACCTCAAAGCTTGCATCAATGCTACATACTGGAGATTTCATCTTGCAATGTAACAATGGAGTTGAATACTTAGAGTCCGGTAAGCAACTAATCCTACAAGATCTAAACCACTGAAATAGTTTATAAGATCGAATTTTCATCGTAACTATACTGGCAGGAGGTGGTCCAATCCTGTGAGACCTTTCATGAGTTGGTAATCTGGCATACAAACTAGCAGTCTCCTCTTTGCAGAGAAATACAGTGTGCAAAGAAAGAGCCATTGTCATTATGATTGCTTCCAAATGCAACCTGAAAATGGTAAAGATGAGCTTAGAATGCCATATATATAACTTTCGGTATACTTTATCCTAAAGAAGAAAATAGAGGAGAGTTTTTGTTGTTGAACTTGAAAAAGGTTATGGATGATGAAGAAGTGTGTATACTAAGAGATAAGGATGGTTAAGATATGTGATGGATAAATGAGTGAAAGTGTCTTTCTTCTTCCCTCGTATTGTATTGTGTGGTATCACACTAAAGTTTTTGTAAATTAATAAGAGGAGAGTTATTTTACATATCAAATTTTTCTCACATATCAAGGGACTCATTTTCACCATTCATCTAAAAAAATCAATGGATGAGATTAAAAGCATTTTATTATTTCATCCATTTTTTATAATTTAAATATCTCTTAAACCGTTTATCGTTAAGCGAAAATATTTAAACCGTCGCGACGAGCATTTAATTATCTTTCTATAGACGGGCACTTTAATATACTTTCGAAAAAAGAAAAAAAATTCGTTTTTTCACTTTTTTTTTTTTTTTTTTTTTATTTTACGTTACTGAAATTTGCATGAAAAAAATCATATATGATAAAACACTAAATTGAATATCACATGTGATATTAGTGTTAAATCATACTAGTATATGATATGTAATATCACATGTGATATCATATGTGATTTTACACTAATATCAAATTAGTGTTTTATCATATATGATTTTTTAAAGCAAATTTCAGTAACGTAAAAAAAACAAAAAAACTTGAAAAAAAATGTGAAAAATACGAGAAAAAAAAATTTGTCGAAAGTATATCAAAGTGCCTATCTATAGAAAGATAATAAAATGCTCGTCGCAATGATATATTTTTTTTCGCTCAACGATTAACGGTTTGAAAGATATTAATATTTGGAAAAAAAAAAAGATGAAAGTGGGTTTTTTAAATTGTTTGGATTAATCTCATCCATTAGATCAAATAAAAATGTATGGTGGAGATTGATCCCTTGGTATGTAAATAATCTTTTGTCCTCAAATGATCTTATATCAATTAATAAAATGTGAAATTTTGTGAAGATTAACTAAAATATAGAAATGTCTTTTTTAGTAATTTAACATGTTGCCTCTGTAATAATCTTATTTGCCAAACGCTTTATAAATTGATTATCTGATTATTGTGATATCAAATAACATAATCAAATCCAAACACTATATTTTAAAACCACGTTTTGCAACAGCTGATTATCTGATTATCCGTTTTCAAAATAAATAATCTATTTTTAATAAGGGTTAAAGGCCTTACATTTTTAGTACTCTATGCAACATCTTACAAACATAATCAAGGAAACCCATGAAGCTACAATGAAGCACAAGTTGCCAAAATTAATACATTTCAAACACATTTTTAGTTACAAATGAAATGGTGAAAGGCATTAACGTTTTGATGTATGTATAGAATAAGTTATATAACTACTTGCACCAAATTCATATTAAAAAGAAAACACTTGACCTTGCTAAAATTTAACAATAACTCTCAAACCCATGATTAATAAAAAGGTTACCTGTGTTATATGACTGCATAATAATATCTTACATAAAGTGTTTTTATTACAAACATTGTAACACTAAAAATGGTGTATACGATAGTTGTAGAAGGAGGGAGGGAGTGTGGGTCTTTTTATCTTTAATTTGGTGGTGGATAAAATTTAAACCCACGTCACTTCAAATCAATGGAAGCCCATTACTCAAAAAAAAAAAAAATTGCTATCTATCCATGACTTCATATCAATGGAAGCCCATTACACAGATAGTCCTTGTGGTTTATGTTGACTCTCATCTTTAGTCCTTTGACTTTTTCTTTTTCTTTGCACAAATAGTCTCTAATTCCGAAACTTTTAACACACATAGTCCTTTAACCAAACTGACGTTAATATTTATGATTGAGATCCTCTCATGTTCCATTTCAATATGAGAAGTAATGTTGGAGTTTATGTGAGTGAAGAAAAATGAATAAATTAATCATAGTGGGACCATTATTTTATAAATTAATCATTGTGAAAAAAAAAATAACTAACATGACTTTTCATATTCAAATGAAACATGAAAGGATCTCAATCCTAATTTTTAACGGTCAAACCCCTCATGTGCAAGGCATGTGAGGGTGTCAAAGTTTTTTTTACTTTCTTATTTGTTTTTCTCTTTTGTAACACACAAGTAGGGCTGAGCATCGGGCCAAAACCGACCCATCCCGACCCGATCTCGACCCATCCCGAAACTGACAAGGCTGAAAATTCTAACCGACTCCCGACCCGATTCTAGTTTGGGTAATCCCAAATCCCGACCCGAGTCCCGAAACAAACCGGTTTGTATGGTTTTCTTTGTGTTATACCGAAACAATCCCCACTCCCAACCCGACCCGAGTCCCGACAAGGCTGAAAACCCATCCCGAGTCCCGACCCGAGTTAAGGTCGGTTTGTGTCGGTCGGTCGTCGGTCGGGATTGCTCAACCCTACACACAAGTACCTTCACTCACAAAAACTTAACCTTCTCTCTCACACACACTCACCAGTCACTCTCTATCTCTCCCTTGTCACTGTCACTTTTCTCAAAAAAGACTTACCATCAAGAGACCTACAACCACCGAGTTATAACCCACATGCAACCACCACTATATCCGATTTGGAACCGAGAAACAACCACAACCTAATCCACTACGTATCTTCAATTCGAGTATTCGAACAGATTTAAACATTTCTAGTTCGTTGAGAGTTGAAACTGGGGTTCGATATTATGATTTGATAAAAAAAAAATAGAACAATAATATTGTTTTATTATTTGTAAGTGGTTTCGATAATATTGAGTTATAATTTGTAAGTTGTGTGATTCGGATTGTTTTATCCACGTGTGTATTGTCAAAATTATTATGTTGTTGTAATGATTTTTTTTTCACAATTGTGTTTTCTTTGTTTGGTGGATGTACGAATTTGATTATTTGGATAATTTTTTATTGGTTTCAAATAGTTTTTTGTTGGTTTAAATTACTCTTTGATTATTGTTTCATTTTTTGTGAAATTATTGTGGTGGACTGGTGGCTTATACATGGATGGTATGTTGGGAAATAAATATTTGATTTTCTAGCCGTGAGTTTCTCTTTAGCAATTAAGTTCATGCTAGATTTGTGTTTTGTTACATTTTAAACTTCATTTATCTTCTGTAAGCTTGTTAAATGCAAATTTGGTGCTTTTGATGCTACTAACCCAAAATTTGTGATGGAACTGGGTAAAGGCGTGAGAGAGAAAGTGGGATCGAAAAGGATCTGTGTTGTTTTGTGTCATGATATGTATAGATTTTTTTATTGCTTATTTTCATGTTTCAATAATTTGGGATAAAAGTAGTATTGTTGGGCTTCTTGTTTAATTTTCTTTCGGTTCTTAGATGGAGAAAATTAGATAGCCGAAAATATACAAGGAATATGCTGTTTGATTAAGGTGGTCGGAATTTCATGGAGGTTGAAAATAATGGTGGTGGAACCAGGGTGTTTGTGGTTGAAGATGAAAAGGGATATGTGGGATCCATATAAAGTTTATCAAAGATGAACAATATGATAAGGAAGAAAGAGTTATTAAAATGACATTTTACCCTCATGTGCAAGTCACATTAGTGGCTTTAACGGTCAAAATTGACGTCCGTTTTGTTAAGGGACTATGTGTGTTAAGGGTTTCGAAGTTAGGGACTATTTATGCAAAAAAAAATGAAAAGACCAAAAGTGAAAATAAACGCAAACCACAAGGACCATCTATGTAATTTACTCTCATTTTTATGATGGCAAAGAATTCTCCATGTGATAGATATATCTGATCGATATTCGGCTCAACTTGGCATTTAGTCCAAAAGATATTTAATCAATATAATTTCGTCTTCCTAGTCATCCGATCATGAATGAAATCCATGGTCAAATGAGGTTTACATAAAATTTTCATTTATAATTGTTCAAATTTTCTATTATTAAGTACTCCGTAAGTTTATTTATTTTTATATTTTATTTTCCCGTTAACAATAATTTTAGCCATATTAACCTTTTTATAAAATTATGTAAAATATTTAATACTCATATATTTATAATCAGGGACGAAACTACATTTTATTTTGGGTTGGCCAAGGCACACCCCAAAAGTCTCATATTTGTTACATATTTTGATACTACTAACTTAAAATTGCTCATTTGAAAGATAAATCGGCTCATCAAAGATAACAACTTATATATAAATTAAGATATGAGGATCATAAATGTACACAAGTATAATTTAAGTTTTATTGTAGCACACATTTATTATGACATTTCATTTATTCCAACTGGCAACTGCTTATTTTACGGATTATGTTATATCCTTACTTTTGTTTTTCACATGTATATTGATATCCGGCCTTTTTTAAAGCTCATATATATCAAATAGTATAAAGAAAATATCAAATACACGATACGAGCGAATCGCCTAGTCAACCCTTTAGGAAAAAGGTCAACACGCAAAACCCGTAAATACAATATATGATACCGCGAAAGTGATACCCAGGTCGTTTCCCAACGAGGTGTGAATCGAGGATTTCGTTTGAGGTTCGTTATTAAATGCTTGAAATTAGGGTTTTCACGTTTTTTGATTGTTTTCTGAATTCAAATTAAGATACGGGAAAGCATTTAAGGCAAGAAATGAAAGGAAATCCTAAATAAACAATTAATAAGTACATAAAGCAAGAAAACGAAGTGCAATTAAGTCCTAATGCATTTTAAAACAAAAACGCGCAAAACCGGGAACGTCCCGACCTGGAAAAACCAAATTTTGCAAATTAAAGCCTGAGGGTGTAATTTCTGTTTTTCCTAACTCCTAAATGACTAAAAATAATTTTAGAAAAAAAGCTTATGATGAATAAAGATACTTGGTATTTGTTATTCATTCATATAATAATTGTTATCCTGTATTTGCATGTTTAACCCTTGAAAAAATTTTATTCTAAATATATCCATTGTCGGTTAACAATATAGGAATATTGTTATGATAAGGCAAATATGAGTGTTGGTTATAATTCTAACGAGAATTCGGATTGTTCCCACCAAACACATATGTATTCACTAGAGATACATATTGGATTCCCCAACTTTCAAACATTTACTTTTGGATCCTTGTCATAAGTAAAATATTGAAAATGGTTTGTTATCTTCGTCATTAGACTTGAGATGCAAGCAAGTTCTGTTATGTGTGGATATCATTTTTTGTAAGTATACGCAAAACGCTATCTAAATAAGGCAGTTATAAAGGCTATATTTCGGAGTGATGTGAAGCAGCATCCACAACACTTGTAGTCAATAAATGATTTGTTACTTCACTTGATATGTGCAGAAAGATACCATGGCGCCTCTCCAGATTTAATCAGATAATTGTTTGGCCAAACCCAAAGGGTAATGCAAGATGATTCTTGATTGCATTTGATTCTTGATTGCATTTGGTATATCTGAATTAAATTCTATAACGAGATTCTAAATGGTTAAACTATATGGAATGAGTTAGGATCCATATCCATGGTTTAACGGTATATATAACAAAGGATTATTAAAAGCAAGACATTAATAACCATGCTACTGAGAAATTTTTGAAACTATTCTCTCAGACACTTTTAGTTAAAAAGCGAGTGAGACCGTTGCTAGGCGTTTCCGTCGTTAGTTTTGTGTGCCATTCGACACACCAACTCCCAAGTGGGAGTTGTTGGTTTGTGGGAGTTATAAACGCACGTAAACGACTAGAAGTGTGTGAGTCTATGGGGGCACACACGTTAAACACTAGAGTACGTGATGAACGTTTAAACTTGAATATGTTATACCCGTTTAAGCATGCATATGACCTGATTTGTTTTAGCGATTCATGGACTGAATTCAATTCTATATGTGGGTCAGTTTGAGTAAGCCTTGGGCCTAGTTACTTGTAAACGATTGGGTTACATAGATATTTGTTTGGATTGCTTGTCAATTGAGTATCTAGCCCATGACACAAGTTGGATATATAAACAAACATATTCCATTGCATGACATACGAATAAAGAGATATCCCTAAATCAGAAAACGATTTATGTATATACCTCATGCATGTGACAACATAATGCTATCTTTAACTTAGAAAAACAGCCAATTAATTCTATCAAATACCTAACCCAATAGGATCTTCTTGTGATTCCTATTAAGGGTTTTATTTTGGTTTTGTAAAACTCCAATCTTGCATCTATTCTTTGGTCCAAGAAGATTTAGAGTTTTATTAATCTTTTTTTAGTTCCTGGTTGAACAGTGTTAGGCTACAAGATCTGAGTTTTTGTCTGTAGTACATCTCGGACAGAAAGGGACAGAATATATCGAACAAGAGACGTCCGATATCGGGTAAAAGGCAAAAACGTTCTCGGTAAGAACTGGTCATCGGACATAAGTGGACAAGGGGTTTTCTTGGTTTTATTTTGTTCGTGGTATTCAAGTAATTCAAGGGTTGATTGGTTTTAAACGTTCTCGACTAGTGATTATCGAACATACTTGATTTAAGTGTTTGTGTGTGATACTTATAGACGTATCTAATTTAGATACTTGGGGTTTCGTTTGGTTTTCTTGTTCGTATACTTGAGTTCTATAAACCACCAAAGGTTAGGTTTCTATTTATCCGTTTTATTCATTAGTTGTTTATTATATGTGTTACCTAATTGCAATTACTAGATCCATATCCGTTGCGTACTCGTATGCGTTACTTGACTAACGTAGTTCTAAAATCCCAACATCTTCGACTTGAACCATGACGAGGTTGCTCGCTGATTTCATTATTAGCGAATCTTCTTATACTTAGTCTAACTTATATTTAAATCTAGTTAAAGACTATTCGGCATTGTATTGACCCAACAAAATCTTTATCTGACGATTAGCTATATATTTGTTTAGTGACTTTAGTTATTAACAAGTATCGTAGTTTGGAAAAAAGCGGCACACTATATGACGCTTGGTCTAGCTCATTTATTATTGCCCATTCAAAATATCACAGTTATCAATTTATATTAGCTACTTAAATATCACAGTTATCAACGTATAGCTACTTTTGGTGCATTTAGTTGTACCCTTTAATATCAATGCTATAAATAAGTTAATGACTTTAATGAGTGTGTTAAATTTTGCGTTCATGATTAGTACACATTTAACATAAACAATACTTATCACTCAATTATAATCAATTATAATTAATTTGCACAAAACCAAACGATAGTTTTGAACGAGTGTGGAAACCCGCGTGATGCAGCAGCATTGCTTTTGTAGACGTGAATTTGAAACTAATGAATGACCGGAAAATTTGTTTATCTATTTATTTGGTTTGAATATTTGGATTACTCTGTTTCGTTAATGGGCAAGTAGGTTTGATCCAGTAATTCTTATATGAGTAAAAAAAAATTTGGTCTATATCGTTTGTTAGAGATTTTGGATCTTATTATACGTGACCCCGAGGCCCAATTCAGATATTTTTTCTTGATAACTGCCGCTTCGATCAAGCTTTAAACTACTACTTATGGCTTTGGTCGAGAAAGGTATGGGGCGTAAGATAGTTGTAGGTCAGTATATTGCGGGTGTTACAATGTTGTTATAGTAAATGTCCCTGCCATGTCCCTTGATTAAACCGACACAACCTAGAAAGCACAACACGAACCGTAATTGCCAAGAAAATTGATTTCAAGAAAGTTATGTGTATTTGTACTTGCTTTTATCAGAAAAATTATTTCGTGAACAATGGTGCAAGTTTCGTAATTTTTCAAGTCCGTTTGGTACGTCAAATGGGTCCCAGAGTGTTTTTATGAAAAGTTTAGCCATCTTGACAAGTTTGGTCCCTCCGCCCCTATTTTCACTACTGACCATTGAGTTTTATTTGCACATGTTTGGTCCCTTAAACTTTTATAAAACAAAATTTTTATTTCATTTATTTCTTTCTCACTCTCTCTCTTAAACACACACATATAAAACACTCTTTCTCTCCTCTCTCACCCCTCACCGCCGACCACTCCCATCTCCGGCCAACCACCGCAACTTCCGGCTACCACCGTCGCCGAAATATTTTCCAGCAATACTTTTTTTTAGCCGATTAAATAGATCGGCTCGCCTTCTTTATTTCTGGTGCTTCTCAGCTCGTAAGTCGCCACCAAAGACGCCCACCACCGCAACTTCCGTCCACCACTATCACCAGAATATTTTCCGGCAATACTTTTTTTTAGCCGATTCAATAGATCGGCTCGCCTTCTTTATTTCTGGAGCTTCTCGGCTCATGAGTCGCCACCAAACACCCCTACGCGCTACCACCACCACTGCCTCACCACCGCCGCCACCACAGCCCCTCCCATTCGCTTTTTCTCTTTGGTAAAACCCTTCACGGAGAGGCAAGGGTTTAGGGTTAGGATTATAGTGCGTGGGATTTAGCTTGTGTTGTGGTTGGATTTGTTTTGCTCCTATTTGGATTTCGGATAAGGATTTGGGATTGATTTTGTGTTTGATTTGGTCTCGGATGATGATATGAAGTTTGGTTTTGGTTCGGATGATAGTAAATAATGGTGGGGACTTAGGTTGCAAAGATGCATGAACCTTAGGGATTATTTTGGTTAATTGGATATAGATAGTAATTAATGCTAGACTTCTTGTTACTGTAGCATCCTCCCCGATCTTTAGTATATATATAATGGGAATTGATATGTACACATGTAATTTTACTTTGCACACATAAAATTATATGGCGGTATTGTTTGTCTTATTCATTAATTCAATGTGTACAAAGTAAAATACTATGTGTACATATCATTACCCATATATAATTTGCTAGATTTGTATAATTATTGTTAGTGTTATTCGTGCTTGATTACATATTAGTCAAATTATACATGTTCTATGTAACGATATTCCTTCACTTGAACATAAAATGAATAAAAGAAATGGTAGTTTATCAGTTCACACACATAAACCGGTTAGAAGGTCAAAAGAAAGAAGACCAATTTAAGTGGTCAAACGAATCTCTCTTAAAGGAATGGCTTGCCTATTTTGACCATGTTTGCATTTAGTTCAAACACTGTGGGTCGGTCAAAGTTAGCAGCCACCACTGGAATGGTGCCACGTAGCAAAATAGTGCAACAATTTTCGGCGGTTGCCTTATTTGAATATTTGAATAGAGAGCCGGACACACCAAAAATAGCAAACACAAACACACGTTTTGAAACTGCCAAAAAAGGTTAAAAAAAATTAAAAATAAAATCAAACTCGATCCACAAAAATAGTTAAATCCAACATCATCTTTCAATTTTGTTAATGATTGACTGCTCGACTTCATTTATTGCTCAACACGTATCTAATTTTTGTTAATAAAAATACATGCTCAATTGCTTGACCTCATTTAACATTTGTATTTTAACAATAAAAAATTAAACACGTGTCGAACAACGGGTAAAATCAAACAGTCAAACATGATCAAAATTGAAAAAAGGTGTTGAATTTGACCATTTTGTTGACCCAATATAAATTTTTGTACCTTTTTTTTAGGATTTCCTTTTTTTTTATAAATCATCTTTTTAATATCTAAAGTTAGTATACTTTTATGTTTTGGGTTTTGACATTTAAATCTTAAGTTAGTAAACTTTTACGTCTTAACTTTCTAGTTAAATCATTTCTACTTTCTTTCACATCCATTAAATTTACACAACTACTTAGTTTAGAGAGTGACCAAAGGATGTCATAGAGAAATTATGGATATTAGTGATGGAATTTAGAGTAATTAAAGAGGTGTTTTGTCATCCGTCATCATCCTAATCTCCATTAGGTGTTTCTAAACTTTTTTGATATCTTTATCTAAACGCATGATTAGTTTGATGATTAGCTATATATTTGTTCAGTAAGCTCATATTTTAGTTGTTATAGTAGCTAGCCAAACACTTACAATGACTATGATTGTCTTTACATCATTCCAATATCCATAAACCAAACGCACCCTTAGTCAACTTCTGTGCAACATTCAAATGAATGTTCTCGCAATTTCATTACAAGTATATGTCACAGGTGCAAGCATACGAATGAAAAGGGTTCTTTGAGAGGTGCAAGTATATGTTCCGACACAAGTACATGCGAACGTTTTTGTTTTTTCTTTTATAGCACATGTGTATATAATCATGTCCTGTGATCGATTCAAAACTTTTTATAATACTATAATACACACGGTTTAAAATATGTCAAACGTATGTATAATGCACAGCTAAGCTTCAGCCACCAAAGAATTGTACAATCAAACTTCTATTTGACTTGTGGATAACAAGCTTCAGACATACAAAACAAGTAGTTAGAACAATATCTTTGATACATGTATAACCAACTTGCAATCTCATCTTCTTTCATCAACATTTCCACGTACTTTGCAATCTATAAAAGGCCATCATTCTAATGATAGAATACACTAAAAACCAACAACAAATCCTATTCTGCTTCTAAAGATTTACTCGGTGTCACTCAGGAATTGTGGCGTAAAACTGCATATATAAATACCAGCAGTAATCGCCAACGAGTGAATCTACGTATCTTCATCTTCCATTTCAACATATAAGTGGTAACGTCGGTTTGGTTAAAAGGATCGCAATCTATTTTTTTCCTAATTCATCCATAGATTGTAAAAATGGTGATGATGATGAACATCGAAAAACATCCAAGCAAACTTGTAAAACCCTTCATTCCAACTCCTTCGAAACTTCGTCACTACAAAATAGGCCTCATCGATGAGCTTACGCCCTTCATGAATATAGGTGTTGTTCTTTATTTCTCCAGAAATAGCAATCATGACGCAGAGTTTGTTATACGCCTAGAAAAATCGCTTGAGAAAACTTTAACACGATTCTACCCTCTTGCTGGTAGATTTGTCAATAAAAGTTTCACAATTGATTGCAACGATCAAGGTGCGGAGTTTATACATGCTAAAGTTAACATCAAACTGCAAGATATTCTTGCTCCTAATGTGAACATTAAGTTTGTTGATGAATTCATTCCATCCAATAAATTTGCCATTGATCAATTCCATGAACCGCTACTTACGGTTCAAGTGACCATGTTCGAGTGTGGAGGTGTAGCACTTGGTGTAAATGTTTCACACAAGATTGTTGATGCCTCAACTCTATCTACGTTCGTAACTGAATGGGCTGCTATGAACCGAAAAGAAAATGAGATTGAATCCACGGGGCCTGGTTTCAACTCGTCCTCTTTATTTCCTGGTCGATGTTTTAGTCCTGTTTCGATACAACATATAACGGAAGATATGTCAAGCAAGTATATTAGAAAGATACTTTCTTTCAATGAGAGTGCAATATCAAAATTGAAAGCAAAGGCCATGGTTAGAGAAAATACATGCATCAAGTATTATTCAAAGGTACAGTTGGTATCATCCATTATTTGGAAGGCTTTCATCGATGTTGATCGCGCAAAAAACAATATTCCAAAAAAGTATATGCACCTGCAGCCGGTAAGCCTAAGGGGAAAAATGGCATCCTTAATACCCAAAAATTCGTGTGGTAATATTTTAACCTTTTGTGCCACGGAAGCTGGAAATGCTGAAACAAGTGAAGAATTGGCAGATCTCTTAACTAACAACGTCAAGAAAACTATAAAGAACTTATCAAATGTCTGCCATAATAGTGAAGATGGCCAAACGGCGATTTTAAATTCTTTCACACTAAAGGACGTTGATATTCAGGAATCGACTCATATGTTCATGGTATCTAGTTGGAGTAAGTTCCTCTTTTACGAAGCTGACTTTGGTTTCGGAAAACCTACTTGGGCAGCCCCCGGGAGTGTCCCTATCCAAAACTCAGCATATTTGATGGATGATGCACAAGGCAATGGAGTTGATGCACATTTTCTCGTGGAAGTAGAAAACGTCCTTTACTTTGAACGAGCTCTAGAAAACATTTCTTTTGCTGATTAAATTTATGGGTTCCATGTGTTTGTATGTGTGTTTAATTGTATGCTTTCTTGGGTTCGAGTTGGTTTATGTCAAACATAGTCATGTAATTTCTTTGTTTCTCCAATCATTTCTCTATATAAATATCAACTGTTAATGGTACGGGTGCTCTTATGAATACTGGATGTCGCTTTTAACAACAAAATCTAACAATTAAACTTTTGATTTATGAGTGATTTTTACCCAACAGCGGTGTTTTAAAGCATGCATTTTTTCTTCTTTTTTTTGTCTACAAATCTTCAATAATGGAACGACGAAAGCTTAATACATAGAAGTTAACATCCTAAGATACAAAGTTAGAACCAAAAGCGAAATTTAAGAAAATGGGGATTGGGAAAAAATTAGTCGCGGGTGGAATTTGCATTCATGGCCTTTTATCTTTGTAAAAATAGCGTGTGGGGTTGATTTCTTATAATAATACTAGTGTATGCATGTAAATGTGCATATGTGCCAACAAGGCAACAACTCATTGGACATACAAAACAGATATTTTAAAGGGTTTTGTCCTTACAATAGACGTGTATTTTATAAAATGTACCGTTTTGATACGTGAACTAATTTTCATTCCATTTTTTGTTTCGTACTTTTATGTTTTGTACCATTTTGCACGCATGTTTACAGGCAACCGGTCGGGAATGTATAAAACCGGCAAAAATGCCTATGTGGTATATTTTTTGAGTAAATTACATAGATCGTCCTTCTTGTTTATCCCAAATTGCATCTATTGTCCCTGGTCGTTTTCGTCTGTTTTTTTAAGTGTTCATCCGTTTCTTTATGTTTTAGTCTTTTTTTACATTTTCGTCAATTTTTTTACGTTTTCATCTGTTTCTTTACGTTTTCGCCCGTTTTTTACGTTTTCATCCATTTATTTTAACTTTTTCATCATTTTTTTTTACGTTTTTGTCCGCTTCGTTACGTTTTCATCATTTTTTTTCGTTTACGCCTGTTTTTTTAAGTTTTCGTCCGTTTTTTTTCATTTTCATATGTTTTTTTACGTTTTCATCCCGTTTTTTTGTTTTCGCCTGTTTTTTTAAGTTTTCATCGGTTTCTTTATGTTTTCGTCTGTTTTTTACGTTTTCGTCTCTTATTTTACGTTTTTGTCCGCATCTTTACGTTTTTGTCCCTTTTTTTCAGTTTCGTCTGTTTTTTTACGTAAAAAAACGGATGAAAACATAAAAAAAGACACGAGAACAAAAAAAACAGACGAATACGTAAAAAATGAACGAAAACGTAAAAAATGAATGAAAACATAAAAACGTAAAGAAACAGACGAAAACGAAAAAAACAGACAAAAACGTAAAAAACAGACGAAAACGTATATAAACGGGTAATAACATAAGAAAACGTATAAAATGGGGTAAAACGTTTGAAATCGTAAGAAAAATGTATAAAAAGGGACGAAAACATATAAAAACGAACAAAAACGTATAAAAACGGGTAAAAACGGCGTAATCAAGTAATATTGAAGATACGGTGTAACCACTTATAAGGTTACGCCGTAACCAGCAGATCTAGTGCAAATTACGAAGGAATTGAAGATTACGGCGTAACTCTTATATTAGTTACGCCGTAACCCAGATCTGGCCTATAAATACCCCACGATTTCCAGCATTTCAAAGCATCCCATTCCACACACTACAACCAAAGAAAGTGGGAAGAAGCCAAAGGCAGGTCTAGAGTAGTTAATGGAGCTGTCTCCAAGGGAGAAATCACTCCCCTGCGATAAGCACTAGCATTTTATCTTTTCTTTACGTTCGATTCATGTATTTCGTAACTTTGAATATTGAATTGATTTGTATGGTTAAGATGAGCGGCTAAGCACCTCTTGGTGCTGGCCTAGTTATGATTCCTTAATTATTTTTTTTGCGTTTCATTACTTTCGTATAATTATTTCTAAGTGTATGCATGCATAGTTTATTGGTAGCTACCCTTGTTTTGGTAGTTTTGAATGGCGGTAGAGGCTAGTTGCTTAGGAGATATGACCAACTGACCCTAAGTGAGTAGACTGAGACGGGAAGGGTAAGATATGACCAACTGACGACCCTTTCTACTTGTGCGATTTGACCAACTGATCACCTACCGTTTGGATGAACTTAAGAATTAGGGGGTGTGTGTTTAAGTAGCTAACGCCTGGGCACTCATTATTATAAATCTAGCATGTAGCGGTACTTAATGACTTGGCTTAGGGGACCAGGAACAACTGGACTTATGAAGGGACACCTGACTTCTCCAGTGGTGGCATCTTTGCTGATAGGTTAGGGCGAATTGACCAAATGTTGTCCTCTCGAATTTGACCCCACCTGAAGTAATTGGAAATAAGTAGACGTAGACATTACTAGCTAGGAGGAATAACTAGGTTAGCACCACTCTCATCTATTGATTAAACCTTTGCCTTTTATCTGCTTTTATCTGCTTTAGTAGTTAATTAATTAATTCTTTATCGAAATCATTATTGAAATCTGTGACACCTAGACTTAGTAATAATCCAACACACATAGCTCTTGGGACGACCTCGGTTTTACCGAATACTACACTACACACGACCGGGTACACTGCCCGTTAGTGCATTAGGGTAGACCATAGGTATAACGAGACTATATAAATATTAAAACCTGGTCAGTAAAACCTGCATAAGTAAGAAAAACGGAAGAAAATGTATAAAAACGGACGAAAACGTACAAAAACGGACAAAAACTTATACACGTACCAAAACGGTACATTTGAAAAAGCACGTAGTTATTTAGCGGCCAAAAATCTATTACAATATTTAGCGGCCAAAACCCTACTACAATAAAAAATAAGTAAAAAAAATAAAGTTTAAATCTTCTAATGTTTGTATAAAATGACTGTTCATGATTTATATCAAAATGAGAAAAAGAGGAAAGAATAGTGTAACTATTACAATATTTAATCTTTTATTTATTATGATTGCTATTAAGTCTTTCATTTTCGTTTTGTTTTAAACTTTTCTATATTTCTCACAATCATTATTCAAGTTTTCAGGTACCATGGAAGTTGTTAACATCGATGACCTCACTCTTGAGGAATATTTGGCGTTAACAAGAGCAGAACAAAGGTCGGGTCTCGTAAGACCGGCAATTAGAGCTGATGTCCGTTTCGAAATTAAAGACCAATTTATGAGGGAGCTTCGCGCCAACCCTTTTTCTGAAAACAGGGACGAGGATGCATATACAAAAAAAGAGCCATTTAGTGGCACACACTTCTAATGACAGATTTACATATGTCACTATATTGCAATTTTAGTGACATATTTTGTTTGCCACTAATTTCTTTTATAACTTTAGCGGCAATTTACAGTTTGTGCCACAATTATACCAGATATTTATGGCAAAAAAATATACTCCGTATATGTTAGTAAAAGTCCGTATAATTTGTGATACGCCCATATATTATACCATTAAAAGTTACTACTTTCCTTTATTTCTTTTTTATATCCGTCACTAATTCTATATATATACTAAAGATGGGGAGTACAATTCCCCCAAAGTAGGTGCATTAATTGCTATGTTAGCAATGGCAAAATAGCCCTGAGTTTCAACGTTGGTTACAAAGTAAGTTCTTTAGATTAATTGCTATTTATAGCAAGTTGGCAAAAATAGTCTCTAAGGTTAAGTGTCGCTGCACGTCAGTTCCGGTAGGAATTAATAACTATATATAGCAATTTGGCAAAATAGTCCTCTAAAGTTTAAGTGTCGTTACAAAGTATGTCTTTGTGAGCCACGAAAATGGCAGTCCCTAAAGTTTTAATTGTATTTGCAAAGTAGGTCCTTCAAGGACTAACCAAATAAAGTTTGTATCATTAATTGCTATCTATAGCAATTTGGCAAAATAGTCCTTACGTTTAGTGTCCTTGCAAATAAGTCCTTTAGCCACGAAAAATATTCCTAGGTTCAATTGTCTTTGCAACGTAAGTCCTTCAAGGACTAACCAAATAAATAGACAAACAAATTTTCCGGTCATTCATCAGTTCCAAATTCACGTCTACAAAAGCAATCCCGCTGCATCGCGCGGGTTTCCGCACTCGTCGCTACTAAAAATCAAGCGGGCCTTTTCACAAAAAAATTAAAACAAGCGGGCTTTTTTTTATTTATTAATTTCCTCCAATTGTAAGTAATATATCCCTGAATAATTCGTTCCTAATCTCAAACACCCACATCTCATTTACAACTAACAGTTATCCCAATAAGAGAGTTTTTCTTAATTATGTATCATTTGTTTGATACAACCCGATAGCGATTCAGTGTGATTATTAATAATTTTATTCTTTGATTATTACTGGTGTTTGTTGTGTAGTTTGGCATTAAAATTGTATAACACACAAAATGGGTTTTGAGTAAATTTATGTTTCGTCGATTGTTATCATCTGGTTTCTTATGTTGTCGGTAGTTAGGTTTTGTTATGTCTTTGCTTTCAAGTGTAATTGTATAAACTTATTACTATTAGTCACAATTAGGTTATTTAATCTCCCAAAATATGTAAAATTGAACATTCTTAGTTGGGTTCTGATGTGATATTTGAAAATGTGGTTAAATGAATTTTCTGATTAGTACTTTGGCATTAGCTTAAAGGTTATGTGTCTTGTTAACGAAATCTTGGTATTGTCAGTTTTAGTGTTCTGCTGTTAAAAAGTGTATTGTCTAATGGTTATGCCAAACACCCCTGAACCTATACAAATTATGATGAACACATTAGGTAGAACATTCTTTGCAGCATGTTTTGATTTATTGAGCTCATGTCTTAAAGTAATGAATATATACATATTATGATATATTGTAACTCTTATTGTTTGATTTTTTTAATTTCTTCTATACCTCATCATGGCTAGGCGCAACATAATGAAGCACAAAGTCTGTCGAATGGGCACTTAACTAATGAAACAAATGATGCAAATTCCTCACTGATGGACACGCCAACTAATGAACACAGAATGAATTAGGGGGTATGTGTCTTTTTAGCACTTGAATCTTGCTAATTTACTATGTTTCTTCTATGTTTTTGCTATCAAAATCTTTACATGCTTCTTTATCCTACCTTAGCTATAATGTTTGGTTCAGAGATCAACCTCTTATTATAAATTGGTAGATTTGATTTAGAGTTTATCTCGTCCATTGATCCATGACAGAATTTAAATGATATTAACAGAGTTTGATAATATAGATTACTGCGTGTAATAAGAAAAGTTGATGCATTTGTCGACTTAATCTCCTTTATAACAGTAAGCAAAAGTGTGGAATTTTGTGGATCTACTTTAGAGTAGGTTGGGTGCGTTAGTATCCCCATAAAGAAAAAATAGTTGGCCTCCCCCCAGTCGCCCAACTTCCTAAGTGATTGCTTAGCCCAAGTTTTGTATTCAATATAAATTTTCAGATTAATCCCCTATACATTAGTGCAAAATGTAAACCGACGTGAAAAGTTATACGACTTCCAATCACAGTCCCTGTTGTATCACCTAGCAGAGCATCTCCATTAGCATCAAAATGTTTTATTATGCCTCCAACTCATTAGTTTTGCAAAGGTAAATTGTTTTCATTGCCTTATTTTACTATTGAATAAGAAACCAAGACATATTAAGTTGTATACTTACATGTATATCCCAATGAGAGTTTGTCCTAACTAATGCTAAAAGGTGATTCGTAATTCTATTTGATCATTAGATCTTTATTTATCATTATGAAACTAACTTTTTTAATGATTTTAAGACTTCTTATTAGTGTTTATTTATTTTTCTAAAATGTGTTGTTATAGTTTGTTTTTCTTCCGCTTTATAACATGACAGCAACTTTTGTAACATAACTATCTTTAGAAACATTTCGGCCCCCCGTTAACATGCTGAACTTAAATATACAGGATAATAAATAACTGCATCTTCTGTCAACTAAAAGTGTGCAATGTAAAGGCTTGTAACTTATAGGTTGTTCAGCAAACAATTAGGGGTGTTTGAATGGTCGGGTTTCGGTTTAACGGGTTAGTCGATTTGATTTATTCGATTTTAGAGATAAGCTATAACTGCCCAATATCCAAACCGAAGTTGACGAAAACCAATCCAAACCACCCGGTTAACCTAAATGTTGGGCGGGTTTCGGTTTAACGAATTAGTCAATTTGATCTTGAACAGGAGCACCCATGTTCACAGTAGCTAAGATCAGTAGCCTTATATGTAATCAAGCAACAAAACTAAAAGGATAGAATCTTGGAAAAATTTCATTGTATTTGGAGAATATAGATAATAAAGAAATCCAAAGTCATTCACCAAGATAAACCGACAATGCATAATCTAAACAAATCGATTCTAGTAGTTGTTCTTCCTTCTTCCCTTAAAAGACAAGCTCATAAGGCTTCATGCCTTCCTTAAGCGAAAATTGTGCACCCAAAATACCTACACTAGTTTTATAGAACATAGTCCATGTCAGTGAAATGATTCTTGTTACAGGCTACTAAAAATAATGGGAGTACAACCAACACGAGGGATAGAGGTAGCAGTTTTGACCTGTTTATATGATCCAATTTGGGCTGTGATCTCATATCAAATATGTCAAATATTTTCTTATAGATAAGGTGAAAGTCGGCCACGTACTATTCTGGATTCCTACAACCTCATATGCCATACTTGTAGTATTTAAAGATTTGAATTATATAAATGAATGTTTTTTCTGTAAAATAGTAACAAGTAAATTAATAAATATTGAAAGTTAAAACGTATGACAAAAAAGTGCTTGAAGGTGAACCGTACCTGACTGGCCGGCTCTAGTCATTTAATATTTATCCTGTTGGACATGTCCGTATTGACACCCGTGATTTTATGTTGTTTTGAATTCTGTGATTCATTAAATGTAATTTAATTAGAGTAGTGATAGGGAGGCCTAAACTTCATGCCTAAAAACATGACTAATCCATTCATTACTTGACATGTGTTTTATTCATTTTATCTTTCCTCATCTCCACTCTCTATCTTGCCACGTGTCTCAATCCTCTTGTTAGGCATATATTTAGGCACAAGTTTTAGGCATGAGAATCATTTTCCATTTAATTATTGTTAAAAGGTAGACAGCATGTTGGGACGGAGGGAAAATCCGAAGAACATGAAGACATGCGTAAAATGAAAAACGAATTCATGGTGAATTGGGACGGTTTGCGTACAAAAGATACAGAACGAGTTCTATTACTTGCGGCCACAAATAGACCTTTGAACTTGATGAGGCAGTGATTAGAAGACTTCCGCGAAGGTAAAGTCAGCCTACGTATATTTTTTTGACATTTTACCTTTGACCTTTCTACCTTGGCTGTTTGATTTTTAACCCTTTATTAATTTGATCTTTTGACCTTTCTGCAATGGATTTATATGCTACTGATTTTTCATTGTATATTCCCTTTTTGTAGTTTGATGGTGAATTTACCAGATGCTCCTAATAGAGCAAAGATCTTAAAGGTTATACTAGCAAAGGAGACTTATCTCTAGATAAGGATTTGGATGCAGTGGCAAACATGACTCGGGGATTCTGGAAGTGACCTTAAGGTTCAGTTTTTTATAGCTTTTTTTATATACGTATGAGTTAGGGGAAATGCTGGAAGTGACCTTATGTCTATTATATATCTTAAATGGGTCAACTATACCAAATAGAAGACGTTTTACACACTCTTGTAAACTTTTTGCAACCTAACATGTCTGATGTCCTTAGGAGTATGAATTTAGAGATATAAATTCATTCACCATTTTTATTCTTATTGTACTTTCTGTAGTACTTTTAATTTTCTAATCTCTTTATAGATTCCTGATAACTTTTATCCGGGTCAAAACAACTCAACTAATGAAAATCAAGGAAATTCAAATCAAGGATCTTCTTTTGCAGATCAAAACATTGATAACAGACCATCATTTTTTGTTTGAATATGGCTACATAACAATAGTTCATTGATCAGATTTTGTTTATTGTTTACTCAGGTACTTCAACAAATCTTTCTTGAGTATGCTTTTCACAGGTACACTTCCTCTTCATGCACTTGATCCATATTATAAAATTTGTCACATATTCTGGTTATATTTAAAAAAAACGAAAATCTTGTACGTCCAGGTAAATGTTTTGTTGCCTGCATCTTGAATATATATTTGTATGATTTTGTTTTTGTTTGCTTACAGATTTTTGGGGTGACAAGAGATCAAGAGTAATCACAATGCTTACTACATTTAATGAAGCTACAATAAAGTTGGTGTTTTAGTTGTCTTTTATGATACTCAGTTGGAGATTTAGATTTAGTTTTCATTTTTTTGTTTGTTTGGATATTCAAGAATATTGTTTGCTCTATGTGTATGTTGGATATTTCTATTTTAATAATAATTTTTTTTGAATGGCAATTGCACTTTTGTTTAAATATGAAATTGTTAGTTTCTTTTGTTTTTGAGTGAAATCTAGTAATTGAAAATTACCCGTCGCAACGCGACGGGGCGCTTTTCATCTATTTGGTAGATTTTGTCTGTTCCATGTTTCGTTGCAGTTTCACAATACATTTTTGTACTCCAAATGCACAATTTATCTGTAACTTTCATATAATGATTACATATCACAGAAGCCATTCTTTAATTGCAGTTCCAAAGGTTTTATACAGTTCCTACAGAATTTGAATGCCTTCAAACCTGACATTAAATGCAAGTTACAGAAATCTGCACCCTTGATCGATTTTCTTCCCTTTCACATGAAACCGCAGCTTGTCAATAATAGTTAAATAAGCCTAATCAAATACCTGACCCTAATGTCTTCCAATGTAATTAGTGAGCGCTAATGTCTTACCGTCTAATTAGTGTGCAATTATAGTTGCTATCAGTAGGTTGTTGTCGCTACAGACGTCCCTCTGCAAGAAGCTAGCTGGTAGTTACAGTACCTACACGAACGGTGCGGGGCCCACCATTTAGAAAACAGCATTGACAGTAAGAATATATAGATAGTAGAAAAGCCATAAGTGCGAATTCTAGTATAACGATTATGATTGCCTCGATCTAAGCGTTGTTTTACTATAAGGATAAGGATGATGTATAGGCTACTTTTGTCTATTTCTTACAACGGACAGAACGATTGCGTTTTCCTTATAAAAAAAATGGTAATAAAAAAAGTAAAAAAATAAAAAATAAAAAGAATCAGTGGCCACAAATTGGTTATTAACAAATTCCATGATGACTACAACGGGACATAGAAAACAACTTTAAGAGTCGGAATATATAGATGGTAGAAAAGCCGTACATCTGAATTCTAGTAGAACGATAGTGGTTTCCTTAAAAAAAAAGTAGTAATAAAAAAACAAAAAAATTAAAAAATAAAAAGAATTAGTGACCACAAATTGGTTATTAACAAATTCCATGAGGACTCCTAATTTTAATAATCCCCTTAATGCAAAATCAAGTAAACTCACAGATTTAGGTAAAATCCATTGCATGAAATCGAGGGTTTCCTTTTGCTTTGAGCTTATTTTTCCCCATCTTCTCCGCCATCTTATTGAGACTGTCCCAAGATAAAATTATAGATTATTTTGTTATAACGTTACCTCAATAGATAGCTGTTTTTTTATTATTATTTTTAGAAGCATAATTTTACCGAATTTTACTGCCATGTAGTTCAGTATAAATTGTAAAATGATCTCCTTATCGCAAAGAGTATGATATGGTACATGAACTGCACCGGCAATGTTATCGATGTTAACCATCACAATGCCAATGTTGTTCAGCATAATCTGACACGGCCCTGGTACTCGTCTGTTCAGCAGCCGACATCACAGACCTGTGGATAGGAAGACAAAATTTGGTTATTAGGTTCAGCACTTTGAGTAGAAACCTCAAAGACATGAGGAGTAATGATACCTTCTTGAATAGGAAAGTATTTTGAACACTTGTCAATCCAGCATCCAGGCCTGTTTTCCATGCACTTGTTCGTTTCAATTCCTGAAAGTACCATAGGTCACTACCCGTTATGTGCTATTTTTGTATTGAATCCATTTTTAAAAGCAGGTACATCAATTTATAAGGAAACTCTATTTATAAACTGCATTATACAGTCTCGGCCAATAAGGAAAATAAAATGTAATAGCGAAATCATGTAATTAGGCCACAACACATACCAGGCCTTCTGATTTTTATTACATAGCCTTGGCCAATCTGTACGTCCTTTCGCAAGTATTGTAATTGGGCAAGTAACAGCCTAAGTCATATGGCTGCATGTTTAACAATCTGTCCCTCCAAGATGGTGAAACGAACGGCCACTTATGGGGCTGAGCAGTTGAGTGAACAAACCTGTCATAAATTTTGTTTTGACATTTGCAGATGCCTGCATAGAAATACCATTGCTTTGGTTAGGTTTCTTAAACATAAAGGTAACAACAAATAACAAAACCATTGTTATCTATTGATACAACAAAAGAATAAACATAAATATAACAACTTTTAAGAGTTCAAAACGGGTGGTCCCAAAGATCTCACGAACAATAAGAACTACAATGATAATATTAGAGGTACTGCAGCAGTTTCCACCACCACACAGTACCAAAATAACCAAACCAAAAAATAATAACGCGTAAAAACCTTGTCTTTGAAACCCGCGCAAAGTCAATATCTTTAATTCCAACAACAATCAAAAATAATTCTATGAATAACATAAAATTAAACTGACCAATAGAAAAAATTTACCTTAGTGTAAGCACCAACAGGAGGTGCTAAACATTTCTGAATATCTCCGCGCACTCTCAAGGATAGGTTCTTCATCCCGCTGACCCACTATTGCATCTCTAACGCTGCTTATTTATTCCGCAAAACACAAACCCGCACCACCACAGTATAAATATCCCTTCGTTCCTACTTACTCTGCTGCACAACGACGACCAGAGCTGTTACCATCATAAAATCGCTGTCAGTAACCCGTCGTGGAGCAGTAAGCAAAATTCGTTAGTTCCAATATTTTTAAAGGTTGTACCTTGTGAACACCTTATGTTACAAATACATGACTTGTTCACTTCAAGTGAATTAAACTATTAAACACCAAGCTAAGGGAGTGTTTGTTTAAGCTTATTTTTATGCTTGCAAGTTTAAGTGGATTTGGTTGATGTTTCATAAGCTCATTTTTTGGACTTATCTTGAAGCTTATGAGTTATATGTAAGTCTATTATGCCAAAATAAACTTGCGTAAGCCCATAATTCTCGCAATAAGCCGTAAAAAATAGGCTTGTGAAACATAAGCCGAAATCACATAAGCTCATGAGCCAAAATAATGAGCTTAAACAAACACCCTTAAACTTTAAAATCCAACAATTAACCAATCAATTGATCAAACATCACAAACGATCAACAAAATTAAAGATTCAAAATTTATAAAAACTGAAATTACGGCTTATCATGAAACTGATTAAATCAGTAAATTAGCACTTAAAACACATCAATTGAGCTACAAATTAGTCAAATATCACAAAACCCCAGAATTAAAAATTGAAAATTAAGGTTCATATTTATACAAATTAATCAAATTCAAACCATTAGCAGTTCAAATCACATCAATCAAACATTCAACTACTTAAATATCACAAAAAACCCCAATAATAGTAAGAAATAATAGGTTCAAATTCAAGCAGGTAACAGTTCAGATCATATCAATTAAGCAATCAATCAGTCAACTATCACAAAAACCCCCAAAATTTTTAGCATGAAAATTGGAATTAGGTTCATGAAATAAGATCAAATCACATCAATCAAACATTCAATTAATCAGTTATCACAAAAGCCCCAAAATTTTAACATGAAAAATCCGAATTAGGGTTCATGATAATAAGTTCAGATTCAAACAATTAACGGTTCAAATCACATCAACCAAACATTCAAATACTCAATTATCACAAAAGCCCCAAATTTTAACATGAAACTCAGAATTAGGGTTCATAATAATAAGTTCAATATCAAACAATTAATATTCAATTCCTCCAAGATCAAAAAATCTCCAGGTTTAAATTAAAGCAGTTAACAAAAGCCACAAAATTAAACAATTGAATTAAAGGATCCAGTAATTAAATAAAAATAAATTAAAAGGATTTAGAAAACTCGACCATTGAATCTATTAAACTGGGCCGCTTCTTCCCTCCGCAGAAGACTTCTTTCTTTCGCTTGCCACGCTGCGGGTCAGCAATAAAGAAACAAAAAACCTTGATTTGCAGTTGACATTTTTTAAGAACATCTTCTAGTTGAGTAGAGTGGGCTTGATGGGAGAGTGTAGAGGCGGTGAAAGGTTGGGCGAAAGAGATGAATCTGGAAGATCGACTATGTAAAAATATTACAGCAACTGAAAACCAATATAAGCTTAGGAAAAAAAAGTGGGTCGACCAAGAATGGGCTCAAATGACCCGAAATATTAGGAAAGAAAAGACGGCCCAAAAAGAAGGAACCCACAAAGAAAAGCGGATTATTGCATGCATTATTTTCGAATATATTGGGCACGCATCCATAAGGTCATCGCCAAATGAGTTATATATATAAATATTACATTATGGCATTGTGCCATTATTTTGAAAACGCCGGCGGCAAAAACCAATATTGTAACATATGTTAATGGCAAATGTTTTGTCACTAAAGCCAACTTACGTTGTCATCATAGTAAGAGTATAATGACACAAAGTATGTGTCACAAAATCCTTAAAGCTTCATGTGACAGATAATTTTGTGTCACTAAAGTTAAAATGGTCAATAGCAACATAACATAGAAGTGCCACTAAAACCTATAAGGTTTGCAACAACACAAGTATAAACTGCCACTAAAACCCTTTAGTGGCATCAACATTAGTGACACTTTTTTTTCTGCCACCGATTCTCCGTCGGGTCTTTAGTGACATATATTTCATTTTTAGTGACACTTTTTGTGTGCCACTAAATGGCCTTTTTTTTGTAGTGGGAGCATGTTGAAAATTTCCTATACATCGCAAGCCTTTTCAACATTCCAGGCGTGTCTCATGATGCTGTTATGCTAAGGGTATTCCCCATGACCCTTACTTGGGGCTGTAAGATGGATTGAAAGATTACCCGCAGGGCAAAGTAATACTCTTGGACTCTACTCAAGAAGCACTTCATTCAGAGGTATTGTCCGCCGTCGAAGATTTCTAACCAGCTCTTGGAAATCCGTAATTTCAAGCAAGAAGACGATGAAACGTTGTATCAAGCCTGGGATAGATACAACGATCTCCTTTACAAATGTCCCACACATGATCTGAATAACCAGCAAAAGGTCAACATCTTCTACAAAGGAATCAACGTGACTACAAGACAGATGCTGGACTATCAAGGACCTATCCCAAACATGACTCCTACTCTAGCCCTTGAAGCAATTCAGAAACTTGCCGATCACTCTAAAAAATGGCATGATGGGGGACACAACCAAAGCCTTGAAAAAGGTTCAATAAGCGTTGCCACCATTTCAAGCAAATTGGAAAACCTTGGAAGAGACATGAAGAAGATCTAGGAAAATGTTCATGCTATTCGGATTGGATGCAATAAAAGTGAAGACTAGGGCCCAACCGGAGATTTTTCTATGAAAAAATAAAAACCCTCGAGTCGAAAAGGTAATGTATGGAGAAGGGAAACCCTTCTATCAAGGTTCTTTCAAAACGAGAAATTCTTCGCTCGAGGAATCAATAAATAAGTATCTGGAAGAAGATGATAAGCGGCAAGCCAACAGGAACGCATTGTTCAAAAAATTCCAGGATACTAGAACCACTCTCCTTAAACATCATAAGGATATGGAGGACAACGAAAAAATGATTGAGGAAAATGAAATTAATCAAGACAATTCATTTGACGATAGTTTCTGTAATGCCATATACACCAGCAATGGAAAACCCCTCTATACCCCTTTCAGATACGATGGCGAAGAGGAGCTCCCGGATTGCAAAACAAGTCAAATCATGTGTAACATGACGAGCTTCCAAAGGGATGAATTCAGATGGAAATTGAAGTCCTGCTACGAAAAATGAAGTAAAATTAAACGCCGTGGTGCTCTGTAGTCATCCTAAATAAAAATCCCTCTCAAGAAAAAGACCCGTGAAGTTTCATTCTCCCATGCTCTATTAATAATTTACATAATATCAATGCCTTAGCTGACCTAGGGGCTAGTATTAGTATCATGCCATTCTCTATGTGTAAGAGATTGAATCTAGGCCCCATCAAACCCCTTTGCATGACTATAGAAATGGCTGATAGAACAGTTAGCATACCCAGAGGAATAGTTGAGAATGTGCTCATCAAAATCAATAATTTCACTCTTCCCTGCCGACTTTGTTATTTTAGACATGGAAGAAGACCTCGACATTCCATTAATTTTGGGAATACCCCCTTCTCGCTACGCCGTGCTAAGATTAATGTTTTCGAAAAATCATCACTTTAAAAAATAAACGATAAAGCTATTAATCAATATGGATGACGTTGGAAAATGTCATCCAGTCGAAACTGTTTGTGTTATCAAGAAAGGAAAAAACAAAACTGTTCCTCCCACCATCACACTCCTCCCACCATCACACACAAGCACTACGCTACTAATGATCGTAACATGCAGGGAAGGAAAACTAAGGAACACAACAAAGGAGGAGTACAACGCGATGACACCTCAAAAACTATGGAAAACGAGTCTGACTAAATATGGCATGAAGTTCAGAAAGTGGATTACAATCACTTTCCCAAATTAAAATATCATTGGTGTAAGGCTATCCCTATTGACCACGATAAAGGATATGATCTATGGGCTTCATGAAACCCTTACGACGGGGGACACGACAAGGAAAGAGTAAAAAACAACTAATACTTATGGTACTCAACCAATGACAAGGAGGTAACATTTGAAGTTTGGGTACGAATTAGGTATGGAGAGATTAGCGATGATGATAAAAGAAAAATATGGACTGATCTTTATCTCAGCAAACCCTATGAGAATAATCATGAAACAACAACCACGGGTCAGGGGCTCGTTGGTCGAAAGCAACGGTGCGGAATGATAAAGACCATTGATGGGGATTCTTGGGCCTCGTGTGATCCTTACGATGACAGCTGTAATGGAGGAAGTAATGCCAAAAGAGTTGGAGCCGACAAATTTCTGTGGAATTCAACAACTGACAATAAACGAACCGAGTTACAATGGTCAGGTGGATTAAGGTTTAACGATTGGGTAAAGATCAAATATGGAAAAGTTGATACGTCCACTAAAAATAAAATTTGGAAGGACTGCATGAATGAAGATAATCCTGATGAAGAGACTCATCAAGATATGGGTAACTCAACAAATGATGACAAGACAGACAAGAGAGAAGATTGCAAATATGATCATTTGGATAATTAAATTGAAACTAAGAACTACAACATAAAGGGAATCATAGACCAGGAGCCATGGTATAAAGTAAGTATAACTAACCTTGAAGATAAGGAGTATGCGCGAAGCAGGTGCAAGCTTCTTGGGATACAATATAAAAAACCACCACCAATTTTCACCGAAAGATTTGAATTCACTAGGTATCATTTGGGGCCGGACGAAATTTTTTGCAAAGTTCGGAAAATGGGAATCAAAGAATACCTCCAAGCACCTTCTAATGTCGCTGGATCAGTAAATAACTCAATGAAGGACGTGGAGGAAGTCCGCAAGTCCAAAGGCCCCCAGAAGCCCTGCTATGAGTCTAACTTAAAGACTCATAAATAAAGAAAAGTGCTCTTTCTGAGACAATCCAATTATCCCTTTTTTTTTGTTTTATTTCCATTTCAGTAGGGTTTTGTGTTTTAACCATTTTGCAGAAACGAGGAAATGATTGCCGCTGCGTTGCTATCTGACCGACCATAGTTACGGCAGTTAACTCATCTCTGTGATTACATAACCAACCCCTTGCTTGTATAATTTTAGACGTTGATACCAATTACGGCGTAACTCCCTCAAAGAGTTACGACGTAACCTTCCTCTCAAGCTTACTTTCTTTCATTTTAAACGCAATAACCTTGTATTAGTATTTTAAATGAACTTTGTGGGTGTGTTCCCTGAAACCCTCACGAGACTTCACTCGTCCACTTGGGACACCAAGTGGTTTAAAAGGCTTGTTTCATATGCTAAATGCAACCGTGATTCCTACGAAAGTGAGTTAGGTTTGTTTTTATTTTTCATTTTTTTCTTTTTAGAATTATGCTTGTCGGTAGTGTGATTTCAGGGATATAAGTTTGTTCATGATGCTTATACAAAGGCACGTCTCTTTTTCGTGGGCCTTCTTCTTTTTGGAGCAATTGGAAGTTCTCGCCTAATTCTACTTTTCACTTCACCTTTATTTAACGCTAGTACAAAAGGACTTTGTACAATTCAAGTGGGGACTGGGAGTAGAATTATCCCCTGAACTTTATTTTGCCCTCATTTTTCTAGTTTATTTTGAAAAATTATGCCATTTTAAAATTTTGACATGTTTTTCTTAACCTAACTAGATTAGACCTTAGTCGAACATACAACCCTTGATATTATATGGTGAGATTAGCCTTATCCTGCTTCCCATATTTTACCCCAAAATCCACCAAATTATGAGTGTGCCGGTAGCTTGTAAACTTTAGAACTTGGCCTTTGCATCATTTCGAGACCATAGACGAGGTATGTTGAGTTAGCTTAATGTATTTGGACTTTTCAGTTTAAAAAGGCAATATTATAGGATTATCACCCAAATAGCATACCATTGTGTGTCTATCGATTAGTCACCTTGACTTCTCGACCCCTATGTGAAACCCTTTTGTTGCACTCACCTTTAGTGCAAGATACCCCTAGATACACCCTTCTGAGCCATTCCTTTCATTTTGTTAACCCAATATATTGTTTCGATACACCTATACACCTTAGCCTACCCTGTAGTCTTTATTTGTGATCGGGAAGTCATCATTTGCCTAAGTTCAAGGTTTAAGTGGGGGGATATTATGTTTAGTTGTTATTGTTATGTTGAAAAAAAAATGTTATGTTATCTAGTTATTGTAAAAGTGCATTGTTATAAGCACTATGTTTTGAGCTTTATAGATTTAGTATCGAGGAGGCCACCTCGGTCACATTCGAAGATTGGAGTTGGTAATTATGCCAACAGTTGGAAAAAAAGGTAGTGTGCCCATCATCCTCTAATGACACATCTACCTAGCCATTCATGATCCGGTTTCTTGACTTCAAAGCTTGAACTTTGGGCGGACGGTAAGTGGTGATGACTTGGTTATAGATTTAGACTACCTGCTTGATTTTTATTTTACACCATTTATACTTCCCATGTCTTATCCTACCCTTTAGTCATGAAGCTTCTAGTGATGAATCGAAAATCTTGGTGTCTTAGCCATGGATTTGGTCATGTATCATTGATTTTGTCCTCTTCGCCGTGACATGTTATTAATGACGAGTCACCCCTTAACCTTTGTCGTGTTCACCCATATTGCTTCAAGAATTATTTAGTCCTTAACTCTAGTGGTGGAGATTTTTGTAACCGCCAAGCTTATGATAGAATACATGCTATGATGTCCATTGAGTGATCACCTCAAATTGACACTTAGAATAGTTGAGAGATTTGAGTGTTTCGCTCCCATTTCGTGAGGTGTTCGACTTTGTTTTATTCTAGCATAAGGGATTTGTAAACTTATATTTTCTAGGTTAGGAAATATCTTTTAGAATCTTTCTAATAAGGTCTACTTGAGGGCAAGTAGAGTTCAAGTGGGGAATATTTGATAACATCAAATAGTCCTGAATATTAAGTGTCAATAATGCTTGTAATTTATATCATTTATATGGGTTTACACTTGTTTTCCACTTTCAGGTAAATTACGAGCATTGGAGCTAAAGAGACGGAGAATTGGAGAAATATCAAAGATTTGTCATAGTATGTCGACTTTGAAGAAGTTAGCGAATTTATCTCTCACATTACCGAACCAAAGCGCGACTCGTAAAACCAACTCATGAAGGTTACGCTAATCCTCCCCAAAGACTACGACTAATTATCAAATGAGGTTCCACGCTGACATAACTACGCCAGAACTATTTCATCAACTACTACGAACCAAGTAATATTGAAGATACGTGTATAACCACTTATAAGGTTATTTAATGCCAGAACCAAACAGATCTAGTGCAAATTATGAAGGAATTGAAGATTACTACAGCGTAATTTTATATTAGTTACTTAACCCGATCCGCCTATAAATACCCCACGCATTTCCAAAGATTTCAAAGCATCCCATTCCACACACCTACAACCAAAGAACGTGGAAAAAGCCAAAGGCAGTCTAGAGGAGTTAATCTGAGTCGCCTCCAAGGGAGAAATCACTCCCCGCCATAAGCACTAGCATTTTATCTTTTCTTTACTATCGATTCATGTATTTCATAACTTTGAATATTGAATTGATTTGTATGGTTAATATGAGCTGCTAAGACCTCTTGGTGCCTGGCCTAGTTATGATTCCTTAATTGTTTTGTTTATGCTTTCATTACTCCGCCTAATTATTTCTAAGTGTATGCATGCATAGTTTATTGGTAGCTACCCTTGTTTCGTAGTTTTGAATGGCTGTAGAGGCTAGTTGCTTAGAGATATGACCAACCGACGCATCTCTTTCTACTTCAGCGATTTGACCAACCGATCACCTACCATTTGGATGAACTTAAGAGTTAGGGGTGAGTGTTTGTTGCTAACGCCTCGCACTCACTATTATAAATCTAGCATGTAGCAAGACTTAATGACTTGGCTTAGGGACCAGAACAACCGGATTTATGGAAGGACACCGACTTCTCCAAAGGTGGCATCTTTGTCGATAGGTTAGGAGAATTGACCAAATGTTGTCATCTCGAATTTGACCCCACCTGAAGTAATTGGAAATAAGTAAACGTAGACATTACAAGCTAGGAGGAATAACTAGGTTAGCACCACTCTCCTCTATTCATTAAACCTTTGCCTTTTATCTGCTTTTATCGCTTTTAGTAGTTAATTAATTAATTCCTTATCGAAATCATTATTGAAATCTGTGACACCTAGACTTAGTAATAATCCAACACACATAGCTCTTGGGACTAATCTCGGTTTTACCGATACTACACTACACACCACTGTACATCCGCCTCGTAGTGTATTAGTGGTAGACCATAGGTATAACGAGACTATATAAATATTAAAACCGTCAAGAAAACCTCGTGATAAGTAAGAAAACCGGAAGAAAACGTATAAAAACGAACGAAAACGTATAAAAACGGACAAAAACTTATACACGTACCAAAACGGTACATTTGAAAAAGTACGTAGTTATTTAGCGGCCAAAACCCTATTACAATATTTAGCGGCCAAAACCCTATTACAATAAAAAATAAGAAAAAAAAAATAAAGTTTAGATCTTCTAATGTTTGTATAAAATGACTGTTCATGATTTATATCAAAATGAGAAAAAAAGGAAAGAATAGTGTAACTATTACAATATTTAATCTATATAGTCTCGTTTGTTTTGTTGATGACAAACCATGTAACTTGTAATACATAATGTAAAATGTACAAGTTATTCGTAATCATATTTGGTCTCAACATACTTTCTACACATCTCGACGTCCCAAGTCCTTGTATGCTACAACACAGGTTCGTACATGTTTGTTATGCTGCGTTATGATCAAACCCTTAATAAACCATTAAACACATCTAGTAAAATAGTTTACATAAAGTCAAAATTATTTTTATAAAACACTTATAAGTAACTTTTGTTACTTACACTTTTGTAAAAATACATAGTTAAATAAAAATATGTAAATGGCTTGGATTATCCATAACCCAAAATCCATGACCCATAACCCATAGCCCATGTGCATTAATTACATCATACATTAAAAGTGCATTAATGGCTTGGACTATCCATAACCCAAAAGCCATGAACCATAACCCATAACCCATAACCCATAACCCATGTGCATTAATTACATCATGCATTAAATGTGCGTTAATGTGCATTACATCATGCATGACATCACAATGGGTAAAATCCATGACCCATGACCCAAAGTCCATAACCCATGACCTAAGATGTCTTTGACATCATGCATGACATCACAATGAGTAAAATCCATGACCCATGACCCAAGATGTCTTTGACATCATGCATGACATCACATGACTTTTTTGTCTATAAATAGCAAACAATTTCTTCTTTGTTGGTTGAACCTTTTCACTCACCTTCTCTCTACCATTTCTAACATATTTAGATCAGTAGGAAACATGTTAAACACCTTCATTTTCATATAATCATAATGCTTCTAACTTTTATTTTGTTGTAAGCATACTCTCGAAGTGATCCTCCAAAGTAAGCTTAGAGATCTTGCATCCTCATCCACCACATCCATGCATACATGAAGATCTATCACAATAAGCTTAGGGAACTTGTGATCTTCATTCATTTAAGGCTTCCTATCAATAGAAGTTTATTTAGATTAGACATTTATATCCATTAGACACATTGTCTTGGATCATCTCTTGTATCATTATCCTTGTGTGTCATATATTTTTGTGTAGATTGGTGTAGTAGGGTGTTGGTTCCTCATGATGTGTTGAGATAGTAGGTGTTGATTGGTTTGTGGTTCCTCCAATACGACTAGCATGTTCAACATGCTTGTTCAAAGGAAACGCCTTAGTAAAAGGATCAGCTAAGTTGTTATCTTTGTGAACTTTGTTTAGTAAACCTTCCTTTTATAATGCTTAGCGCCTTTCTGATCTCTAGGCTCATTGTTGATAGTTAATGCTCTAGTGTTGTCACATAACATTTCCATAGGTTCTTTATTATTGGGGACTACTCCAAGTTCATCAATAAACTTCCTTATCCAAATAGCTTTCACATTTCCAAGCGCAAAGAAGTATTCACCTCTATAGAAGAAATCGTTGTAATGCTTTGCTTAGCACTCTTCCTGACAGCAACGCCTTCGTTTAGAATGAAAACATATCCGGTTTCCTACTTGGTGTCATCGTTGTCGGCCTGCCACCCATCATCAATTAAGAGGTAAGTCTGAGCTCTCTGTTTGGGTCTCCACTGTAAACAAGAAACATATCTTTAGTATATCTGAGATATTTCAGTATGTTCTTCATAGGAGCCGAGTGACTCTGTAACACCCCAACCCGATAAGTAGAAGTATCACAAGATGGTGTCATATCGTAACATACATAAAACAAACAAATGAAGCCTTATAATAAATCCAGAAAGAATTCAAGTCAACAAGACTTATCAATACATAAATACAAAAGAAAAACTTCGAAATGGAAATATAATAACAAAATCAAATGAAGTCTAAGATGACTAGGCATGGTCTCTATATCAGCTCATCTCTTAACCCAAAAATCCCCAAATTCCTTAGCTTATGTACCGCCACAGAAAAAAGAAATGCGAGCTTTAAAAGCCCAATGAATGATATAAAGATACAATAATAATAAACTCAACAGAGAACAAAGTAAGGGAAGTCACCAATAAATCCGTATATCAAAGGAACAGAGTAGGTAAATGAAACATAGGAAAAGGGGTCAATTATCCACCACGAGCCAACAAAACAAATCAAATCAAATCATATATCCATAGTAGCCCTCAGAGTAACCAATAGTAACCATAGCGTATATAATGCATATGGAGTGATCGGCCCCAAATTGTGAAGACGCCAGATGCATTACACCTACATCATTCACCGCATAAATCATAACATATCGATAAATGTAACAAATCTAGGATGCATCCATACCACTGCAGGCGTGATAGGGCCATACAATATATATCGAGCTCATAATCGATAATGGAGTGGGATCGGTGTAACATCACTGCATTAATACTAGAGTCATGCCATTGGTGCATCAATAACACTGACATGGAACCCCATGCCTAGTGATAGCTCGGTCTCAAACCGACATGTCAAAGCAAGGTCATATCATAAGGATTCATATCAAAGGTTCAAAAGTCAAAGGTTCATATCAAAGTCCATATCATAGGTTCATAATCAAAGGTGCATATCAAAGGTTCATAATCGTAGGTGTATATCAACGGTTCATAATCGTAGGTTCATATCAGTGGTTCACCTTAAACAGCTCACATAGGAGATTCAATCAAAGGAGCATAGCAGAGTTATAGGAAGCCCTAGTAAGAAGGCTCGTAGCAAAGGATAACAGCTTCAAAACCAATATCGAAAGATGTAACGAATCATGAGAAACCCCTACCGAAAAGGGATAGAATATCCTGTATTAACGCCAATGAAAGGAAAGCAAACGAGTGAATGAACACGAAGACACAACGTCACGTCTCCTTCAACGAATCTGATAAGGATTTAAAATGTACCTTTTTGAGGGGTCGTTTAAGCCCTTATTTGATCACTTTTGTATCCGTATTGCTTAATATCGCCTTTTCACTTTTAGGTCTCTTGAAGGCAAACCGCCAGAATGGCACTTATTTGGACCTAAAAGGCGCTGATATATAAAGAAAATGGCCAAAGTCAAGAATCGAGACACTCAAGCCTAAATTACAAGGGACGGCCATCTCAATCAAGACGACCGCCGGAGGAAGTTGTGACGCTCGTAAAAAGAAATTGCTAGTTTTGGAGGACGGGCCGCTTTAAAAGAGTAGGCCGTCGCAACTCGATGGCCTAGATTCAATCCGCACGACGCCGAAGCTAAAGAGGACGGCGTCACAAGCATAAGGTGACGCCGCCGCAAGATTAACTTGGCCAAGACGAAACCCTAATGATATGGCGACACGACGCGGCACAAATCATAAGGTGACGCCGTCGCACATGTAATCTTATATATAGAATCCGAATTTTTCGCTTTTGGAGAGTAGTCTTTGGGTAAACTTTTGGAGTAAAACCTAAACCGAACCAAGGTCGTATTTTAGGTTTTAAACCCTATCTTACACCAAGATAAGTTGTTTACTTCATTAATTTAATTATGTCTTCAATTATTTGTGTGTATGCTTGCATGTTCTCCATGTCCGGCTAATTTATTTGTGTGTTTGATTAGGAATATGAAACTTAATTATTGAATATTGATTGGTTGTTTCTTATCTTAGTTGATTAATGATCTAGTAATGCGATAGGTCATTCGTTGTGTACTTAATGCTTGATTAATCTTTGTGAACCTTAGGTTATAGCACTATCAGTTGTTGTAAGCTAAACTATACAAAGAGGCCTTAGAGTTAGAGTTTATCATCCCTAGTGGGTTTTGTAGACGAGACCCTTTGGTAACTTCAAAGAGTAGGAAGAAACGCATACCCTACAACTTTAGACACACAACGCAACTAGGAATAAGGACGTGACAATTCAACCACCAATAGGAGATAATTAAGGAGTAGTAAAACCTAAGTAAACACATCTTTAAACTATCATACGAGCACACAATAATTAGACATAGACTACCACCACCTTAGTTTAGATAATTAGATAATAGTAGAGTAATCGGTAGAAATACCAACCCCCAAATCCAAACCCCTAGATTCAGACTTTTCCTTTTCTAAAAAAACATAAAAAGATAAAAATAATCTTCCTCAACCCCAACCTTAGCGTAGTAACTTCTCACTAGCATTCCTATTCCCCTAGAGAACGATATCAATTCCCGTGGCTTACCCTAATACTACACTACAATGATTAGGTTCACTGCCTTGGGTGTTGAAAAACTTGCTCTATTTAAAAAGGAAGTTCCTTTCCCCCTAACGCTTGTGTAAGCGATCGTGAATCTACATGGATTATGCATTGGTTTAATACTTATTAGCTCATTTAAGTCATAACGGATTAATCGTGATAATATTTTTAGAGTTATAAGCTTATTCCTCATTTTTAGTAATGGACGGAATTAAAATCATAGGGTAATAATCAATTAGCCAAACTTAAGGGTTACAATTGATAAATGCTTAAATTAAATGTTTAATATGACAAATATCCTATTTTAAAGCTTTATTAGATCATACTTCAAAGTATAGGGTTCGCATGGTAAATATTTCAATGTTAAGGGTTTACAATGTACATAATTCAAAAATAAGTTTAAAACATATTTTATCAATGTTTCAAAGTTTTAAATGCCAAAAGGATAAACTATAGGACCTAATGTTATCAATATAATAATTTAGGGTGTATTGTGTCATTTCAATATAATTTAGGGTGTAGGGTGTATGCCAAAAGGATCACTCGGCTCTCAAATATCTCTTTGCAAAACAAGATGCAAAGCCGAGATTGCTTTCGTTGGTTCTCCTCCCGCAAGAATTTGATATCATACGTGATAAAAAGGAGCCGAGAACCTGGCCGCCGATCATCTCATCCGTCCGCCTAGAAAACCCTCACCAAGATGTTTTCGAGAAAAAGGAAATAAATGAAACATTTCCTCGCGAGACACTCAATGCGGTTACTTTTCGTGGAAACTCTACTACCCCATGGTTTGTTGACTTCGCAAATTACCATGCGGGTAACTTCATAGTGAAAGGAATGTCAACCCAAAGTAAGAACAAATTCTTCAAAGATGTTAAACATTACTTCTGGGACGACCCCTACTTATTCAAAAACTGCGATCAAGTCATCCGACTGTGTTTATGGACGTGAAGCTATGGATTCTCAAAGCTTGCTATGCCGACCACCGGGGCCATCATAGTCCAAATTACACCGCCAAAAAGGTGTTTGATTCCGGTTTTATTGGCCCACTATTTACAAGGATGCCCACGAAGTTTGTCAAAACCCGCGACGCTTTGTCAACGCCACGAAATATCTCATTAAAGAAATGAAATGCCGCAAAACGCCATTCAAGTGTGTGAGATCTTTGACATCCGGGGCATTGACTTTATGGGGCCATTTCCATCATCTCGAGGAAACAAATACATACTGTGGGTCGCTGACTATTTGTCAAAATGGGTTGAAGCGAAAGCTTTGCCTACCAATGATGCCCAAGTTGTTGTGAAATTCTTAAAATCTCTTTTTGCTAGGTTTGGAACTCCACGAGCTATAATCGCTGATCGTGGTGCACGATTTCGCAATGACCGCTTTGATAGAGTCATGCAAAAGTATGGTGTAACCCATCGCTTCATCGCTGCACTACCCCAAAACAAGTGGGCATGTGGAAGTTTCCAACCGAGGGATTAAAAAGAATTCCGGAGAGACAAGAGGCTAAAACCGCCTCTTGGTCGGATAAGCTAGATGACGCGACTCGGCCTTCCCGACAGCTTTTATAAACACCCATCTGTAGGTATCCATACAAGCTTGTGCGGAAGGCGCGCCATCATCCGGCCGAAGCTAGAGCACAAAGCATAATGCCTTGAAACATGCCAACTTCGATATTGACAGTACCGGTGATCACCGAAAATTTCAAATGAATGAATTAAATGAACTCCGTGATCAAGCATACGAGAACTCTTGATCTACAAACAAAAGACAAAGAAGATTCATGACTCCAAATCAAGAACCGCTTTCAACGCCGGTGATCGAGTCCTTCTTTTCAATTCAAGATTGAAGATTTTCTCAGAAAATTAAAATCCACTGTCCGACCATTCACCATCACTAATGTATTTCCTTATGGAACTATTGAGTTATCTCAACCCGATGGTCCAAATTTTAAAGTGAATGGTCATCGATTGAAGCACTATTTTGAAGAGGACATTCCACCTATGGTTGTCCCGGATCTACAAACTTTCCCCATGAACCAATGAATGCGAGATCGAAAGCTTAGCTTCCAATCAAAAACAAGAGGACACCATATGGGTTTTCACCATTTTCGACTTCTTTCTACTTTCTACCACCCCAAGCAAGGGGAGCCCCACGTTGTATATGCAAAAAAATGAGTATATATCAAAAATAAAATAATGGCCGTAATTATTTCCCTTTACGCTCTATGTTTCTATGATAACGCTTGCAATTTGAATATTGAGGGCAATATTCATTTCTAGTGCTGGGGAATTCTCACTAATTTTATCATGTAATTATACCACCCAATTCTCCCATTTTTGGCCAAAATTTTTTTTGGAGTAAGTGTTTTGCACTTACTCAACTTACTGTTATCACCATGTCTAACAAACAAAAGGATTATTAATCCAGAGCAAACGGCCTTGGTAAAGATATCTCAAATCCGTTGACCAGCTTTGCAATTTGCCCAAAATTGTATGGTGTTCAATTTCACCATATCTTTAATTAGTGAAAAATTGGCTAGCCCCGCAAGTTTAAGGCTTGTGGTAAAGGCATTGGAAAACCATAATGGTAATCGACTCACCAAAGATATTTTATCTAAGAGTTATAGTCCGTATAAACGGCTCGTAAAGACAAATCAAAACCGTTGAAAACGGATTTGCTCAAAATCACATGGTTATCATTGTACCAAGGTTCTTACTTGAATCAAAACAATTGGCTACTACAGTAAGTAATGGCTTTGGTAAAGAGACTTAAATCCATTAAATTTTCATAAAAGATTGCTAGGGCTAGCATAGTTTAGTGTGGGATTGATGGTGTCTAAATACACATCATTTTATACCCATCTAGATCGCTAAAACATCCGAAAACACCTTAAATGCCACAAAATACTATAAATATCATTGAAATATGTTTTTATGTGTTACAAGTGCAAAAGGATTAAAAACTGATGAAAAACAACAAAGTTTACATAATTTACAGCTTCAATCTCTAAACTTTCATAAATTGGCAAAACTAGTCCCTAGTAATTCAAAACTTGTAAAATATCATTAAAGGTCCTTGGGGATTCACAAGTTTAGAAATAGTCCTTTGAAGTTAAAATTGCATATTTACAACTTTGGTCCCTCAACTTTGAAAAGTGTCAAAAATGGTCCCCGGGTTATTTAAAATGGAAAATTGATAAATATAACCCTTGTACTATTCATAAATGGCATAATCGGTCCTTGTGTTAACTTTGGAAAATTGCGGTTTAACCCTTCAAGAATCTAAAATTACAACAATGGTCCTTGTGATAACTACTAAGCTAAACTGAAGTAATTTTTTCTCATTTTAGCTTCCTTTTAGTCTATCCCCTTCTTCGTGACCTTGTTCGTGAACCTCATCACTTTTCATCATGGAAGGTGAAGACCCCTCAAATCATTGTTCCCCAAGAGACCGTGACTCTTGGTGAATACTCGAGACCTAGCCACCTAGGCTATAGGAACACCATCATGAGCTCCCGACCAAGCCCAAATTACGCTCTGCGATCCGACACCATCCGTTGGTGCAAAATGGATGTGCATTCCATGGACTTCGCCTCGAAGATCCTAATCGATCTTGGACTCCCTTAAAATTGTCGATTCTATTGAATTGATGCTACTACTCTGAGACCACGTTGCTGCCTCTTCCACTCTCTACTGACCAAGCTAGTAATGGCTTGAGCGATTCCCCACGCCCATCTCAAGTTGGGATGATCTCACCACTCGTTTCCTTGCTCAATTTTCCCACCGGGGAGAACCACAAAACTTAGGAATGACATCTTGATGTTCCAACAACGCCAAGGTGAATCTCTCTACGAAGCATGGACTCGATTCAAGGACTTGCTCCATAAAGTCCTCATCACGCATTGATCTTTGGCTCCGAGTCCAAATCTTTTATGATCATGTCGACTTCCCCACCAAGCGATCCATTGACCAAGCAGCCGGTGGAAAACTTAGTGATCTCACCGCTGAAGAATCATGGGGTATAATAGAGGACCTTGCTCTCTATGACAACGAAAGTTGGAATGACCCCCGTGAGTTGCCCAAAACCGTAAGGCAATCTCCTTGCCTCCCATTGACTCACAACCTTCCAATCGTAGGATGCTTGAACTTGAAGATCAAGTAAAATTCCTTATGAGCTCTTACAAAAATCCTAAGTCTTCACGCCTGTGAACAAAGTTTCTCATCGTAAGAGCCGCGGTAATGATCCTCATAACACGCCAAGACTTACACCATCCCCTAACATGCTTCCGCTGACTACGCATCCTCGCGTGTTAATGGAACGGAGGAATATTCCCCGCAACACCCGACCTAGGACTTTTAATGACAACCGAGAAGCATGGAAGGACAAGCCCGACTTCTATTGGGGACAAACCAAAGAATTCACTTCTAATGATTTCTCATTACCCCTATCTCATGGCCCTAGCCAAAACATTGAAGGAATGTTGCAACAACTTGTCGCATCCCAAGAAGCCCAAATAGCTAAGCTCTCTCGACCGCTTCAACCAACAACAAGCCGAGATGGATAGGAAGATAGATAACCTCTTGAAAGCCATGACCAATAGTGATAGGAAGGTTAGTGCTATCTCAACTCCCGAGCCTCCCGGTGTAGAGATTAAGGACCCAAGTAAGCTAGCTAAGCACGCTCAATTGCTAATACCATCGCCTTTAGTGAAACCTAATGACGAAGAGGACCATACACTTGAGAATAATGAAACAACCAAGGAAGTAGATGAAGTAGACAATGACTATTTCAATAAGTTTCCTACGAAGAAGAATTATCTCGCCACCCTCACTTAGTACATAACCTCCGTCACATGTATGTTAGGAAAAGCCCTAGAATCAAGTTTGGGAACCCTTGGAATCTTAACATACCATGTTGCATAGGACACCTTTTTGTGGCAAAGGCCTACATTGATCGCAAAGTCTCCAATCAACATAATGACTAGCACTTACTACAATTGGGTGATGAAGAAGCCTATCCCAACTAGGCAAGATCCAAAAAACCCTAAGGTTGGTTGCAATTTTCTTGGTAGAATCAAGGGATTGCCCGTTTATGTAGGTAGTTTCACGCTTCCTACGGACTTCATAATTGTGGATGATATTAGCACGACCATAGACCCTAGCTTGTCCCACGCTATTCTAGGAAAACCTTTCATAGAAAGCACCGGGATGACCTATGATCCCTCGTTAGGAGTAGTGCGATTCAAGGATGAGACCGATGACATAGCTTACCAAATGCCGCTTAAGATTGAGAAGTTTTCATCACTCTCTAATGATGAAAAGGAACTTAAACTGCCACCTATTATAGGAATGATGAAGATAAGGAAAAGGGAGTAGATTATGTTATGGCTAAGATTTTCGGATTCTATAAGGATTGTTTGAACTTAGGACCAAAATATAAGACAGAGTGGGGAGAAGACGAACTTTTAGAGAAATGCATCATGGGGCATCTCTACAACATGGAACCACCCACTCGAAACCGCCATGATGAAGAAGATGGCGTAATGAAGTAACGTAGGATTACGACTACGAAGTCTAGCTACAAGACTCATAAATAAAGAAAAGCGCTTGTGGGAGGCAACCCATGCTTAATTGTTTGCTTGTTAGTGTCATATATCTTTTATTGATTGTTTATTCTCATGTTTAAATTTGTAAAATGCTTTATTTTGTTTTTAACCTCATCTTAATTGCATATAAATGTATTTTACATAAAGGATAAGTGTAGGGAGGATTACACACGCCATAAGAAACGTGAACATGAGAATAACAATTGATTAAAAGATATATTTATTTGTTCGAGTCAAATGCTTGTATCGAGTCATAATGGATGTTTTGCAGTAAATTTTTCCAGATTCTAAAGATATAAATTTTCCGTAAAAATCGCACGCTTTTTCAGATAACCGACGGCCAGATTGCAAACCGACGGGCGCCAGAAGGAATAAAACATCGATCACTTTTTCTCGTTTTCTCGAGCTACTTAAAATTTTTGGAAATTTCCGTGTCTTAATTTTCTTAGAAATTCAGTAAACATCCATTCCACAAGCATTATATCCTAGTTTAAATCGAGTCTTATATATTATTACCACGATTTTACTTAAGGTTTCGCTTTGTTTTCTTCAAGTTTGCAGGTTTTGTTTATCAAGAAGAAGATACATAAAGTTGGAGGAGTTTTTCACGCATACATTCTTCTTGGAAAGGATTTAACCACTACTTCACACACGGATCCTACCGAGCTAATCAGGGAGTACTAGTTTCTTTCTCTTTTAATTACCTTCCTTTATCATAACTTTGATACTTTTGGGGAACATTGGGGACAATGTTCAGTTTAAGTGTGGGGAGGGAAAATAAAACGGGAACTTTGAAACTATGCTTATCCTTGATTATTTGCTTTGTCCAATTGCACTTTTGTAATAAACCATGAGAAAATGTCGGTTAGGGTAGTTTTGGCACCAAATTTAAAATTTTTCATAATATATAGGAGTGGGCCATTAGTCTTAACAAAAGCGCCACACGGATAGGAAGTTATATGACTAGCACAAAAACCTTTACCACTTAAATTCCACAAAAAATGTGAGGATCGCCCTTAGATTAGTAGGAATTGAAGCATTCATCTTCAATGCTTAGAGTGTGAACTGGTAGTATATTAGATTCTAGAACTTGTTTTGTGATGCATTCCGAGATCGCTAGTAAGACTACACTTGTGTAGTTAGGAATAACTAAATGATAAGAGGCATTAGGATAACCCTTGTTTGATACCCGTAATATAATTACTTCTTCCACATTGGTTGAGTAATTCCCCACACCTTTGCGTTGTACTCATCTTTAGTACACGATACCCCTAGTTAAACCCTCGAGCCTATCCTTTTCGGTTCTCATGATGTTTCGTTTTCCTCGAATATCAATGAAGAGCATTGTTTACACCCCACCCCCAAATATACACCCAAATCGCTTTAGCCTACCCTGTATGCACTCACTTTTAGTGCATTATTGTTATCACCCTAAACCCTTAGTTCAATTATCTAGTTACTTGCATGAGTTGCTAAGTCGAGTCATATCCTTTGTATACAGCTTTGGGACGATTGGGATTCATGGGAAAAGTTAAAGTTTTAAATGACTAAAAGGGAACGCCAATTCCCTTATTTGCGTAATAACGTACTCCAAGTGTTTTGATCTTTTCAATTCGGGTCATATTAGTGTTAGAGTAATAAAACTCAAGTGTAGGGATGTGCTATAAACCCCTATCATTTTGATGTTATCGTAGAGGATGGTAGAGTAAAAGTGTATTAAAAAAAAAAAAAACGGGCTACCATCCTACATCTATCTTTAAATTTATGTTTGTTTATTTCGGTTATCTAGAGTTTAGAGTGTCGAGTCTTGGCTTAGCAACGCCATTCTTCGTATGCATGTAAAATTGAGATTTTTGACTTGCCACCACTAAAAAGCCTATCCCACCAAACCCTTTGTTTCCCTACCGTAAGCCTAACGTTACAACCCTTTAAAGACCTCTTTGATAGTCTTTCCTAGGTGCTTACGCCAAAGTTTACTGGAGGTTTGATCTAGTCTCAAGCCTATGGTAATCTATGTACTAGGACCGTTAATGAGTGTTTATCTTCCATTTCCAATTTGCTATATTTCATATACACCGGAGAGATGTGAGTATCCAAACACCCCATGTGAGGTGCTAGTATGTAATTTCCGTGCTTGTTATGACTTTTGTGGGGCTTATATGTGTTGTGGAATGTTTTAAACCAATGCTTCATGACCCCTAACTTATAAATTAATTGGTTAAAAACACATTTTCTTGAGGACAAGAAAATACCAAGTGTAGGGATATTTGATAAGGATTTAAAATGTACCTTTTTGAAGGGTCGTTTAAGCCCTTATTTGATCACTTTTGTATCCGTTATTGCTTAATATCGCCTTTTCACTTTTAGGTCTCTTGAAGGCAAACCGGCCAGTAATGGCACTTATTTGGACGAAAAGGCGCAGATATATGAAGAAAATGGCCAAAGTCAAGAATCGAGACACTCAGCCGATAAATTACAAGGGACGGCGCCATCGCTAATCTCGCGACGCCGTCGGAGGAAGTTGTGACGGCTCGTAAGAGAAATTGCTAGTTTTTGGAGGACGGCGGCGCTTTAAAAGAGTAGGCCGCGCAACTCGCATCACCTAGATTCAATCCGCACGATGTCGGAAAAAGAGGACGGCCACAAGCATAAGGTGATTCGCCGCAAGATTAACTTGGCCAAGACGAAACCCTAATGACGGACATTACGCACGGCCACAAATCATAAGGTGACGCCGTCAGCACATGTAATCTTATATATAGAATCCTAATTTTTCGCTTGAGAGTAGTCTTTGGGTAAACTTTTGGAGTAAAACCTAAATTGAACCAAGGTCGTATTTTAGGTTTTAAACCCTATCTTACACCAAGATAAGTTGTTTACTTCATTAATTTAATTATGTCTTCAATTATTTGTGTGTATGCTTGCATGTTCTCCACGTCCGGCTAATTTACTTGTGTGTTTGCTTAGGGAATATGAAACTTAATTATTGAATATTGATTGGTTGTTTCTTATCTTAGTTGATTAATGATCTAGTAATGCGATAGGTCATTCAAGTGTACTTAATGCTTTATTAATCTTTGTGAACCTTAGGTTATAGCACTATGAGTTGTTGTAAGCTAAACTATACAAAGAGGCCTTAGAGTTAGAGTTTATCATCCCTAGTGGGTTTTGTAGACGATACCCTTTGGTAACTTCAAAGAGTAGGGAGAAACGCATACCCTACAACTTTAGACACACAACGCCACTAGGAATAAGGACGTGACAATTCAACCACCAATAGGAGATAATTAAGGAGTAGTAAAACCTAAGTAAACACATCTTTAAACTATCATACGAGCACACAATAATTAGACATAGACTACCACCACCTTAGTTTAGATAATTAGATAATAGTAGAGTAATCGGTAGAAATACCAACCCCCAAATCCAAACCCCGATTCGTACTTTTCCTTTTCTAAAAAAAAAAACATAAAAAGATAAAAAATAATCGTCCTCAACCCCAACCTTAGCGTAGTAACTTCTCACTAGCATTCCTATTCCCCTAGAGAACGATATCAATTCCCATGGCTTACCTTAATACTACACTACAACGATTAGGTTCACGCCTGGTGTTGAAAAACTTGCTCGAACGAAATTTCAGGAATTCCTATCAAGTTCCTTTGTCCCTAACGCCGTAAGCGTATCGTAATAGATCCGGTTATGCAAACGGATGTGTATTCCATGGACTTCGCTCCAAGATCTGGATTACTCCAGATTGGTTTAATACCTCTCACCTCCCTTGCTCATCGTTTCCCACCGGGAGAACCACTAAGCTTAGAATGATATCTTGATTACAAGCATGGACTACCATGCTCATTTAAGTCATAACGGATTAATCAGATTAATATTTTAGAGTTATAAGTTTATTCTCATTTTTACTTGTGTGTTTGCTTGGGAATTAGTAATGGACGGACACACAACGCTAATTAAAATACGTAAACACATCTTAAACTATCCTACTGAAAGCGGTAATAATCATTAATTAGCCAAACTTAAGGGTTACAATTGATAAATGGCTAAATTAAAATACGCTAGGGTAATAATCATAAATGTTTAATATGACAAATATCATATTTTAAGGCTTTGTTAGATCATACTTCAAAGTATAGGGTTCACATGGTAAATATCTCAAAGTTAAGGGTTTACAATGTACATAATTCAAAAATAAGTTTAAAACATATTTTATCAATGTTTCAAAGTTTTAAATGCCAAAAGGATAAACTATAGGACCTAATGTTATCAATATAATAATTTAGGATGTATTGTGTCATTTCAATATAGTTCAAGGTTTGCATGCGACAATATTTAAAGATGAGGGTTAAAAGTGAAATATTTTATAAACACTAACATGCAAAATTAAGTGACTCTTCGTGACAAGACTAGGCTTCTTGTTATTCTTTTCTTTTCTTTTTTTACCCGACATGCCAAGTTCAACCTCGATCGCGGTTCAAATGGCTAACATCTACGACCAAGTAAAAATACCTTATGAATCACCCCCAACTCGACTCTCCCGACACACTTTCAAAACTCCAAAAGACTCAACCATAAATCTCGAATCACCCTCGGTTACCCCTACAAGACTCCATATGCATGTTCGATCAATATTCAAAATCGTCATGGGTTCAAACAATTAACATTCACGACCAAGCAAAAATATATTATGATTAACCACCGCTTGACTATCCCACACACTTTCAAAACTCCAAACGACCCAACAATTTTTCCCCATGATCACCCTTGAAAACACCTCATTTTACCCATTATAATTATTTTGATTCGCCACAAGGTAAGTGAAAGGGACGTATGGCTTGTGCATGGTTTCACAACTGATTTATGCTAAGGATTATATATCCATTCCATTTTGACACAAACCAAGGATAGTAATATGAATTTATGTAACGTAAAAGGTCATCATTTTATGTGTTTTCATTAAGGCGTGAACCTCCGAGGTTCTAAGGCGTCAAAACCTCACGACAACATATACATAAAACATCATCATGGTCGAATTTAAAAGAGATCACAATGATTTTACATAGCGCGTTTGATGACATGAATAAGGGTTCATCTCGTGGTTTTATTGTAGTGCATATATGGCTCGTTTTAATTATTCACGTAGCATACTTTATTTAGCACATTATGCGCATGTTATGAAGATTACTCGAGCAAGTTTATGCCAAAAGAAAACGAGACGAAACGCAATAGTTACCTTTGAAGCGTGACAAAGAAGGGAGAACAAAGGAACAAACGAGGCAAAACTTAAGCACCCTTACTCTAATTCACCACCACCGCCAGCAGAAGAAAAAGGAACCCACAACAAGAACCGTAATTAATACTTGTAAAACCATTGTAACTAGCCTCAAAAGAAGTTTGAACCTTACCTTGGCCTGAGTTTTGTGTCGACAGAAAAGTGGATGGAGGATGGTGTATTGCCGTGTGTTTTCTTGGGAGGAAAATAGGGTTTCAATGTGGTTTCTTGTGAATGATATTAGTATGCATATATTGTGATAAGTAGGAGATAATTTAGGAATGGATTGGGGACTAGGGCATTTTCCATTGCCGAACAAAAAGGGATTTGACAAGACCAATTCTCTTATTTGATTTATTTTCCATATTAACTTGTGCATCATTTTTATTTTGTCTAGCATAATATACATGTAACATTTTCATGTGTTATACATTCATTTGCAATTTAAAGGAAGTTTATTATCCATGTCTCGCATTATTATTTATAAGGTAACATTTAACACACTTAACGAACTCGTTATATTTTACGGTTTTCACAATGAGGGTATTATGGTCTTTTAACGCATTTACGATTTTAGGGTTTTACAACTCTTCCCCTCTAAAAAAAATTTTCGTCCTCGAAAATTGAAAAGAAATGAAAGAGATCAAATGGTAACAACGGAGACATACCAGATTACAATGAACTGATGGTAACAGAAATCAAACGGTAGAAACTTTACAGAGATGAACGCGTGCCGAGAATTCAAACGTATCAATCGTATATCAATGAAGATAGATCAAACGTATAGGCATAATGATCCCAAGGTCTTGCTAACTCAGACAATCTTAATCAAAGTGCCGAAATTCTATGTTTAAGGTACTCCTCGGGATATCCTATGATCACAATGAGGGTACGTCATATGATGTAAGTATTATCACGCCGCAAGCGTCATAATACCAAAGATCATATGAGTATACCTTCATGATGACCATACTTTATCTCGAGTCGTGAAAATCAATCCTATCAACCACCTAACGGTCCATTCTACATCTTAGGGTTGGTCCAAAACAATCATCACTAACGGATTCGAAATCGAGAAGCGTAACATATCAAGAACGTAATGTAACTTAGCAGTATCATCGAATCAAACACGCCGGCAATAGCATCACGCCTTCTACAGCTTCATCAAATCTTCCAAAACAAAACAATCATCCAACATACACGTAATTTATACCTGAACGGAAAATCATTCAAAGAGAACAAAATTTAATCAAGGGATTTAAAACACAACGTGGGTCGTAGTAACAATCAAGAATCAAACCATAGGACTCCATCATCCAAACGCGCCAATCATATGAAGCGGATGAATCTCTCAAGATCTCAACGGTCGGATCTGTTGACCACAATATGCCCTGAATCTTGGTAGTAGTTTCACCGCATGACTAAAGTACGCGGTCATACTTTTCTCGCTCATACGCCTTCCAAGTGTCCACTAGTTGAATCTCGCCTCCGCTCTTTGCGCCTCGGGTTGATTCGTCCCGCCCTCCAAAGAACATCTCGATGTCTCCAACAAGATTGCAGTTGGTGCGGCTTCTGCTTCACGACCCTCTCGGCTTAGAAACTGTTGCAGCAACACATGGTCGGTACCATCACCTTCGACTCCACGAGTAGTCTCCATCTTAACGATCGATAAAGGAATGCGCGGAGATAGAATAACAAAACGCGAAAAGAATAAGGTTGAATCAACGAAGAGAAAAGAACATCGAAGTCAAACCTGGGCGAAAATCAAAAGAATCGAAAAAGATCGAAACAAACGGAAGCCTAATGTCTACCCAAGTCCTCACAGGTCAAACCTAAGCTCTACGGGTCAAATCTTAGGGTCCATATGTCACGAGTCCCACTACAAGTCAAACACTGGCTCGATACCATAATTGTAACACTCCAACCCGATAAGGGTAGAAGTATCACAGTATGGTGTCATATCAGAACATACATAAAACAAACAGCGGAAGCCTTATAATAAATCCCCGAAAGAATTCAAGTCAACAAGACTTATCAATACATAAATACAAAAGAAAAACTTCGAAATGGAAATATAATAACAAAATCAAATGAAGTCTAAGATGACTAGGCATGGTCTCTATATCAACTCATCTCTCAACCCCAAAAAATCCCAAATCCTAGCTTATGTACCGCCAAGCAGAAAAGAAATGCGGTGAGCTTAAAAGCCCAATGAACAGATATAAAGATACAATAATAATAAAACTGAACAGAGAACAAAGTAAGGGAAGTCACCAATAAATCCGGTATATCAAAGGAACAGAGTAAGGTAAATGAAACATAGGAAAAGGGGTCAGTTATCCACCACGAGCCAACAAAACAAATCAAATCAAATCATATATCCATAGTAGCCTGTAGTAACCAATAGTAACCATAGCGTATATAATGGCACATGGAGTGATCGACCCCAGATTGTGAAGACGCAGACATACGACATCATTCACCGCACAAATCATAACATATCGATAACGTAACAAATCTAGGATGCATCCATACGCCTCTGCAGCAATAGTGGCCATACAATATATATCGAGCTCATAATCGATAACGTAGCGAAAGGGACGGTGTGTAACATCACTCAAATGCATTACACTAGAGTCATGCCCTTGGTGCATCAATGACACGGACATGGAACCCCCATGCCTAGTGATAGCTCGGTCTCAAACTGACAGGTCAAAGCAAGGTCATATCATAAGGATTCATATCAAAGGTTCAAAAGTCAAAGGTTCATATCAAAGTCCATATCATAGGTTCATAATCAAAGGTGCATATCAAAGGTTCATAATCGGGTGTATATCAAAGGTTCATAATCGAAGGTTCATATCGCTGGTTCACCTTAAACAGTTCACATAGGAGATTCAATCAAAGGGAGCATAGCATAGTTATAGGGAAGCCCTAGTAAGAAGGCTCAGAGCAAAGGATAACAGTTCAAAACCAATATCGAAAGATGTAACGAATCATGAGAAACCCCTACTGAAAAGGGATAGAATATCTGTACCTTAACGCCAATGAAAGGAAAGCAAACGAGTGAATGAACACGAAGACACAACGTCACGTCTCCTTCAACGAATCTACATGGATTACGATTGGTTTAATACTTATTAGCTCATTTAAGTCATAACGGATTAATCGTATTAATATTTTTAGAGTTATAAGCGTATTCTCCTTTTTAGTAACGGACGGAATTAAAATACGTTAGGGTAATAATCATTAATTAGCCAAACTTAAGGGTTACAATTGATAAATGGCGAAATTAAATGTTTAATATGAAAAATATCCTATTTTACAGCTTTATTAGATCATACTTCAAAGTATAGGGTTCGCATGGTAAATATCTCAATGTTAAGGGTTTACAATGTACATAATTCAAAAATAAGTTTAAAACATATTTTATCAATGTTTCAAAGTTTTAAATGCCAAAAGGATAAACTATAGGACCTAATGTTATCAATATAATAATTTAGGGTGTATTGTGTCATTTCAATATAGTTCAAGGTTTGCATGCGACAATATTTAAAGATGAGGGTTAAAAGTGAAATATTTTATAAACACTAACATGCAAAATTAAGTGACTCTTCGTACAGTACTAGGCTTCTTGTTATTCTTTCTCTTTTCTTTTTTTTACCCGACATGCCAAGTTCAACCTCGATCGCGGTTCAAATGGCTAACATCTACGACCAAGTAAAAATACCTTATGAATCACCCCCAACTCGACTCTCCCGACACACTTTCAAAACTCCAAAAGACTCAACCATAAATCTCGCAATCACCCTCGAAGTTACCACCACAAGACTCCATATGCATGTTCGATCAATATTCAAAATCGTTCGCGGTTCAAACAATTAACATTCACGACCAAGCAAAAATATATTATGATTAACCACCGGCTTGACTATCCCGACACACTTTCAAAACTCCAAACGACCCAACAATTTTTCCCGCGATCACTCTTGAAAACACCTCATTTTACCCATTATAATTATTTTGATTTGCCACAAGGTAAGTGAAAGGGACGTATGGCTTGTGCATGGTTTCACAACTGATTTATGCTAAGGATTATATATCCATTCCATTTTGACACAAACCAAGGATAGTAATATGAATTTATGTAACAGAAAAGGTCATCATTTTATGTGATTTCATTAAGGCGTGAACCGAGGTTCTAAGGCAAACTCAGTCAAAACCTCACGACAACATATACATAAAACATCATCATGGTGAATTTAAAAGAGATCACAACAGATTTTACATAGCGCGTTTGATGACATGAATAAGGGTTCATCTCGTGGTTTTATTGTAGTGCATATATGGCTCGTTTTAATTATTCACGTAGCATACTTTATTTAGCACATTATGCGCATGTTATGAAGATTACTTGAACAGTTTATGCCAAAAGAAAACGAGACGAAAGTCGCAATAGTTACCTTTGAAGCATGACCAAGAAGGGAGAACAAAGGAACAAACGAGGCAAAACTTAAGCACCCTTACGCCCTAATTCACCACCCACCGCAGCAGCAAAAAGGAACCCACAACAAGAACCGAATTAATACTTGTAAACACCACGTGTAACTAGCCTCAAAAGAAGTTTCAACCTTACCTTGGCCTGAGTTTTGTGTCGACAGAAAAGTGGATGGAGGATGGAGTATTGTCGTGTGTTTTCTTGGGAGGAAAATAGGGTTTCAATGTCGTTTCTTGTGAATGATATTAGTATGCATATATTGTGATAAGTAGGAGATAATTTAGGAATGGATTGGGGACTAGGGCGTTTTCCATTGCCGAACAAAAAGGGATTTGACAAGACCAATTCTCTAATTTGATTTATTTTCCATATTAACTTGTGCATCATTTTTATTTTGTCTAGCATAATATACATGTAACATTTTCATGTGTTATATATTCATTTGCAATTTAAAGGAAGTTTATTATCCATGTCTCGCATTATTATTTATAAGGTAACATTTAACACACTTAACGAACTCGTTATATTTTACGGTTTTCACAATGAGGGTATTATGGTCTTTTAACGCATTTACGATTTTAGGGTTTTACAGACTCTCACTTGGATCCACTTGAAATCAACTTGTTAAGTTGTGAGCGAATGCAACGTCAAGTCTAGTGCACCTCACCGCATACATCATAGATCCTACAGTCGAGGCATAAGGAATCATCTTCATACGTTCCACCTTTGCAGGTTTGAGGGTCCTTGAGATTTTCTTAACTCAAGTTTAACTTGCATTGGTGTGGTTCTACGCTTGGAATTCGCCATATTAAATCTTTTCAAGATTTTCTCAATGTATGCACTATGACAAAGTCCAATCAACCGCTTAGATCTATCTATGTAGATCTTAATTCCTAAAATATATTCAACTTCACCTAAATCCTTCATAGAAAAATAATTTCCAATATATGCTTTAATAGCTTGTAACATCTGATGTTGTTTACCATTATCAATATGTTATCAACATATAAGATTACGAATGCTACATTACTCCCACTAGTCTTACGGCATATACATGGCTCATCAAGGTTTTGAGTGAAACCATACTTCTTGATCTCTTCATCAAACCTTTTATTCCCTTGCCTTGATGCTTGCTTTAATCCATAAATGGATCATTGTAGCTTGCATACACGGTTAGGATATTGTAGATTGACAAATCCTTCAGGTTGGTCCATGTAAACCTCTTCGGTTAAGTGACCATTTAAGAAGGCAGTTTTGACATCTATTTGCCAAATCTCATAGTCATAGTACGCTGCTATTGCTATAAGAATCCTAATAGATTTTATGTCTGCTACATGCGAGAAGGTTTGCTCACAATCTATACCATAGGTTTGAGTATAACCTTTTTACCACAAGACGAGGTTTATAGGTGTGTACCTTTCCATCCATGTTAGTCTTCTTCTTGAAAGCCACCTACTACCCACGGTTTTAGTGTTAGGAGTGAGGTCAACTTCAATCCATACTTCATTTTCTATCATGGATTTCATTTCCTCTTTCATAGCATAAAGCCATTTTTAAGATTCAAAATCTGCTAATGCTGCTTTATAGTTAGCAGGCTCATTATGATCCCTTAACTCATGCTCCTCTGAATTGACGTATAAACACATTCGATCATGTGCACGTATTGTCCTTGAGGACCTACGAACAGGAATGACTTCACTTTCTAGTTCAACACTTTCATGTTCAACCATCTCAGGAAGTTGGCTAGTATTATCAGAAGGGTGAGTATCTTCCTGAAGTTCTTCAAGTTCTACGTTATTCCCACTTGCTTCTTGTGAGATGAGATGGTTCTAAAAAAACTCAGCAAATCAAGCCACAAAAACTTTGTGCTCAGTTGGGTGGTAGAAGTAGTAACCCATTGTTTTCTTTGGGTATCCTACAAAGATACACTTAATGGATTTGGTTCAAGTTTGTCAGGCATGTCACGTTTCACGAGTGCCTCACAACCCCATACCTTTAAATAAGACAGATTAGGGACTTTCCCATGCCATAGTTCATATGGTGTCTTCTCAACCTTCTTTGTTGGAACCATATTGAGAATGCGTGCAGCAGACTTAAGAGCATAATCCCAAATGGACAGTGGTAGAGTTGTTTGATTCATCATAGATCTTACCATGTCAAGGTGGTTCGATTTATTCTCTCAGATACACAATTATGTTTTGGTGTATATGAAGGAGTGAACTTTGAGACGATCCCACACTTTTTTAGATGATCCTGAAACTCTAGACTCGTATATTTGCCTCCACAGTTAGACCGTAGAGCCTTAATGGTCTTACCAAGTTGATTCTCAACTTCACTTTGAAATATTTAAAAATTTTCAAAGACTTCGTGTTTATGTTTAAGCAGGTAAACATAACCATATATCGACTAAAGTCGTCAGTGAAAGTTAAGAAATAAATGTATCCTTGTCTTCACACAGTTCTAAAAGGACCACATACATCAGTATGTATGAGTCCAAGCAGATTTGTAGCTCTCTCCATTTTATGCGGAAAAATCTTACTTGCCATCTTCCCAGACACACAAGATTCATACTTATCAAAAGACTTAAGGTCATTTGATTTAAGAAGCCCATCATGTTGAGGCTTCTCAATGCGTTTCGTGTTGATGTGCCCAAGTCGGCAATGCCACAAGAATGTGAGTCCAAGTTAAACTTGGCTCTTTTACTATTAACAGAATACATAGAACAATCATTTGATTCAAAAATACCATTCTTAGAAATATCATTAAAATAAACTAAATTTTCTTTCGAAACTGAAATACCAATATCTATAAAACAATGAGTAAAACCCTTGTCTTTTAAAAGAGAAACTGAAACAATACCCCTAGTAATACTAGGTGCATAATGACAATTTTTCAATACAATTATCAAACCACTAGGAAGGGATAATCAAAAATTTCGATAGCTTCAACGGCTGCACGATTTCCATTTCCCAATACAGGCTTAAAGCTCCTGGCTTCAGTCTCTTACTTTCCCTGAGACCTTGAGTAGTATTACAGATGTGAGTACCACAACCACTGTTATTTAACCAAGATTTATAATTAAAAGTATAAAGTTCTATGACGAAGATACCTGATGTGCTAGCATTGCAACCCACTTTGCACTTCTTCTGCATCAACTCGGCTAAATAGGTAGGACAGTTCCTCCTCCAGTGTCCAGTCTAATGACAATGATGACACTCAGCGTCCTTAGCAGGATGCTTTCTCTTAGGTGGAGGAGGAATCTTGGCCTTGGGGGTATAAGCAAGCTTAGCCTTGTCATTACTACGATTCTTACCCTAAGCACCATTATGCGGATTCTTGTTCTTATTATTCTTTTGGATCCTTCCTACTCTTATTGCAAGTACAACAGGAGCATCATCTTTCTTAGGAAGCCCTTGTTCGTGCAACTTGAGCATTACATGCACTTCATTCACTGTCTTCCTCATGCATTGCATATTATAATTCTGTCGGAATCCAGAAAAGTCCTTGTTCAAAGAGGTAAGAATCATACTCACTGCAAGGCCAGATGACATGGGGTGACCAAGGCGTTCCAGTCTATCTAGATATCCCTTCATTTTCAGAACATAGGTCATCAAAAATTTGATCGCCTCCAAACCGTCAAGTTTTCTCACACAAACCGGCCACTTGTGAATGGCCGACCGTAAGAAACTTAAAACGGTTCGAAACAAATTCAATGAAGATCGAGAGTATAGTGTTTCCCGGTCGTTATGTCCCAAATGAAGCTATGCTAAGAATCACCAAACGAATAGTGATCGAGAGATTTGAACGGAAAAGAGGAATTTGAATTATTATAACTACAGAAATAGCCTATAATTACAAAGGCTTAAATGCAAATTAAAGAAAATTAAAAAGATATAAAGATATTAAATAAACGCTATCACTATTTTCAAAATGATGTTTTTGATTTTTCTTTTATAAAACTGAATTAAATATTACGCTACGCATACAAATGAAAATATGAAACTCAAGCAAGATAATCCTAAAAAATATGAAAATGATATTTTTACAAACCTAATGATAAAAGAAAATATTTAGAAAAGAAAATTATTTTTATTACTATTTATCTAATTATTATTAATTAAAACTAATTTTAACTATTTAATAATAGCCTAAAATACAAGAAAATAGGAAATAAAGCTAGAAAAATAAAATTATGACTTGGAAAAATCTAAAATAATAAAAGAGAATTTTCAAAACTATTTTTGTATTTTTCTGATTATTTTTGTATTTTATATGAATTAAAAACTATTTAAAACTACTTAAATTGCTTAAAAATACAAATTTAACTAAGAAAAATCTGGAAAAATATTTTTTTGGCTTTTTATATTTATCTTAACTTAATAAAATTGAAAAATTATTTTTTTGAAGCTTTTCTTAATTAATTGTATTAAATGCTAATTAAAAAGTACTAAAAATTGATTAAAATCAAGAAAAATAGCAAACTGACTTAGAAAAATCTGAAAAATTCAAGATAAGCTTAAAATAATATGAGGAATCTAGGAAAAATAGAAAAACAAGGGGTTGTGTGCAAGAAACTGAATCAGTAGCAAGTGCTTATGAATAAGCACTTTGAAATAAGCACATGACTACCAAAGACACCCAACTGAACACAGAAGCTAAAATATGCTAAAACTACCCAAATGCAACTTATAACAACTGCTCTAAACCTCTATATAGCTGATTGAACAGATTTGATTGATTTGAGCTAATATGCTAAAACAATTTTGAGGCCTACTTAGCAGCTAAAAGATAAGCTATCCAATAAGTTGAAACTTGCAACCAAGAGTGGGAACCTAAACTAGGCCTGGCTAAGAACCTCTAAACCAAAGAATGACCTCAATAAGCTATATCGGCTTGTGCAAATATTGTAAAGCCTGCATCACACTCTGGTAATCGAGTGTGAACAGGAGATGTGGCTTATTTGGACAAATTTTATTTGAAGCATGTAAAAACTTGAGAAAACTCAAAGAACATTCATTTACCCAAACTAGACCAACGAACTTGTGATTCCTGTAATTGCACCGAATTGAACCAAAGATGAGCCCATGGTACATTAATAAAGTTTTGTAAAACCTTTCTATGCAACTTTGACTTTATGAAGTCAGTTATGAACATTGACTTTTGCCAACTTTGAGCTTAATTTGTGAACTGAATATGTTGTTTAGAGCTAATATGGACCTACTACAAGCTAGATTAACTAGTTTAACACCTATATGAGAGCAATTGTTAACTGAATTACACAGATTTGGAAATGAAAACTGATGGACTGAGATTTTGATTTTTTTTCTATGCTAACATGAGAATTAATGCCAGTTTTATCTCTATCTATCCTAACTGAAACTACACTAGTGAAACTTAACCAATTACTAAACTCCTAGCACAAGTACTCAAATTTTGTGCCAAACACAAGTTAATACCACTGAAATGCCATATACCCTATCTAGAGCTCAATGCCACTCTATAACAGGTTTCATCTATGACCTAACAACTCAATGGAATCCTATAAGTGCAAGAATGATGATTACATCAAACAAGTTAGAGCTAAACTACTTATGCAATGCAACAGAAGTAAAGGATATATCAAGAGCAAATTTGAATCACTTACAAGTGTGCAGCCATGATGCAGCTTTAACTCAATACCACAATCCACTATCCTAACCGATATAAACCCCCAAATGAGACTTATTTCAACCCATTTTCACCATTAGCACCAAAGAATCGATCAGCTTACCACCTTGTAACAAAGAAGTTGACTTTTGTTGACCACTTATGAAAATTATGCAATACCCACGTAAGTTGATCCACTTAACTTAAGTAACTTTTAAGAAGCTAAAACAAGTTATCTTGAATCACTCAAGCAGCTTAAAACTTAATTTAGACAAAACATGATTTTGGCGGGAAACATAAAGAAAACATAAAACTGGAATTTGATTGCTAAAACTAATGAATTGATACACAACTTACTTGTTCCTTACATAAAAGCTTGAAACCCAGCTAAAAGATTACATTTAAAAAGTAAAACGATTACATGAATTTAAGTAAATGGTCTAAAAAACAGTGACAACCCACTACTCTGTCTTCTCTCTTCATTTATATGCTTCATTAGGGTTTCTCATCTCAATCCTAGCCATTGATTTTGCTCTTTTGATCTCCACCCTTGGTTTCTTATTTTGGCGCCAAAAATGAAGATAGTGGGAAAATCTTCTATATATGATAACTTGTAACTGAGGAGGCATTAAATGCTTCTTTGTTGTTTGGTGGAGGTGGGGGAAATGGGAAGTGGGTTTGTGAAATGGAAGGATGGGAGATGGAGTGTGTTCAGAGAAGCAAATTGGGAAGAAGAGATAAAAAGCGCGGGGGTGGGATTTGACTTATTTGATCAGGGCTTATATTATATTAAAGAGGGTCAAAAGCAAGGGGGGTCCAATTGGCTGGCAGGGGTTCACTTAGTTTTGACAAGGTCCAAAGGTGATATAAAGGGTTTAATAAGACAAGGACCTTTTGTGTAAATTCTGAAAATTCAAGGACCAAAGCTGCCAATTTATCAAAGATGTTCCAAGGGACCAAAATTGACAAGTTTCAATTATACAAGGACCAAACTTGACATTTTCAAATTCCAAGGACTATTTTTGCCAATTTTTAAACTTGAAGGACCAAACTTGTAATTTCTCAAAACTTTTGATATTTCTCACCAAAGGACTAATTTTGACAAGTTATGATTTTAACAGGACCTTTGGTGATTTTTCTTTTGAAATTAGGTGCTCAGGGACTATTTCTGACAACTTTTGAAACTTGGGGGACTGAAACTGCCAATTATGCAAACTTAGCTCATTTTTCATCTGATTTTAAACATTTTGCATCCGAAACATATAAAATGCAATTTTGGAATATTTTCAGTATTTTGATGCATTTCGAGCATTTTAAACGTTTTGCAGTTCAGATTTAACCAAAAATGATGAGTATTTACACACTCATCAATCCCCACACTAAACTATTGCTAGTCCCTAGCAATCTTTTGAGAAAAACTTAATGGATTTGAATCTCTTTACCAAGAGCCATTACTTCTGGAGTAGCCAAATGTTTCAGTTCAAGTAAGAACCATGGTACACCGATAACCATGTGATTTTGAGCAAACCACCGGCTTCCAACGGATTTGATTTGTCTTTACCGTAAGCCGCTTGTTCGACTAGCCAACTCTTTAGATAAATTATCAATATTATCTTTGGTGAGCTGATTACCAATTATGGTTTTTCCACGGCCTTTACCACAAGCCATAAACTTGCGGGCTAGCCAACTCTTCACTAATTAAAGATATGGTGAATCGAATACCATACAATTTTGGGCAAATTGCAAGCCGTCAACGGATTTGAGATATCTTTACCAAGAGCCGCTTCCCGGATTAGCCAATCCTTTTGTTTATTAGACATGGCGGACTGATAACCATAAGTCGAGTAAGTGCAAAACACTTACTCCAAAAAAATTTTGGCCAAAAACGGGGAATTAGGCGTATATTACATGATAAAATACGTGAGAATTCCCCCCCACACTTAGAAATGAATATTGCCCTCAATATTCAAAGTACCGGCGGTTATGCCGAAACTGAGAACGTAAAAGGGAAATACTACGGCCATTATTTGAAAGCCTTTTTTTTTTTTTTTAAGAAAACTTATATACACAACGTGTGGGCCAACTCCCCCACACTAGGGTGGTACACACGGGTGAAAACCCATGTTTAGCTACTGTTTTTGATTATCGAGTCGCTAGCTTGACTCAACCCCGAATTCATTGGTTCATGGGGAAGCAAAGTGGAAGAAACAATCTCCATCGGACTTTCATTCAAGATGTTTGGACAAACATTTGAAGCACGTGAAAGTTCCACACCGATGAGATATATTCCCGGCTCAATATAATGGTAAATGAAAATGCCGGGATCAAAAATAGTGTCCTCATTCCCAAAGGAAAAAAGGGAACGAGAAACCACACCATCTGTGAAAAATGGAATAAAGATGTGCATCACAATGCAATCCCATTCTTCATTAGTGAGGAGTAAATCACCATTTGTTAGATTTTTAAGCTTAGACTTGAAGCTTGTATGGTGATTGGCAACAAAATTTTCGGGAGGGAGAGCTGGAAATGGTTCTTCAATCAACAGATTTTCAAGAAAGAGGATGTCTCCCTCCGAATCAAAGTAAGTATTGTCAATCCCTGTAGGAATTGATTCATCACTAAGAAAAGCATCGACCTCCTTCCAAAAGTTGTCATCTTCCTCAACTGGAGTGAGAGAAGGAATGGAAGAGTCGGAAATGGGACAAGAAATGAGTGGATGATCATTATATAGGAGATTTTTAGTTTCTCCAAGATCGGCTTCGAAATCAAAGAGATCATCGTCACTTTCTGATGAAAGTGGAATGATGTGAGTGAGTTCATTGGTGAACTCCTCAAGAAGATGATCAGATCGACTGTGGAGTGATGCCTCAACATATTCAATGTCTCCATAAGAAGCACAATCGTCGCTAAAATCGGAGAAAGTTTCAAAATGATCTTTTGAACACTCAAGAGGGAAAGGAGAATCACACATATGATCGAAGTTCCTGTGACTCTCTCGGGATTGGGACAAGGTTCTCAACACTAGACTTTATGAATTTGTCCATTCCTTTTCAGAACAGGTCAAGATGCTCGTCCCCCATGTTCAGAGAGTGAGTGGGAATATCGGGTGTGATAACAACAGATGAGGAGTTGAGAAATATTACTTCTAAAAGGATAAAAACCCTCCTCGTCATCATCATATAGAGCTGCCTTAAGAAATTGGGAGCGCCTTAGAGCTGCATGCTCTAGGACTAATAATTCTTCCCTAGATTTGCGAGCCTCTCGCTTTCTGGCTAGCAATTCTCCCATGGTTTTTTCACCACTCACTTGATTCTTAAGGTTTTGAATTATATCATCAAGTTTTTCATTGCGGTTTCAAAATCTTGGGAAGTTTCTTTAGGCAACGGCTCAGGTGGAGTTTGAACCGTATGGTGCTGTGGAGGTTGGAAATTGTCAAAACCGGAAGTATAGTAATTTTGATTCCACGGTTGACATTGAAAATTATCGTGAGGACCTCCACAATTCTCACAACAGTAAAACTGTTGAACCTGGATTGGTGAATCATATGGATATTGGTCATAACCAAAGTTCTGAGCATCACCGAAAAACTGTTCATAGACAAACGTGTTTCCGGATTGACACTCAAATCCTTGATGAGGACCTCCACAAAATTCACAGCAGTTATATGAAGATAAGTCGGGCTCTGGTGGGTAATTGGAAAAGTTTGAGGGGTCGTTAAATGAGTTCGGATTAGGATCATAATCAAATGAATTCCTCGAACCACAAAACAAACAACTCCCGTTCCGAATATCATTACCACACTGTACACACGCATACACAATGACATGGTGAACCATAAAGAGGCTCACCACAACCGACACAAGGAATAAACGATTCCATGAGAATAGAAGAAGTTAGAATCAAATGAATAGAGGGTAAAGGGATAAAGAATCAAAAAGGGTAAGAGGGTAAAGAGGAATATTTTTGGTATTTTTGAAAAACATTTTGTAAATATAAGAAAGAAAATCTTTTTGGGTTTTTGATTTTTAAGATGTTTTTGGATTTTTGGATTTTTATAAGAAAATATAAACATATATAGATGGTATGAACAATGAGTGAATATTCAAATCACTAATCTGCTAGACGGAAGATAATCAGCACAGCTCCCCGGCAGCGGCGCCAAAAATTTGATCGCCTCCAAACCGTCAAGTTTTCTCACACAAACCGGCCACTTGTGAATGGCCGACCGTAAGAAACTTAAAACGGTTCAGAAACAAATGCAATGAAGATCAGGAGAGTATAGTGTTTCCCCGGGTCGTTATGTCCCAGCGAGCTATGCGAAGAATCACCAAACGAATAGTGATCGAGAGATTTGAACGGAAAAGAGGGATTTGAATTATTATAACTACAGAAATAGCCTATAATTACAAAGGCTTAAATGCAAATTAAAGAAAATTAAAAAGATATAAAGATATTAAATAAACGCTATCACTATTTTCAAAATGATGTTTTTGATTTTTCTTTTATAAAACTGAATTAAATACTACGTTACGTACAAATGAAAATATGAAACTGAAGCAGTATTAATCCTAAAAAATATGAAAATGATATTTTTACAAACCTAATGATAAAAGAAAATATTTAGAAAAAGAAAATTATTTTTATTACTATTTATCTAATTATTATTAATTAAAAACTAATTTTAACTATTTAATAATAGCCTAAAATACAAGAAAATAGGAAATAAAGCTAGAAAAATAAAATTATGACTTGGAAAAATCTAAAATAACAAAATAGAATTTTCAAAACTATTTTTGTATTTTTCTGATTATTTTTGTATTTTCTATGAATTACAAACTATTTAAAACTACTTAAATTGCTTAAAAATACAAATTTAACTAAGAAAAATCTGGAAAAATATTTTTTTGGATTTTTATATTTATCTTAACTTAAGAAAAATGAAAAATTATTTTTTTTGAAACTTTTCCTAATTAATTGTATTAAATGCTAATTAAAAAGACTTAAAAACTAATTAAAATCAAGAAAAATAGCAAACTGACTTGGAAAAATCTGAAAAATTCAAGATAAGCTTAAAATAATATGAGGAATCTAGGAAAAATAGAAAAACAAGGGGTTGTGTGCAAGAAACTGAAACTGCTAAGCAAAGTGCTTATGAATAAGCACTTTGAAATAAGCACATGACTACCAAAGACACCCAACTGAACACAGAAGCTAAACTATGCTAAAAATACCCAATTGCAACTTATTACAACTGCTCTAAACCTCTATATAGCTGATTGAACAGATTTGATTGATTTGAGCTAATATGCTAAAACAGCTTTTGAGGCCTACTTAGCAGCTAAAAGATAAGCTATCCAATAAGCTGAAACTTGCAACCAAGAGTGGGAACCTAAACTAGGCCTGGATAAGAACCTCTAAACCAAAGAACAGACCTCAATAAGCTATATCGAAGCTTGTGCAAATATTGTAAAAAGCCTGCATCACACTCGGTGTACTGAGTGTGAACAGGGGAGATGTGGCTTATTTGGACAGCTTATTTGAAGCATGTAAAAACTTGAGAAAACTCAGCAACATTCATTTACCCAAACTAGACCAACTGAACTTGTGATTCCCAGAATTGCACTGGAATTGAACCAAAGATGAGCCCATGGTACATTAATAAAGTTTTGTAAAAACCTGTCTATGCAGCTTTTGACTTTATGAAGTCAGTTATGAACATTGACTTTTGCCAACTTTGAGCTTAATTTGTGAGCTGAATATGTTGTTTAGAGCTAATATGGACCTACTACAAGCTAGATTAACTAGTTTAACACCTATATGAGAGCAATTGTTAACTGAATTACACAGATTTGGAAATGAAAACTGATGGACTGAGATTTTGATTTTTTTCTATGCTAACATGAGAATTAATGCCAGTTTTATCTCTATCTATCCTAACTGAAACTACACTAGTGAAACTTAACCAATTACTAAACTCCTAGCACAAGTACTCAGCTTGTGCCAAACACAAGTTAATACCACTGAAATGCCATATACCCTATCTAGAGCTCAATGCCACTCTATAACAAGTTTCATCTATGACCTAACAACTCAATGGAATCCTATAAGTGCAAGAATGATGATTACATCAAACAAGTTAGAGCTAAACTACTTATGCAATGCAACAGCAGTGTAAAGGATATATCAAGAGCAAATTTGAATCACTTACAAGTGTGCAGCCATGATGCAGCTTAACTCAATACCACAGTCCACTATCCTAACTGATATAAACCTCCAAATGAGACTTATTTCAACCCATTTTCACCATTAGCACCAGCAAATCAGATCAGTTACCACCTTGTAACAGCAAGTTGACTTTTGTTGACCACTTATGAAAATTATGCAATACCCACAGAAGTTGATCCACTTAACTTAAGTAACTTTTAAGAAGCTAAAACAAGTTATCTTGAATCACTCAAGCAGCTTAAAACTTAATTTTGACAAAACATGATTTTGGCGGGAAACATAAAGAAAACATAAAACTGGAATTTGATTGCTAAAACTAATGAATTGATACACAACTTACTTGTTCCTTACATAAAAGCTTGAAACCCAGCTAAAATATTACATTTAAAAAGTAAAACGATTACATGAATGTAAGTAATTGGTCTAAAAAACAGTGACAACCCACTACTCTGTCTTCTCTCTTCATTTATATGCTTCATTAGGGTTTCTCATCTCAATCCTAGCCATTGATTTTGCTCTTTTGATCTCCACCCTTGGTTTCTTATTTTGGCGCCAAAAATGAAGATAGTGGGAAAATCTTCTATATATGATAACTTGTAACTGAGGAGGCATTAAATGCTTCTTTGTTGTTTGGTGGAGGTGGGGGAAATGGGAAGTGGGTTTGTGAGCTGGAAGGATGGGAGATGGAGTGTGTTCAGAGAAGCAGTTGGGGAAGAGATAAAAAGCGCGGGGGTGGGATTTGAATTATTTGATCAGGGCTTATATTATATTAAAGAGGGTCAAAAGCAAGGGGGGTCCAATTGGCTGGCAGGGGTTCACTTGGTTTTGACAAGGTCCAAAGGTGATATAAAGGGTTTAATAAGACAAGGACCTTTTGTGTAAATTCTGAAAATTCAAGGACCAAAGCTGCCAATTTATCAAAGATGTTCCAAGGGACCAAAAGTGACAAGTTTCAATTATACAAGGACCAAACTTGACATTTTCAAATTCCAAGGACTATTTTTGCTAATTTTTAAACTTGAAGGACCAAACTTGTAATTTCTCAAAACTTTTGATATTTCTCACCAAAGGACTAATTTTGACAAGTTATGATTTTAAAAGGACCTTTGGTGATTTTTCTTTTGAAATTAGGTGCTTAGGGACTATTTCTGACAACTTTTGAAACTTGGGGGACTGAAACTGCCAATTATGCAAACTTAGCTCATTTTTCATCTGATTTTAAACATTTTGCATCTGAAACATATAAAATGCAATTTTGGAATATTTTCAGTATTTTGATGCATTTCTGAGCATTTTTAAACGTTTTGCAGTTCAGATTTAACCAAAAATGATGAGTATTTACACACTCATCAATAGGTAATAACATATTCACCCTCCTTATGCTTACATGCATGAAAGGCTTGCACAGTTTCAAGGAGTTTCTGTTATGTTTGCTGAGCAAACATGGTCTTCAATTCCTTAAGCATTTTATATGCATTAAAGTGCTCCAGATTATTTTGGAGTTCTAGAGTCATCACTACAACAAAAGTGGCTTTTTAGGACCCTTTGTGTGGGACGGTATGATAATGGAGTCCTAAAAAACTGTTTAATAGGACATATGAGCGTTTAGGGTCCTTTTTAAATATTTGCTACTTAGGCGATGTCCTAAAAAGGTATATAATAGGATGGTCGATGATTTGGGGTCCTATTATCATATAACTTAATATGACACTTAAAATATGGATCCTAATAAATTACCTTTATAAGACGTTTATTCATTATGGTTGTATTATAATAAACCATATTAGGACACTTGAGTTGTGAGTCATAAGACATCAGTTAGTTAAAACGCTTTTTCACAAAAAGTTTTATTATAGCAAAATTTAATAGGACCTTTGACACGTGGGTATTATAACGTTAACCTTTATAGGACGCTTATGTACAATGGTTTTATAACATCATTTTTTTAAAACGATTATTTGCAAAAGTTTTATTATAACAAAACTTAATAGGACCCTTAAAGGATGCATATTAATTATGGTTTTATTACAATACACCATAATAGGACACTTGATATATAAGTCATAAAACATTAATTATTTAAAACGCTTATTCGCAAAAGTATTATTAAAACATAACTTAATATGACAGTTGACACTTGGGTCCCATAGATTGATACACCATCATAAGACACTTGATATTTGAGTCATAAAACATCGGTTTTATGGAACACTTATTCGCAAACGTTTTTTTTACAAGAAAAGTGAATAGGACCCTTGACAATAGCGTCTTATAACGTTAACCTTTATATAACGCTTATTCATAATGGTTTGTTTATGATACACCACAATATGGCACATCTTTTTAGAGTCGTAAGACATCCGCTTTTTATAACGCTTATTCAGTTTTATAGAACGCTTAATTGCAAAAGTTTTATTTGAACAAAAATTAACAGGACCCTTGACAACTGTGTCTTTTAACATTAACCTTTATAGTACGCTTATTTGTTGTGGTTTTTTTATCCTACGCCATAATAGAACACTGATGAGTGCTTATTCACTCATCGTTTTTACCCATCTATGACCACAAAAACGACTAAAAACACCCAAATATGATAAAAATATGTTAAAAATATCCTCGGAGTGTGTTTTATGTCTTTCAGGTACAAAAGGATTGAAAACAGAACGAAAACGAGCAAAAACAAGCCGAAATCAGACAAAAGTGCTTTGCAGACAGAGCCGGGACTGGATTTTCCACATTTTCAGAGCTCGGGTCGTGTTTTTGGAGTGAGATTGGGAAAACAAACCCGAAACCAAGCCCTCAACCCAAAATTCCATTTTTACCCTTTACCCGAACCCAACTTACCGTTTTACCTTTAAAATTATTTTTATCTAAAACCAATTTTTATTTTTATTTTTAAACCAACTTTTTCTATTAAAAACAATTTAAAAAAAAAAAAAAAAAAAAAAAAACACACACAAAACGTTTTTTTTGAAAAAACCTTAAAACCCTTTTAATATAAACTTACTTTTTAAAAACCAACCCATTTAAAAAAAAAGCTCCAAAACAACCCTTTTAACCCAATTACACTTTCACCCATTTTCTGTTTTTACCCAAAAGCTCAAACCCAGAACCTTAATATGGCGCCATTTTTCCCTCCCCTCTCCTCTCACACTTTCCCTTTCTTTTCCATATACCCAGATGGCTTCACATGTTCACCTATGGTTCCCCTCCCCCTCTTCACATGTCTCATTTCCATGTCATCGATCCAAGGTGTAAATGCCAATCAATGGCTGTGGTTTGAGAAGTGAGTTCCCAAAAACAAAATCACATGGCTGGGATTGAAGGAAGAAAGCACAATGTTGGTTTTAGTTGTTTCATCTCACAAAACAAACACAAAGTCAGCAAGAAGAAAGAGAGAACTTTTTCAATTTTTTTTCTTGTATAAATGTAGAATGTAGGATGAGTGTAAAATTTGTCTAGAATTCCATAGTTCTAGTCCATGCTTTATTTTCAGTCTTTTAATTTATTGTAATGTGTTAAGTTAATTTTTTATGTCAATTTACATTCTCAGCAATTTTTTTTTTAGTGATTCATGTTCTAATGTACCTTTTAATTTGTTACCACATTGATTAAAAATCACTCAATTCTTGTGTGAATCTGTTCTAAGTTAGAAAAATAAGTGTTTGCAACAAAAAGTTTACAAAAATTTCTATTGTGAAAACAGTTCTTGGTTTTCTTCCATTAAGGCAGAGTTTGGATTGGTACAAGTTCTGGGTCAAAAGGGGATTTTACCCACTTTGACCCAGGAAGTCAAACTGAAGTTGGTTAGTTCAAGTTAGTTTTGAGTGGTGTTATTTGATGCAGCAGCTTTTTGAATGGTTCTTCCATTAAATTCAAAGAATTATGTTTCTGTTTGCTGATCTGCAGCCCCACAACAGTCCCCATCATGCCTGTTTCACAAGCTTGTTAAAGCTTGTTGAAATCTCCTCATTAGGTAAAGATTATTGATTTTGGTTATTAGATGTATGAGCTTTAAGTATTTTGGTTAATTTAGGCTTTTGGTGGTGGTTGGTTAGCTTATTTTGAGCTACAAAAGCACCACATAGGGTTGTCCCGCCACTGTTACAGCTTCACCTCTCTTTAGTGCCATTTAGGAGCTTCTTTTTAGCTTATTTAGGACTCCTCTAGTGAATTTAGTGTAGTTAGATTTTTATTCATTAGAGTTAGCTTACTTACTAGCATTTAGTAGCTTATTTAGGCCCTTTTAAATTGCTTTTTTTTGCCCTGTTAAGTAATCACATCAGCAGCCCATAGGTTCACTTACCCTTCTTTACAGCTTATTAATAACCCATCTGAGCTTTGAGTTATTTTGGTTATTAAAACGCATAATTAATGTATTAAATGGTTTCGAGTTCCAAGTTTAAAAACCCAACAATAGATTAAAAGAAGAAAAAGTGGGATGTGGGACTTGAACTCACGACCCCCAGCCTCACTGTCACACAACACACACACTCAGCCCTTACCATCTGCTCTAGTCAACCTTTTTGTTATAATCATTAACCATTAGTCTTTTAAATACGTTTTTGTTTTCTTTTTTTTAGTTTATAAGCTTAAAGCCCTTTTCTAATATTAATTGCTCATTAGGTTTAGCTAGCTTATTGTTTTTTTTTAATTTTCACTTATTCAGTAATTCAAAATGTACTTTTCATGAATTTTTGGTATTTTTCCATTTTCATTTACTATTTTTAATAATTGGTTTTCTAAAATTTAGTTTTTAAATCCTAATAAATAATTTAAAAGTCGAAAAAATAATTTAAAAGTCGATGAGGTGCATCGTTATACATATAGTGATAGGTGTTTTCAAGGATGGTGATATCCTTGATGGTATTGTAATAAAGAGTAGATCTCCTTTGGGTTTAGGTGTTGTGAAATGTTGGGTAGTAGTTCCTCCATAGTAATGGAACTAGGTGCTTGGCCTATTACCTAATAAAGGGTAGGTGACGTTGTGATAGGTGTGGTTCACCTTGGAGTGAAAGAACCCGGTGGTTAGCCTAGCACCGTATAAAGGGTAGGCGATGTTGTGATAGGTGTGGTTCACCTTGGAGTGAAAGAACCCGGTGGTTAGCCTAGTACCGGAAAAAGAGTAGGCGACGTTGTGAAGGCTTCTCCGCCATAAGGAGTTGGTGTCGTGTAGTGTTTACGAACTATAGAGTAGGTGACTCGGGGAGTAGAGTAGGGCAAGGAAGGTGTCCTTGTAGACAAACCACTATAAATACTTGCAGTGGTTATGTGTTTCTTACTCTTTATCTTTCATTACAAGTTTATATATCTATCTATCAACGTCCAACATAAACAATCAAATGGATTAACATAAGTTGACCTAAATGTTTTAAAACAAAATTTTAATTGGTAAAATTATTCACCCCCTTCTAGTTTTCCACAAACTATATCCTAAAAATTAAAATTAACCCAAATCAATTCCATCAATTACAAAAACATCTTAAAGATGATATTGACATACGAAGCCGCTCGATGTCAATGAGGCTCGACTAATTTCAAACTTCTACAAAAACCGATCTCCGATAGCTCACAAACAGCTCGACTCAGATCGATCAATTTTATCCTTAAAATTAAAAGTAACCCCAATCAATTCCATTAATTACAGAAACGTTTAAAAGATGATCTTGACGTATGAAGCTGCCGTAATTTCTAGCTCACAAAGAATTCGATTAATTTTATCCTTAAAAAGAAAAGTAACCTTGATCAATTCCATTAGTTACAAAAACATGCCGCCTAAGATCATTAAAACTCGATTATCTTCAAACTTGTACAAAACCGATCACGAATAGCTCACAAACAACTCGACTCAGATCAATCAATTTCATCTTAAAAGTTAAAATCCCCAATAAATTCCATAATTAAAAAATGTGCGAAAGATGATCCTTACATAAAAAGCGGTGATGAGCTTTTTGGAGCGATGAGCGGTGAGCAATGAGCATTTAAATTTTTAATAGTCGTTTGACGAAAGAGCTATGAGCGGTGAGCTGTAAGCTGTGGCTCACAGCTCACCGCTACTACTCACTGTTATTTTGCCAAACATACCTTTAGCCTCGACTAATCTCCAATGTCTACAAAACCGATCTCCAGTAGCTCACAAACAGCTCGACTCGGGATCACTTAAAGCCAAGGATCCCAAATAAAAACCCCCATTGAAAGCGGGAAACAATTCAACAAAGCGGGAACTTTCCTACCCCCAAAAATTTCACTTTTTATATAAACAAAACACTCTCCCCACTCTTCTCTCTTCACACTTTTCATTTTCCCCAAATTAAATTCAAAACCCTAACCCTAACCCTAATTCAATTGACCAATTCGACATGGCGCGTAAATCAAAACCAGAAGACGAATACTCGTCAACAGAAGAGGAGGAAGAGCAGATGCATGATGTCGTTGAGGAGGAAGACGAGGAGGAGCTTGAAGCCGTTGCGAAGCCTGTTGATTCGGATGATGAGAATGGTGGTGGTGATGGGGATGAGCCGGTGAATGATGATGAAGATGAGGTTTGTGGTTTTGGGTTTAATTAGGGTTTGGTTTGATTGGATTAGTTAATGATGTGGTTTTGATGCAATAGAGTGTGATTTGTTAGGGTTTACGTGTAAATTAGGGCTGTTTCGGGTTTTGATTTACCCTTATGTATAAGGTAGGGGTTTTTGATGTTAAAAACCTGTTATTTATGTATTGCTGATGAAAGTTAGGTTCAAAAAGTATTAATTTGATGCATTTTGTGTAAGGTAGGGATGTGTTGATGTAAAATAATGTTTTGTGATGATGTTTATGGCGAGATTTGAGTGAATAGTTGTTTTGTTTGGTTTAACGTGTTAGGGAGATGCGTGGCACAGTGATGATAGGGCTTGGCTTTGTTTGTTTTACTTTGTATTAGTTAGGATTAATTGTTTATTTGACAGTAATGTCATAGCTTTCCCTGATTAAGCTTAAGATATCCTGAAATAAAGTTTAGAACATCTAGTTTGATTAGGCATACCTTTTTAAAGTTTTATTCGTCACTGATTTCTTCCATCACAAGCATGCAATGCAATCATTGGCAACTAGCATAAGTTCTTACCAATTTTTACAAACCTTTGTCTTCATTGGTTTAAGCTAGATACATACTCTTCTCCATCTATATCTATGTGACAATAAAAACTATAGTTGCTTATCTGTCTGAACATAAGTAAATGATTTGACCCATCGAGTAATTTCTTTTACATGCTTTTATTCTGTTTACTTACTATGGTTGCTACAATAATATCAGGTATGTAAAACGGGCATTGTATTTGCTACATCTTACTTGTGGCCCCTCACATCCAAATACGGCTGCAACATACATCAACGTAGCTATGATGGAGGAAGGCCTTGGAAATGTGCATGTCGCTCTCAGATATCTGCATAAAGCTCTTAAGTGCAACCAAACGTTACTTGGGCCAGACCATATCCAGGTTTCTTATTCACCTTGTACTTCTCTGTAAGAAACATGTGTCCTGCTAAAGGACTATCTGTGGGAAAAAGTAAAATGAGATTAATAATACCATTTGCGTTTCTTGTGTTTTTCAGACTGCTGCAAGTTACCATGCAATAGCGATCGCACTCTCTTTAATGGAAGCTTACCCGCTGAGTGTTCAACATGAACAAACGACCTTGCAGATTCTACGTGCAAAGCTGGGTCTGGATGATCTACGCACACAGGTAACCTCGTGACCGTATAAAAGCCTACTTGAATGGACATTATTCAGAAAAGTGACACTGGATGTAACTTATTCTTTGTCATAAATGGAAGAAGCATCTAATTAAGGCTTCACTGACTATATCATCCTTATCATTATTAGATTTTATTTATGTTTGTTTTATATTGGATTGAAGATTTCGTACAGACAAGTGTAACCTAAAAATTGATTTCAACAGGATGCTGCTGCATGGCTCGAGTATTTTGAATCCAAGGCTCTTGAACAGCAAGAAGCTGCAAGAAATGGTACTCGGAAACCTGATGCATCCATAGCTAGCAAAGGCCATCTTAGGTATGTTATCAGCGCCTTTGATACCAAGCTCTAAATACATGGCAATAGGTTTAATTGATGGTTATTTTTATTGGCAGTGTATCGGATTTACTTGACTATATTAATCCAAGTCATGATGGCCAAGGGACGGATAGTATGGGGTTAAAAAGAAAATCCTATATCCAGAAGGTATTTTTACTTTTATATATACTCTTTCTATAATGTGATGCAACTTTATCTAACCATACTATGTATCTTGTTTCCAGTTAAAGGGAAAATCTTACCAAAGCTTGGAGGTGGCGAATTCTGATGACTCGTCACCAAAAGAGCTTGTGAAAGAAGTCTCAGATGAAGGTAAAAAAGAGCCTGAGTCAGTCCTTGATCATGAGATACAGGTGAATGAAGAACCCAACTCTCCACTTGTTGAGTCGGAACCGCCTATCAAGGAAGAACCCGCTGCAGAGAAGCCACAAATTGCTTCCAAGGTACGGCCATTGGAGGAAACTGGTGCGCAAAACCCTGTTTCTGCCAGTGATGCCTTTCCCGAAGGAGAAGAAGGATGGCAAGCGGTTCACAGACCAAGATCAACCGGTTTACATGGACGACGACTACGCCAGAGAAAAGCAGCCTTCAATAAGGTTTATCAAAAGAAAGAGTTGCTTCATGATTCTGAAGAGAAATTGAAGAATAACTTCCAAAGTGGCAAGTATCACTTCATAAAGAAACGAGCAAATTATGTTGATTACCACAGTGCTAAGGCTCCCTCTTCTAACCATAAATTTGGACGAAAAATTGTCAAGGGTTTGACCTATAGAGTCAAGTCCGTATCTTCTGCCAAAGAATCAAGTCCGTATACAAGGTTTGAATTTTTTCATCCTTTTTTCCCCATTTTGTCAAATCTGTTTACAGATGGATCTGGAAGGTTCAAGGAAATCACCGACCAACTAAAAATCTTCAGAGGTTACATCAAGAGTATCAACCTCTAACACAGAGGGTAATGACAATTTTAAGAGTCTCACAGAAAAGTTATCTGCAGCTCTTGTGAATGTTGGTGTTAAAGAAGTTTTGGTTAAGCAACATGCTAAAGTTGCAGAAGAAGCTGTTGCAGGTATTAGCCGATAACTGGTCATAGCAGTCTGTTTTTAAGTTTGAGTAAACATTCTACATTTCTGATTATACACAGGTCAAATGGCTAGTTACATATTAACTGTAATCAAACTGTTATGGTTAGAACTACTTATTTACCCCATTTTTTACCATGTCTCAAAGATTTTAGTCTCATTTCCCAAGACATCTCTTCTTTTTTCAAAACGATGTACATTTTGTTCAGTTTACAAATACTAATTATTCAAATAATTAAAGTTCGTCAAAGGCTTAAAATGATGACTTTTTGGTAATTTGGTTTTTAAAAAACGACGAAGAGCTAGCAGAAAAGAGCATGCCAATAACTGAAAGCGTATCCACAAACGTTCGCAAGGAAATGTTTGCAGGTCCAAAAAAATATGAAAAGGAGGTAACATGCCGAGACGCCAAGAAGGTGAAACATGACTAGCATGGCACATGTATGCTTAAATGCTACTATGTATATGCAGTTACTACTACTTATAATACTTTAGTCAGCCACTGTAATATGTATCATGACTATAGGAAATATGTATAAGGTTGTAAATCAGCGTGTCTCACACCACCAGTTGCGAAACATGCCATTCTCTATCGTGAGTCTAGCATCCATATGTAAAGTTGTAGATAAGTAAACATGCCAATAGAAGCAATAATGTAAGTTAATGCTTTATCCCCACCTCGGTATGTCTTTGTTAATCTTGTGATACCAATAATTTTACTAACATGGAGCTTAATGCTTATACATGGGTGTTTATTTGTAGGTGGTCCGTGAGGATTGAGAGAGATGATGCATGATGACCACGGACTAAGCTTCTTGTTGCGTTAATGTATTGTTTAATGTTAACAGACTTTATGTTAGATTCTGTCTACCTTATTTATGTTTAGTGATTTTGTTATGACAATTGCTAATTTGAAATACCATTTCGTTTTACTCATTTAATATTTAGTTGATGTTTTTATTCATATCGTAATAATAGAGTGTGCATGGTGAAAATAGCGTCCTATCATATGACTTGTTCGGACTTTGAAATTGTCCTATTAAACTTATTAACCGTCCTAACAATTAACTTAACATTGTAAAAGTGTCCTAATATGTTGTTATTAGGACGTTATTTAGATTGTTAATAGACATTTTATACGACCAAAAAATTGGTTTCATAATCGTATTTGGGATATTAGGACCCTTTTCTTGGTGTTAAAGTAACTATAATGGTATATGATAACCGTCATAAGAATTAACATTAAAGGACGCTTGTATGTGTATCAAAAGATTAAAAGTAGGTTACCACATGTTAGAACATTGGAAAAGTGTCCTAATATGTTTTTATTAGGACGTTATTTGTGTTGTTTATAGACCTAAAATGCGACCATAAAATTGGTATCATAATCTTATTTGAGTTATTAGTACCCTTTTCTTGGTTGCTAAAATAGCTATGATGTTACATCATAAGCGTCCTAACAATACTTTTAAGGACGTTTTTATGTGTCTCAAAAGATTAAAAGTAGATAATCACATGTTAAAACATTATAAAAGTGTCCTAATATGGTTTTATTAGGACGCTATTTGTGTTGTTCATAGACATATAATACGACCATAAAATTGGTTTCATAAGGGTTAGGACGCTTTGGACCTATTACAACCGCCTTACATGAAACGCTTTCATCCTTGGTCCTATTAAATGAAAGGTCCTAAAAAGTACCATTTTGTGACGCTTATGGGGGTCCTAAAAAGCCACTTTTCTTGTAGTGCATGCTTATGAGCATAAGACAAGTTATTTCCTTGGATGCTTTAACCCATTGGGTGTGAGCAGCAAGGACATCAGAATGAATCCGCTGATCAAGGGTTGGAGGAACAAGAGTAGCAGGTATGGGATTTGATACCAGTCGAGGAAGTTTGATCCAGTAAGTTTTTCCTTTTCGAGGAAAGACCTAAAAATTGAATTGTTGACGGATTGATTTGCTACCATCTACAATTAAAATAAAGTTAAAAATTTTAGTATCTTCAATAATTAAATATTTTATAAATTAACTAAAAAAAATTAATTTACTAAAATACTAAGACCATCTTGAACTCCCACTCATCACGATAGTCCTACTACTCTGGTACAAGAGGTAGGAGGCGTGCGACAATTGCATTACAAGTGCAACTTCTAGATTTATGAGACTTATGGCACTAAAGTACAAGTTGCTAGTGTCATGCATGTTTTGTCCCATCCTATGCCTCAGGCTCAAGGATTTCACCTGCTTGACTCGATTAAGTCATCCAATTAGAGTACATGTGTAAATAACTCTAGGTCTCACGCTTAGAGAATAAACACTTTGGGTTGAAAAGGCAAGTGCAAGTGTTCTCAAACTTGGATGGCATAGAATTAAATTGCAAATAGGGTATCACATAATTTTTGACAAAAACATGTATCAAAAATTGTGTACAAAGAGGCATGCATACATCTTTGTTACACAAGTTTGCAAAAAAAAACAAAATTTCAACTTATTAGGTGTACTATTATCATGGGAAAAGAATGATCAAAACCCTATATTGTACTCTGTGTAAGTCAAAAGACTCAAGTTCTTTCAATAATTCCCTCATATGCCGAAGCATGTAGTGGGGCAGGAAAAGACCATGCAAAACCCTAGATCTTGTTATAATTAAATATCATTAATAAAGGCACAAAACTTTAGGTATCTTATAGTTAAAATTTATTAAATCACACGATATCCAGCAAGCTATATCCTGGTAGCTTTGACTAATGATCCACACCCTCAATAGCTTGATGGAACCAATTATTTAATCAAATCAGATTTCAATAGTTTATAGTCTGTTTAAGTGTAAAAAAATAAGTTTTACACACACCACATAACAAGTCATAAGGAATAAGTGTGTATATTAATAGAAAAGGATTAAATCTCATGATATCAAAAAGCTATACCCTGTTTGTTTCGAGTAATGATCCACACCCTCAATATCTTGATGGAACCCATAATTTAATTAAAACAAGTTTTGATATAAGTAATTAGTCTGTTTTTATTTCCAAAATCAATAGCATATATGTAAAAAAAGTCACAAGGAATGAAACATATAAGCAATTAAAACAGACAAAAGAAGGGGTAGAGGTGAAGATAGACTATAATGGAAAGTAGTAAAACAGGTAATGCTCCAAAACTCAAGAATTGGTCTTCCCCAATTGGAGAATCTAAGGCTCCCACAAGGTTTTCAAGCTTGGTACCAAGCAGACCACAAATGTCATATACAATGACTGCGTAAGCCTTAAGATTGGAAAAAGAAAAAGAAAAAGTATATGATACAATAACCTTTTAATTTTCCTAACCCTTTTTAGTCTTATTAACCATTAATATATTAAACAAGATCAATATTTAATTAAATGATAATAATGCATGTTATTGTCATAACAATTAATTTGTGTTTTTAATTAGCGTAGCTAGCGATTAATGTGTAACCTATAACACAAAACGAGATGGCTCATGATGCCACTGTTGGGAATTCATATTGATTAAATCATCAATACCGCGAGTATGCAGCGGATGGATCTATATTTAATGTTATGAATTAAAACACATGAAATACTAACCTCGAGTCTATTGAAGAATAGATAAACACCAAGTCTTGATCTTGATCACGAACACACAATGGATCTCGTATCACCATGAAACCTTAATCAGCTATAGTGAGTTGATCTCTATAGAAAACTCACACTACACGTCCAACGAGAGCGTTAGGATGCTAGTGCTTAACCCACAAGCTACGAACTTAGCACAAATGCTAGTCGTAGTGGAGAAACGAAGTCAGCTCCTTTACTTGGGGTGTTGGACGATCGTAGAGAGCAAGAGAGAAGAGCAAAGGATGCTTTGATTTGTAATGAGTGAACAAATGAAGACCTAGAAGCCTCCTTTTATACTAACATGATAGTTTAGGGAAAAATCTATCCCTCCTCTTACCCTAGCCCATATGGCCAGCCACCATAGGGGTGCCATGGGCCTCCATGTTGCCTTTTGGTCCTTGTGAAAATTAACTTGTACGATACTAGCTAACTTTGGACTTTAACGACCGTTAATCATTACGCTAACGGACTAACAATCGTATGTTTATTTCGTGGATTATATTAATTATAATTAATAGTATACTTTAAACATATTAATTATATTTAATAAACGTTCTATAAATGTATACGTGTGTGCCCCGATAAACTCACGTAATTTCTAGCCGTATAACTATTGATTTGACGTACGCATAACCAATATTACCGGCCATACTGAAACAATTACGGAGTACTGTTTAGCCAGGTTACCGTATATCAGTAGACAAATCTTACAAAGTTGATAAATACATAATTAGTTACATGTAGTCATGTACGCTAAGTTGATCATAGTTTCTATATAAATGTTTCACATACTAGAGATAAGAAGAGGTCACTTAGGAGACAGTGAAGTGATGCTATATATATTTTTAACTTGGTTTGTGTAAGTTCTTTAAATTTGATAGAACATCATTCTTTAACAAACAGAATTGCAAAATGTCTCCAAATGTTTTTATTTCATTCATTCACATTCAGTAACTCATGGGTTTTTATAATTTGTGTCCTAGGAGCACAAGTTAAACACACAAAAAATACACAGGGATCCATGAAAAGTACAAAAAAGTACTCCATGACCTATGAATTTTGTGCATCCCTAAGTACTTTTTGTACTTTTTGGGTGTGCTTAACTTGTGCCCACAACACAAGTTATGGGGTGTTTGTTTCGTCTTATTTTGTTTTGGGCTTATGTTTCATAAGCTCACTTTTTATGGCTTATTTTGTAACTATTCGGCTTATATAAGTTCATTATGACATAACAAACTTTTATAAGACGAAAAGTTTCAAAATAAGCCGCAAAAAGTGAGCTTATGAAACATAAGCCCAAAACCAAGTAAGCCATAAGCTGGCTACATAAGCCTAAACAAACACCCCTTTAGAAAAACCCGTAATTCATAGGAAAAAAAAACAGTTAGCTATCAAAAATCAAAAATTTAATTTAGTCTTTGCACATATAGTATAAACTTAATAAATTTTGCAAGTTCTTTTACAACTACGCATACATTGCCGCAAGTGCAACACTCGTCGTTATTCGAACAAAAAAAGAATAAAACGTCTTCTACAACATTCTATTTATAAACTAATTTCACAAATTTATAGTGTTTCCTACGTTATAGAGAGACATTTTCAGCTTCTTCTTTATCTCTTTTGGAAGACGAAAGATTTCATAACAAAAGCAAAAATGACCGCAAACAATAAACAGAATCCAAACACCATGAAAACTCCAAATCCAAGGAAATCATGTCTCTAGCCAAATACCTTGCTGAATAAGATTTTTTTTCTTTAATTCGTCACACTTGACGTTCGTAAGGAACCGACTCATCTCTTTGAATAAGAATGTTTCTAGCAATAGGTTTTAAGTCACCCTCAAGGATAATATGCGAAAGATCGATGTCTTTTGATTTCACAGAAGTTTCAAATCTATTTTTCTAATAAATAAAATCGTCGCTTTCGAAAAGTGGTAGTCTTTGTATAGATTGCCCTTTTTTAGTTTTCTAAAGCCATAAATCAATTCAAGTTTTTAAAATACAGATTATTTTTAAAAAAACTTTGGTAACGTAGCTCTCATGCCAATTGTGAAAAACTAAAAAGGGTTGAATAGTTTTAGCTTTTCAAAATCTTAATTTCGAAACTTATCGTGAACTCAAGCAAAGATAATATGTAAAAGTAAATGCAAGACAAGAAGTAAATAAAAGAAAGATCAAACCACAACACAAAGATTTATAGTGATTCGGTAACAAAGCTCCTTCCTCGCCCTACTCCACTCCACGAGTTTCCGACTCGAGAGTTTACTTCACTATGTCAGCAAGCACCCTTTTGGCGGAGAAAACTTAAAATCCTACCGATACAATGCTAAATATCGAGTCCTAATGTAGGTAGAACCAACCTTTCTCTCTATGTATTTTGAAGACTAAAATACTAGCATAACTATCTATTTTGGTGTATGGTTGTGTTTATGAACTTTATAGTATAATAGGTGAAATATGATAAAACAACAAGATTGCAAACACTAAACTAATAACTACAACACAAAAGACTTGAAGTACTTCTTGTGTTCTTCCCTTGTTAGAATAATGCATTAGTTGTGAGGATCACTTGAATGAATATAAAGCAAGATAATGATCAAATAGATGTGTGTTTGGATGTATGAGAAAATGCTATGCAAAATGGTGACTAAAATAGGCAACTTTAGATCTGAATCCAAGGGAGGGACAGATCTTTTTAAAGATCCATCGTTTCTTGAAGATCAGCTGGATTTGTTGAGGCTATTTTTAAGCCCGTTTTAGTAGGATTTAGAAAATCCATGTTGAAGTGTCGGTCACCCCAACTCTAGTCTAGCATATGTTAGCTCGTAGACAGTACGTTATTTACTAGTTATTTAGTTAGTTATTTAGTTTAGAGCAACACCGTGGAGGACGGACGGGTCTTTACCCACTGTATGCCTGATCCACAGTCCGAAGGATGACGTGTAGTATGTAACTACAAATACCCTCTACCTCCCAAGGTAGAGGGTTGGACCTTTCACTTAATCTAACCTTCTATGTTTTCTTTCACTTTCTCTCTCTAGAAAGGCTCCCATCCTACTTTCTCTCTCTAAACTCCCTACTCATATTCGACCCATATATTGTTATATGATGTGTTTATGAAATCCAATATGTTACAATTGGTATCAAGAGCCATGATTTGATCATCTCTCTTACATGTTCTTGGATTTCTAGTAGTTTTATATGGTTTTTGGGTTTGAAAATGTTTAGAGTGGTTAGCATCATTTGGATCATTTCTAGTGTTAAAGTTTGGATTTTGATTGTACTTTTGTGTTTTGAATCACTATAAGTGCTTAGGTTTTGATTTGGAAGGCTTGAATCAGCGTGGTTGGGTTGTTTTTTGATTGAAAAGTGGTGGTTTTGAATATTTCATCCTAGCGACTTGAGTCTTGTACTTGATTTCTTCATAGCGACTTGTCTCTATATTTTAAGCGACTTGTCTGTGTTGTGTGAAGCGACTTGTGCACTAAGCGATTTGTCTTTTGAGACAAAATGACAAAAAGGACAAAGTAGTGGACGTACTGTTTTGTCTAGCGATTTGTCACTAGTGACTTGTCCATCTAGCGAGTTGTTACTCTAGCAACTTCTATGTCTAGCGACTTGTCACTAGCGATTTGTCTTCATAGCGACTTGTGTCACTAGCGACTTGTGTCACTAGCGACTTGTCTTTCTAGCGATTTGTCCCTCTAGCGACTTAGCTTTCTAGCAACTTGTCAGTCTAGCGACTTGTCTCTCTAGCGATTTATCCCTCTAGCGACTTGGCTTTCTAGCGACTTGTCACTTTAGCGACTTGTCTTACTAGCGATTTATCTCAAGCGATTTGTCATTAGTGCGTTTTGTTGACTTTTCCCGACAAAATTTCAAACGGCCATAACTTTTGAACCGTAACTCCTTTTTCAGCGTTCTACCCATCAAAACGACCGTGAGAACGTGGAGAATGGCACGCCGAATGAACTAAACCTTCGAGGCCTAAACCGCTCCGAACAAAAGTTATTGACGTTTTTAAGTTTTTAGACCTAAATTTCTTCGTAAAATCGTGCAACAACCAACCCAAATCACAACCAAACAACATCTCTGCTAATCCTACAAACAATCATAAGACCTAACACACAATTTTCTATCATTGTGTCGATCCATCAGTCATTTTAACACGTTCTATTGGTCATTGCTTAACGGTTTGGTCTTGATTTTAGTAAAATCCCGCGAAAGATCCTATTTCTCGGTTTAAATCAAAGACTTGTAAAATCCCGTGTACACAGCAACATCATGTCTTACACTCCTGATTCAGTGATTTCGGAAGTACTTAAATTGTATGATGCTGTGGACAACAATGATAATGTATGCTACAATGAATGGTTAAAGATGATTGAATCAATCAATGAGGATGTGAGATCTTCGTGCTCAGAGTCTGAAGAGAGAGAATTGCACCTGTTTAGACTACAAAATGCCATGCAAAAGGAAAGTAGCATTGAACCTTATCAACAACTTCACTCACATCTCATGTTACTCACGATAGGAATGGAACGAACATGCAATGCCCTTTTCCGTCAAGATTTATCCACATTAACGGGAACATTACTATTAAACTTAGAACAATTGGAACAACAACTTGATAAAGAAAAGGTTCAAAAGGATAGTTCCAGTGCTGCACTTCAAGTGATCCACAACCAATTTCAGTCATTCATCAGTGGGGAATTTACATCTGATTATGATCAAGACATGACTGAAATGTCTTTCAAGAGATACACTGGAATGGAAATTAGCGTGTTCATTGAGACACTTATCCATCTCATGGATAATGTGGAGAAGTATATTGAGGAAGTTACTCTGAAAGATGAAAATGTGGATGAGAATCTGGTGCAGTTGAAAGATAGTTGTGATGAGTCGGGTAATGTATCAGTTGAAAGTTCGGGTGTTGCTGAATGCAGAATAACAGAGACAACAAATAATGATGTAACCGGCAGTTCAGTAACTCCTGTCAGACAAGATGTGGATACTGAAATCAGAAGGGTGAATGAATGTCGAGTGCAATTAAGAGATTGTAGTGTTGAGTCGGGTAAAGCAACAGATGTTGGATCAGTTGACACTGAATACAAAGGCTCAGATACAGATAAGCTTGAAATAGCCAGTAGTTCAGTGACTCTTGTTACACATGATGTGGATGCAAATATCATACCAACAAATGAACATGTGTCATGTGACGAGGTACCCTTAACTGCTTAACATAATACATCTGCTAATGTATCTAAACAAACTGATCTTAATGCCGAACATGACTCTGATAAATGTTTCTTGGTTGAGGCTGAGACTAATAATTTCAAAATATATGATATGGTTGATAAAAAGGCTTTTGATGAACTTTCAAACAAATTCTCAAAACTTGAAAAAAAATTGCATCACTTGAAATTGCAATACAAAGAAAGGAGGAAAGTTTTCAAACTAAGAAACCATGTAAAAATCCGGAATTCCCTGAATTTCGTGAATATTTTGAAATAAATGATTTAAAAGCTCAGCTTCAAGCCAAAAAATCGACTATCAACAGTTTGAAGAAACCTATTTCTGATATGCATGTGAAAAGTAATTTGGTTACAAGTAATTCTGATGTTAATGCTACTGATGATATTCAAATGAGAAATGATGAATTAGCTGTTTATGTGGCCAACTTACTAAAGGAAAATGAGACTTTGAGAAAGCATCACATAGAACTAAGTGACTCTGTCAAAGAAGCTAGAATTAAGTCAATGGAACAAACAAAATCTTTGATAGCAAAAATTGATGAACTCAAAGCTCAAGTTCAGGATAAGATTTTTGCGATAGTTGCCTTAAAGAATGAGCTGAGAAAAACTGTAGGGAAAAGTGTGAACACTAAGTTTACAAAACCATCAACCTTGGGGAAGCCAACTTCTCATTCCATTAGAATCCGGTCCGTTGTTAGGCAGCCTACTGCGTTTATATCCGAAAGACCAAAATTTTCAAAAACACGGTTTGCCTCCCAAGTTGATGAGAAACAAGTTCTGTCAAAACCAGTCACTTCACCTGAGTTGCCTAAGAATTATGCTTCTAGTTCCTCTAAACCTCAACATGCAGCTACTTCTACTCCCAGCACCTCTAGGATTGGTTCCAAAAATGTGTCAAAACCAAGCATTAAAATTCAGAAGTCATATGATATGAATGACTTGTGGAAGAATTATTATCTAGAAGAAGCTAGGAAAAAGGCACAGATTCGAAAAGACGGAATTTTAGGTTCAAGACCTAGGGTGATGAATTCTACGAGATTTCAAGGCACTGCTAGTAGTAGTAAATCAGTACCTAGGAAAACTCCACAAAAGTCTAGGGATTGGCTTGCATCAAAGAGTAGTTGTGTTTCGATTAAAACAATTCCTGTATCAGATCACTCTAAGAACTCTAGATCCTTATCTAAATCTAAACAAGCTGTTTGCTCAAATTGTCTGAAATGCATCTTTAAGGCAAATCATGATAATTGTTTTTCAAAATCCCTAAAGAAAGTAAATGCTCATGCAAAGGTTCAACCTGTTAAGTCTAGGATCTACACTAAGTCTATGAAGCAAAACAAACAAAAAACTTCGCCTAGATGGATACCAAGTGCTAAATCTTTGGAAACTAGGAATAACGATAAGTCTTCCACTATACATAAGAAGCTTAACAATCCTAGACCTTGCCATAAGTGGATACCGTCTGGTAGAATGTTTAAGGATGTTGGACTTAGGTGGATACCTACCGGAAAGCTGTTTTCTGATGGCAAAATCAAGGTTGACCGTGAAACCCCAAAGGGTTTGGATACTAATGTCACTAACCAATATATATGCAAACAAGCTTGTAATGTTAGTGCAGGTAGTCCTTACTCAGTTGCAGATACTTCGATCCTTCAATACATGGACTGGTTTAAAGTATGGATAACACAAGGATTGATATCTCATAACTCACGGGTTCAAGTAACTCAACCTTGATATTCAATCGGCAATGACGTCTGTTCACATCAGTTCAGGCCTCGTACTTCATCATTATGGCATCTGCAGATAACACTTCAGGCCCCGTTCCTCAAAGAAAAGAAAGGTGTACGCTTTAGTGCGCTTTATCTTCAAAAGAAGAGAAATCTTCATGTTTATGACCATTCTCATCGACATTCTTCATCAACAAGCTTTATGTTTTTCCCACGCTCTTTTCAACCCTCAAGTGGATCTACGTTCATTGGTGTATATTCTTATTCACTTGCTCAATCAAAAATGGCAAACTTCATTTGCAAATTTTGAGGAGGAGAAGAGTGCATATACTACATGTTGATGGATGCCTGAATTATGGTCATACAACTCTCCTCCAACGCCTAATTCTTTACTTACTTAGGATAATGGGATTCATTGTTTGGGATTCTTTGTTTCAAGATATGTTTGATGAATACTTCCAATCTTCAACGAATATTGATCATCCAGTTCCTGAAGCTCTTGCTCCGGTTTCTGCTGACTCAACTGGTTCTCCATCTAAGAAGTACAACTCAAACTAATCGAGAAACCCAATCTCCAGTTATTCCTCAAGGTGTTGATATTGACTATCGTAATACTGCAGTTGCACTGTTGAATAATGATCCGCTCTTTGGTATTCCTTTGCCAAATTTTCATGGATTATTGTTCATGAATAATGATCCGCTCTTTGGTATTCCTTTGCCAAATCTTCACGGATTATTGTTCCTCTCATTGTGCACGCTATAAATCAACCACATGAACATTAAGGAAAATGACTACCTCATCCGCTCGAAGACATTATTGTTGAATCTTCCAGGTCAGTCTCTACATGTATACCTTTAGGAAGAATGCATTGATGTTGAGGAATCATTTGTTCTGGTTCATTCAGTGGGTCAATATACATCCGATTGTAAGTTGTTTTCACGTGCTGGGCATTTGACACAAGTTTATGACTTCGGAGTTAATCATTTATCACTTATTTGAGATTGAAGTTGACTTTCAACAAAGGCGTGTTCTTATTTGATAACTTGCTCGGGCTTAAGAATTTGAGTTGAAGACTTGGTTTATCTAGTTACCAGCAGTCGGGGTGGATGGTTGAAGACCTGGTTAACTATCACTATTAGGAGTTACGCTGTTTTTCTCAGTGTCACACGCATATGACGGTGTGAATAATCTCAAGAGGTGTTAATGTCACATACTTTGTTTGAGTAGTGAGTACTTTGAGATTTGCTTGAAGCATACATTCTCGACACCGTTCTTCAATCATTAGGTGCAAGCTTAAGATACAAATGTGGGGAATTCAAATTCAGGCTCAAGTTTGGTATATCGGGTTTGCTTCATCACTGGTCACTTCAAGTTGTCCACATATGGGTTGGTAAAGATAGTCAGGGAGATTTTCCGTAGTAGTTGATTCTCACATGATTCATTTGGGATATTTGAGCTCTTCTCACAAGATTTCGAGTTTATGGATATTTTATGTTTTGCTGATTTTGAGGTTTCAAAACCAGCAAGGGGGAAGGAGACATACATCTAAACGCTCAACGAGTACATGTGATGAACTTTATGATTGTTGATATTCCGAGAAGACAAATGTCGTAACCTCAGAGAAACTCAGTGTTTAACTCGTGGCGTCCGGTGTATTATTCCAACTATTTGGGGGAAGGATATATTATTCCAACTTTTGAGGGAAGGATGTAATATTCCAACTATTTGGAGGAAGTGGTCTCTGGAGACCTTTGGTATGTGTTACTTCAGTGTTCAGTTGGAAGAAATGTGAGAAGAATATTTGGAACGTGAGATGATATTGCTTTTCGACATCTTCTATATAGTTTATGATAAAGTGGTTCCGGTTATTGCTTCATGCACACAATCTAATGATGATTTCGATGAGATCGCAACCATCAGGGGAGAGATATGTGTACATCAGGGACACACAACATGTTCACATGATCGAGCTTAATCAGATATTCCGGAGCTTACATCCGCAGAAATAATCAGTGACTCAACATGTTACTTGGATGTCATCATCTATACTCTTGCTGGGTACTTGTGTACATTATGGGCTGAGTGGTTATATGGAAGATAACTGGAATGCACTTGGTAAAATGAAGATGTTGATGTATTGTTCCCCTGAATAGACAATTGGTCAATCTCGAAGAGTAATGTGTACATCGGGGACGCACAACAGGTTCATGTGATCGGACTTAATCAGTTATTCCGGATTTGATAACCACTGAGACGATCAATGTTTCAACTTGTTACTTCGGTGTTCTCGTGCTCTTCAGGGTGCTGAGCTTCATTCAATGAGACCGTTCTGCTTCATTTCTACTTCTTAGGGAAATGGTCTTTATTCTAGTTTGTTGGTTTGGGGGGAAGCTACCAAAGTCTCACTCTCAGAAGGCTCAAGTTCTGACGACGATTTAAGAGTCTCGAAAGCTTTGGTGGTGAAAGTTTAAGAGATGATGACTTATATCTTCTACAAAGTGCTGTACGATATCCTTATCTCGGTACTCATATCATCATCTTCTTAAACTATATCATCTATTCTATCTTTGTATATATTTATCAAAAAGCAAAATACAAAAATATAAAACCAACAAAAACAAAATAGAAACATATAAAATCTTTAAAAACCCATAAAAATCAGAAAATTTAAAAATACCAAAATTATGTTTTTTCAAAGACATGTCTTCTGGTATCGATAACATCTACGGTCTTAGAAATGTCATTCAATAATGGCAAGGGACCATAGATGAAGTTCGAGCAGGAGGTGTAAATATTATTTTTCAAAACATATCTAATACTATGGCTTGCAGTTATTTCAAACCGTAACCCGTGCTTAAACCATGGTTTGCTATTATTTCAGATCGCAACCCGCTCTTCAAGAAAGGAAAGTGCTGCGCTAAACAAATTTTCAAAAATATCGTGCACTTATCCTAAATCAAAACGAGGAAAGTATGTCGAAGGACTGCTGTTCCCACACAACTGTTTTTCCGTCTAAAATTCTTCAGAAAAATATTTGTTGTATTCAAAAATTGGTGGTAAATGAGTTGCTTGAAAATCAATCAGATTCAGAGTTTTCGTAAAATTTGAAAATTCAATCAATGACTTCAGCGCTTTTAAACTTTTCAAAAAATGAGTCATTGATTGAGGGGGAGAATGTTTTCAAATCTATATCATCTAACGAGCTTATCTAATTATCCTATATACTTAAATGTAAAACATGTTAACCTACGTTGAAGGACTAGGTGCCTAGGATATGATTGTTAGGATTAGATGATTAGAGTTTGATAAACACATAATTCCCATGCATTTGTATGATCTGATTGATATGTTGGATTGACTTTTATAAGTCGATTATTTTTTGGGTGATGTCGACCACCATATATCTGTATGTGTGTTCTCTAACGTATGCAGGTATATTGGTATATAAGAATGTTCCCTATCTGGATCCCACATAAGAAGATGATTGGATGCCGAAAGGAAAGGGTAACTATCTCTTGGGTCGACAAATGAAGAAACGGAGCTTAATTAGATCTCTCCATGGATAGTTGGCACGTTAGATGCAACTTCAGAGGTCTCACTGCATCTGCAGATGGTTTTCTTCCAACCCTCATCAACAACAACAAAAGCAGCTCAACCACCTAACGTATCTTTGTGCAGGACAAGTTGTGAATGATATTATTTATAAAAAATTTTGAAAATATTGTTTTGAAAATGATAAATATATCGTTTTGAAGATAAATTGGACTAAATTTTGGAAATCACTGGACTTCATTTTATCAAAACTTAAGTCACTCAATCAATGACTACGGTCATCGATTGAGGGGGAGAGTGATTTAAAATTAAATATGTTCAAACGATATTTCTTCATAAAAGTCCGGTTTGTACAAAATAAGTGGATTTAATGTTATGTCATGGTATGATTTTTCTTTAGAATCAAGATCTTTCAAAATGAAATTTTTTCTGTTCTTGTTTAATTGTGAAATTATTTTATTTTACTTTAAGATCTCTTAAAAACTATCATACCTGACACTAAAAATCTTTAATGTCTATAATTGGTCTATATCTGTCATTTTTCAAAATTAAATCAAGCCACGTCTTTTCCCAAAATCTTTTAAATGATTTAAATCAATTGGGATTACAAATCTCAAAAGGTTTAAAATTTTGATCGGGGTAGAGATCGTGATTTAAATCTCAAATCGGTTTTAAAGGGTGATTGTTTCAAAAGCACTCCTTCCTTCATGTGTAAAACAATTTCTAATACATGATGCACATGGTTGAGGAGGAGCATTTAACCAAAAATCAGAAGAGTATTTAAACAAGGCTACATTTTCTCTCATGTTTTCTAAACCTTATTAAATCACTTGGGATCCAAAATCTCAAAGGGTTTGCACATAGTGAGATCTCAAAGGGTTTGATATTTTTTATCGGGGGAGAATTTGTGATTTAATATGAAATTTGATAAAAGATGATCGTTTTGATTCAATGTGCAAGTTCTCTCTAATATGTGCTAAACTCTTTCGTATATCGATGCACATATTGAGGGGGAGCGAATGGTTTCTATTGGCAATCGTGAAAAGTACTTCAAAAACCTCTTGCCTCTATGTGCAAAATGATTTTCAAATATCCAACGCACATTTTGAGGGGAAGAATTTACCAAAAAATCTAATGGCTTTTCTATGGAAATTGTGATCAAGAAATTATTTCAAAGAACTCTTGCCTCCATGTGCCAAACAATTTCAAAATCATATGCACATGTTGAGGGGGAGCATTTCTAAATAATCAAAACAATTAAGGTACAAAATGCTTTGGTATTATATCATAAGTACCTTGATTGATTTTCCAAATGATTTTTCAATTGGTTTCAAGAAGGAAAGAACAATACCAAAAGACCGACCAATTTACTTTATGCATGGTGATATAAGGATGGTTAGGTTAGGTATTCGTTCCCACGATATCGCCAGAGCCGGAGGGATCTACCCAGGGACAATCCACTAGATAGTGTAGAAGTCCTTAGGTATGATGAAAAAAAGGAGAAAAATGAGAATACGGGAAGAGTGCGGACTGAGACAAAGCTAGTACCGGAAGCATTGAAGGGGTTGAAGAATGAAAAAAATTGAATGCGAAAAGGGTGAAAAGAAATAGCCCTCCATTAATTCAACCTTAAGGCATAAACCGGGTTCAATACATATGCTACTGGTGTTTACTAAGGTAACACTGGTATTGAAGACAAGACGTCATGGACCTTGTGACGCACTACACTAAACTTCCCAAGCCACTCAATTTCCTCTTAAAAGGACTTGTTTCATTCTCACGGGGAACCTACACAATCTATCGACTTTCTCTTAGAGATAGTTGATATTGAAGAAGGAGACACTCTCCCTAGTCTTCGGCATAGGAACCAAATATGCACAATTGAGTCTAGAGCCAAGAGATCATCCACAAAATCTCATTAGGACACTAAATTGATGAAGACTTGTTGTTTCACACAATGTGGAAAGTAAGAATATATTAAGAGTCCTACGCATTATCCTTGTGGTATTGCCAGAACATCCGAGTGATATGTAAAATATTCACAATGAAGATAGAAATCCTTCTAGAGCCAACATCAAACAAGCTCTTGGTGGGTGGCATGTGAGATCTATCCAATAGATCAAGCTTGTGACAACTGGACATAAACAATGGGGCGATTCATTCTTGAATCAACCTTGGTCCAGGAAATGAATTGACGAATACTTTTGAAAAAACCGTTCGATGTGCAAATCTTCTTTTCTCTAGTGCATCGAATGTGTATTCATTTTCAAACTCAAAAAATATCTCTGATTGAAAAAATACTTTTGGAAAAACCGTTCGATGTGCAAATCTCATCTTTTCTCCAGCACATCGAGTGTGTATTCTCTTTCAAATATAAAAGGTATTTTTGATTGAAAATTGATCTTTCTCTTAAAACCTTCGTCGTATTGCAAAACTCTTTCTTCTAAGCAATACGCGGCTGTTTTCAAATCAATTTTTCATCAATCAGTGAATCTCAATTCGCTGGTTCACTCACTCCGTACTGATCAACGGGGAACCGTGGGCCGTGTACCTCAATTCAACGAAAGTCATCAAAGACACTTTCGTGTGTTCAATTGCTAACTGTTGTTTACAGGTACATTTGGACGGTTGCAGCTGATCGATATTGAGAAGTCAATTCATAGCCGCATGCTCACAGCATCCACACTTAATTAAAGAAATCATGACAAGTGCTTATCTACATAACCTGGCTCTGATATTTTTATATACTATGCTTCTGCTACGCTGCTGCAAATATCATGAACCAGTAAAAGCTTCCGCTACTCTGATGAAATGATGTCATGATCCAGAAAGTGTGAGCATGTCGGTCCGAAAGTCACAACATCACATGAAGGCAACACAATAAAGGGTGATCTAGAGATTTACTGTGGCTGATGATTTCAAAGAAAGCTAGAAGATCATCAGGACGTGGATAGGTTAAAGACCTCCACTAAAAGTACAAAGCAGTCGGACTTTGAAGTATCACTGCTAAAGCACAAAGATTGCGGAATTGAAGAATTGTTATCTATGAGCTCGAGCATGAAGCTAAAGATAGAATGCTAGGATGCAAAATGTATTTAATGGGGTGACCTCCCTTAGGGGGAGATTGTTAGGATTTAGAAAATCCATGTTGAAGTGTGATAACGCTACACGCGTCGTTCGGGGTCAAAGGAACTTCCTTTTCGTCGAGCAAGTTTTTCAACACCCTATGAAGTGAACCTAATCGTTGTAGTGTAGTATTAGGGTAAGCCACGGGAATTGATATCGTTCTCTAGGGGAATAGGAATGCTAGTGAGAAGTTACTACGCTAAGGTTGGGGTTGAGGAAGATTATTTTTTAGCTTTTTTATGTTTTTTAGGAAATGGAAAGGTACGAATCTCGGGGTTTGGATTTGGGGGTTGGTATTTCTACCGATTACTTCTATTATCTAATTATCTAATCTAGTGGTGTATGTAGTCTATGTCTAATTATTGTGTGCTCATATGATGATTTAAAGATGTGTTTACTTAGGTTTTATTACTCCTTAATTATCTCCTATTGATGGTTGAATTGTCACGTCCTTATTCTTAATCGCGTTGTGTGTCTAAAGTCGTAGGGTATGCGTTTATCCCTAACTCTTTGAAACTACCAAAGGTTCTAGCCTACAAAATCTCTAGGATTTATAAACTTTAACTCTAAGGTACTCTTCGGATGGTTTAGCCTACAACAACTCTAGGTATTATAAACTAAGGTTCACAAAGATTATTCAAGCATTAACTACATAACGGATGACCTATCGCATTACTAGATCATTAACAATTAAGATAAGAGACAACCAATCAATATTCAATTATTAAGTTTCATATTCCCTAAGCAAACACACAAGTAAATTAGCCGGACATGGGGAACATGCAAGCATACACACAAGTAATTGAAGACATAATTAAATTAATGAAGTAAAACACTTATCTTGATGTAAGATAGGGTTTGGAACCCTAAAATACTGTACAAGACAGCCTTGGTTCGGTTTAGGTTTTTACTCCAAAAGACTACACACTGAAAACTAAAAAATTCGGATTCTATATATAAGATTACATATGCGACGGCGTCACCCTTTGATTTGCGATACCGTCGGGTCGCCTTCATTAGGGTTTCGTCTTGGCCACGTTAGTCTTGCGACGACGTCACCTTATGCTTGTGACGCCGTCCCCTTCAGTCTCTGATGTCGTCTGGATCAAATCTAGGCCGTCTGAGTTGCGAGGACCTACTCTTTTAAAACCTGACACCGTCACTTGTAAATAAGCAATTTGGCTACTGAGCCGTCACAAAAGTAATGCGACGGCGTCGCAGATAACACCTGACGCCGTCCCCTTCAGTTACAGCAGCCTGAGTGTCTCGATTCTTGACTTTGGCCATTTTCTTCGTATATTCGCGCCTTTTCGTCCGAATAAGTGTCATTCCAGCATTTTGCCTTCGAGATACCTAAAAGGTAAAAAGGAACGATATTAAGTAATAACGGATACAAAAGTGATCGAATAAGGGCTTAAATGACCCCTCAAAAAGGTACATTTTAAAACCTTACCAAATATCCCTACACTTGGTATTTGCTTGTCCTCAAGCAAATGTGTTTTTAGCCAATTAATTTATAAGTTAGGAGTCATGAAGCATTGGTTTAAAACAATCCACAACACATATAAGCCCCGCAAAAGTCATAACAAGCACGGAAATTACATACTAGCACCTCACATGGGGTGTTTGGATACTCACATCTCTCGGGTGTATATGAAATATAACAAGTTGGAAATGGAAGATAAACACTCATTAACCGGTCCTAGTACATAGATTACCATAGGCTTGAGACTAGATCAAACCTCCATCGCTTTGGCGTAAGCACCTAGGAAAGACTATCAAAGAGGTCTTTTAAAGGGTTGTAATGTTAGGCTTACGGTAGGGAAAAAGGGTTTGGTGGGATAGGCTATTTAGTGGTGGCAAGTCAAAAAATTTTATGTTACAAGCATGCGAAGAATGGCGTTGCTAAGCCAAGATTCGACACTCTAGACTCTAGATAACTGAAACAAACAAACATAAATTAAAGATAGATGTAGGATGGTAGCCCGTATGTTTATTTTATTTTATTTTATTGAACACTTTATTTTTTTTTCTTTTTCTCTTTTTCTTTTTTTTTTGATTTTTTTTTCATACATTTTTACTCTACCATCCTCTACGATAACATCAAAATGATAGAGATTTATAGGCACATCCCTACACTTGAGTTTTTATTACTCTAACACTAATTTGACCCGAATTGAAAAGATCAAAACACTTGGAGTACATTATTATGCAAATAAAGGGAATTTGAATTTAACATTCCCTTCCCGTCATTTCATAAACTTTAACTTTTCCCATGAGTCCCAATCGTCCCAAAACTGTATACAAAGGATATGACTCGACTTAGAAACTTATGCAAGCAACTAGATAATTGAACTAAGGGTTTTTAGGGTGATAACAATAATGCACTAAAAGTGAGTGCATACAAGGTAGGCTAAGGCGATTTGGGTGTACATTTGGGGGTGGGGTGTAAACAATGCTCTTCATTGATATTCCGAAAAACCGAAACATCACGAGAACCGCGAAAAGGATAGGCTCAGAGGGGTTAACTAGGGGTATCGTGTACTAAAAGTGAGTACAACGCAAGGGTGTGGGGGAATTACTCAACCGATGTGGAAGAAGTAATTATATTACGGGTATCAAACAAGGGTTATCCTAATGCCTCTTATCATTTAGTTATTCCTAACTACACAAGTGTAGTCTTACTAGCGATCTCGAGATGCACCACAAAACAAGTTCTAGAATCTATTATACTACCGGTTCACACACTAAGCATTAAAGACGAATGCTTTAATTCCTACTAATCTAAGGGCGATCCTCAAATTTTGGGTGAAATTTAAGTGGTAAAGGGTTTTTGTGCTAGTCATGCAACTTCCTATCCATGAGACGCTTTTGTTAAGACTAATGGCCCACTCATATATGTTATGAAAAATTAAAAATTTGGTGCCAAAATTACCCTAACCGACATTTTCTCATTGTTTATTACAAAAATGCAATTGGACAAAGCAAATAATCAAGGATAAGCATAGTTTCAAAGTTCCCGTTTTATTTTCCCTCCCTACACTTAAACTGAACATTGTCCCCAATGTTCCCCGAAAGTATCAAAGTTATGATAATGGAAGGTAATAAAAGATGAAAGAAAGTAATACTCCCCTGATTAGCTCGGTAGGATCCGTGTAAAGTGGTGGTTACATCTTTCTTCAAAAAGAATGTTTGCGTGAAAAGCTCCTCCTTATCTTATGTATCTTCTTCTTGATAAATTAAACCTGCACACTTGAAGAAAACAAACGAAACCTTCGCGTAAAATCGGCGGTAATAATATATATAGGACTCTACTAAACTAGGATATAATGCTTGTGGAATGGATGTTTACAGAATTTCTGGAAAATTAAGACCTGGAAAATTCCAAAAAATTATCAGTAGCTCAGAAAACGAGAAAAAGTAATCAGTTGTTTTTGCTCCTTCCTGACGCCGTCAGGTTGCGATCCTGACGCCGTCAGGTTATCCTGACAAAAACTGGTCTGCAATTTTCTAGAAAAAATTCTGGAAAATTTACATCTTTAGAATCTGGAAAAATTTCCTGCAAAACATCCATTATGACTCGATACAAGCATTTGACTCGAACAAACACACATGTATATCTTTTAATTAATTGAAATTCTCATGTTTACGTTTCTTTTGAAAACGTGTGTAATCCTCCCTACACTTATCCTTTATGTAAAATACCTTTATATGTAATTAAGACGAGGTTAAAAACAAAATAAAGCATTTTTACAAATTTAAACATGGGAATAAACAATCAATAAAAGATATATGACACAAACAAGCAAACAATTAAGCATGGGTTGCCTCCCACGAAGCACTTTTCTTTATTTAAGAGTCTTGTAGCTAGACTCGTAGTCGTGCCCCTACGTGACTTTATTACCGTCTCCATCTTCCTCATGACGGTCTCTATTGGGGGATTCCATGTTGTAAAAGTGCCCTATGATGCACCTTTCTAAGAGGTCGTCATCTCTCCAATCGGTTCTATACTCCGGTCCTAAGTTCAAGCAATCCTCAAAGAATCCGAAAATTTTGGCCATAACATAATCTATTCCTTTCTCCTTATCTTCCTCATTCCTATAATAGACCGATAGTTTAAGTTCCTTTTCATCATTGGAGAGTGATGAAAACTTCTTAATCTTAAACGGCATTTGGTAAGCTACATCATCGGTCTCATCCTTGAATCGCACTATTCCTAATGAGGGATCATAAGTCATCTCGGTGTTTTCTATGAAAGGTTTTCCTAGAATAACGTGGGACAAGCTAGGATCTATGGCCGTACTAATATCACCCACAATTATGAAGTCCATAGGAAATGTGAAACTACCTACATAAACGGGCAATCCCTTAACTCTACCAAGAAAATTGCAACTAACCCTAGGATTATCGGGGTCTTGCCTAGTTGGGATAGGCTTCTTCATTACCCAATTATAGTAGGTGCTAGTCATTATATTTATTGGGCACTTGCGGTCAATGTAGGATTTTGCCACGAAAAGGTGTTCTATACAACATGGTATGTTAAGATTCCAAGGGTTTCCAAACTTGATCCTAGGGCTTCTCCTAACATACATGTGACGGAGGTTACGCACTAAGTGAGGGTGGCGAGATAGTTCTTCTTCCGTAGGAAACTTATTGAAATAGTCATTGTCTACTTCATCTACCTCCTCGGTTGTTTCATTCCTCAAGTATAGTTTCATGGTCCGCTTCGTCATTTGCTCTGTTAGGTTTCACTAAGGCGATGGTATTGACGAATTGAACGTGCTTAGCTAACTTACTTGGGTCCTTAATCTCTACACCGGAAGGTTCAGGAGTTGCGATAACATTAACCTTCCTATCACTATTGGTCATGGCTTTCAAGAGGTTATCTATCTTCCTATCCATCTCGGCTTGTTGTTGGTTAAAACGGTCCGAGAGCTTAGGTATTTGAACTTCTTGGGATGCGACTATGTGTTGCAACATCCCTTCAATGTTTTGTTGGTTAGGGCCGTGAGATGGGGCCATGAGAAATCATTGGAGGTGAATTCTTTGGTTTGTCCCCAATAGAAGTCGGGCTTGCCCTTCCATGCTTCTCGGGCGTCATTAAAAGTCCTAGGTCCGGGTGTTGTAGGGAATCTTCCTCCCGTTCCATTAATACGCGAGGATGCGTAGTCAACGAAAGCTTGTTCGGGGAATCGGGTGCAAGTGCGCGTGTTATGAGGATTACTACACGGCCCACACGAGGAAGAAACTTTGTTCACATGTCGTGAAGACTTAGGATTTTCGTAGGAGCTCATTAGGAATTTAACTTGATCTTCAAGTTCGAGCATCCTACGGTCGGAAGGTTGTGAGTCAATGGGAGGCAAGAAGATCGCGTTAACGGTTTTGGGCAACTCACGGGGGTCATTCCAACTTTCGTTGTCATAGAGAGCAAGGTCCTCTATTATACCCCATGATTCTTCCGCGGTGAGATCACTAAGTTTTCCACCGGCCGCTTGGTCAATGGATCGCTTGGTGGGGAAGTTGACATGATCATAGAAGAGTTGGACTTGGAGCCAAAGATCAATGCCGTGATGAGGGACTTTATGAAGTAAGTCCTTGAATCGAGTCCATGCTTTGTAGAGAGATTCACCTTGACGTTGTTGGAACATCAAGATATCATTCCTAAGCTTAGTGGTTCTCCCCGGTGGGAAAAATTGAGCAAGGAAGCGAGAGGTGAGATCATCCCAACTTAAGATTGAGCCGGCGGGAAGTCGCTCAAGCCAATTACTAGCATGGTCCCATAGAGAGAATTGGAAGAGACGCAGACGCGTGGTCTCCGGAGTAGTAGCATCGAGGTCGATGGAATCGAAAATTTTAAGGAAATCCTTAAGATGCTGATTAGGATCTTCGGAACGAAGTCCATGGAATGCACATCCGTTTTGCACCAACCGGATGGTGTCGGATCGCAGGGCCGTAGTTTGGGCTTGGTCGGGAATCTCAATGGTGTTTCTATAGCCTAGGTGGCTTGGTCTCGAGTATTCACCAAGAGTACGGCCTCTTGGCGGGTCATTTGGTGGTAGGTTGATGAATGGGGGTTGATTATCACCTTCCATGATGAAAAGTGATGGGGTTACGAACAAAGGTCACGAAGAAGGGGGATAGACTACGAGGAAGCTAAAAATGGGAAAAAAAGCTTACTTGATAGGAATCAAGCAAGGAAACCTAAACGAGGTGGACTCCTAACTAGTTATTCTATTCCCCGGTAGCGGCGCCAAAAACTTGATAACGCTACACGCGTCGTTCGGAGTCAATGGAACTTCCTTTTCGTCGAGCAAGTTTTTCAACACCCTAGGCAGTGAACCTAATCGTTATAGTTTAGTATTAGGGTAAGCCATGGGAATTGATATCGTTCTCTAGGGGAATAGGAATGCTAGTGAGAAGTTATTACGCTAAGGTTGGGGTTGAGGAAGATTATTTTTTAGCTTTTTTATGTTTTTTAGGAAATGGAAAGGTACGAATCTCGGGGTTTGGATTTGGGGGTTGGTATTTCTACCGATTACTTCTATTATCTAATTATCCAATCTAGTGGTGTATGTAGTCTATGTCTAATTATTGTGTGCTCGTATGATGATTTAAAGATGTGTTTACTTAGGTTTTATTACTCCTTAATTATCTCCTATTGATGGTTGAATTGTCACGTCCTTTGTAACACCTCAACCCGACAAGGGTATAAGTGTCCATTTTGGTGTCATATCAGAACATACAATTAAAATCTTTGCAAACGAAAACCTTAAAATGAAGTATCAAATCATATGAACAGTTGACTGACAAGGAAATACAATATCCAAAATGAAAAGAAAATCTCAAAACAAAAGCTCTTCAAATAAGTCCAAAATAATAAGGTAACTAGGGTTGGTTCACTCAGATAATCCAACTCTCAGCCCATAGAATCCCATCTTCAAACCTAAAACCTGCCGCAAGAAAAGAAATGCGGCTGAGCTTAAAAAGCCCAGTGAACAGATATAACAAAACAAAAGTTAAATAAAATCTGAAATGCAAAATGAAAGAAAGGAAACGGATAACAAAGTTGCAGTGAAATGAGAACAATGAGTCAATGCGGATACAGCAAGCAACGCATCCATGACATATATATAATCACATATAAGCAAACAGACATACAAGCACCGAAACCAAATCAAGAATACCAAATAAGCGTCGCATCCACTCAACATAAGAATAGCACGCATTCAGATCAGGAATCCGAATATAATAAGCCAGGGAAAACTAAAAGCAAACGGAATCAATAAATTAGGAAGTGAGCATGGCAATCGCACTGATTAAAAAGCCTTAGATGAAAACATAACAAGTATCATAACAGCGAAAGTACTAACAACAGTCAAAACATGGCAGTCACACATAACAAGTAGGAATACAATATGAGCATTATAATTGAATGAAGTAGAGACATAGCAAGGCAATTAAACAAGTTAATAAGCTAAACATCATAAGTTGAACCATTTACCCCAAATCAATCCGTAGCATAGACAGAAGTGTAAACATGGCAGGTCAACAATAAGCAGATAAGGATACAACGGATGGTCAAAGTCCATGAGATTAACCGAACGAAGTATATATAATGAACAGACAAAATTATCAATTACACATTATCATGGTCACCAAACAATTCAGAGGGTCACATAACAGTGAGATCACATATCGTCAGATGACAACAGATGAATCATATAATCGCATATTAATCACATCGTAGCGGTAAACGGTAGTCACATAAACATGTAAAAAGCATAATCAAATTCAATAATCATATAATAACCCGGTACGTGAATGGAATGATAGTCTGAAGTAATAGAATGAGAGGATGACAGATCAATGCAATGGAATATAACATGGTAGTAGAGTGAGTCACATAAGGGTACTGAATAGTGGACAATTAATACAGAATATGGTACGTTGGGGAATACAGAAGGTAAAATATAGGTATATCAAAAGTGTAAGGGTTGTCAGAAATCTACCACGAGCCCGGAACATATCATATCATATCATAAGTGATACGCTTACACAGCGCGTTCGGGGTCAAAGGAACTTCCTTTTCTTCGAGCAAGTTTTATAACACCCTAGGCAGTGAACCTAATCGTTGTAGTGTAGTATTAGGGTAAGCCACGGGTATTGATATCGTTCTCTAGGGGAATAGGAATGCTAGTGAGAAGTTACTATGCTAAGGTTGGGGTTGAGGAAGATTATTTTTTAGCTTTTTTATGTTTTTTAGGAAATGGAAAGGTATGAATCTCGGGGTTTGGATTTGGGGGTTGGTATTTCTACCGATTACTTCTATTATCTAATTATCCAATCTAGTGTATATGAAATATAGCAAAAGTCATAACAAGCACGGAAATTACATACTAGCACCTCACATGGGGTGTTTGGATACTCACATCTCTCGGGTGTATATGAAATATAGCAAATTGGAAATGGAAGATAAACACTCATTAACCGGTCCTAGTACATAGATTACCATAGGCTTGAGAATAGATCAAACCTCCGTCGCTTTGGCGTAAGCACCTAGGAAAGACTATCAAAGAGGTCTTTAAAAGGTTGTAACGTTAGGCTTACGGTAGGGAAACAAAGGGTTTGGTGGGATAGGCTTTTTAGTGGTGGCAAGTCAAAAATCTCAATGTTACATGCATACGAAGAATGGCGTTGCTAAGCCAAGACTCGACACTCTAAACTCTAGATAACTGAAATAAACAAACATAAATTTAAAGATAGATGTAGGATGGTAGCCCGTATTTTTTTTTTTTAATACACTTTTACTCTACCATCCTCTACGATAACATCAAAATGATAGGGGTTTATAGCACATCCCTACACTTGAGTTTTTATTACTCTAACACTAATATGACCGGAATTGAAAAGATCAAAACACTTGGAGTACGTTATTACGCAAATAAGGAATTGGCGTTCCCTTTTAGTCATTTAAAACTTTAACTTTTCCCATGAATCCCAATCGTCCCAAAACTGTATACAAAGGATATGACTCGACTTAGCAACTCATGCAAGCAACTAGATAATTGAACTAAGGGTTTAGGGTGATAACAATAATGCACTAAAAGTGAGTGCATATAGGGTAGGCTAAGGTGATTTGGGTGTATATTTGGGGGTGGGGTGTAGACAATGTTCTTCATTGATATTCCGAAAAACCGAAACATCATGAGAACCGCGAAAAGGATAGGCTCTGAGGGTTTAACTAGGGGTATCGTGTACTAAAGATGAGTACAACGCAAAGGTGTGGGGAATTACTCAACCAATGTGGAAGAAGTAATTATATTACGGGTATCAAACAAGGGTTATCCTAATGCCTCTTATCATTTAGTTATTCCTAACTACACAAGTGTAGTCTTACTAGCGATCTCGGAATGCATCACAAAACAAGTTCTAGAATCTAATATACTACCGGTTCACACTCTAAGCATTGAAGATGAATGCTTCAATTCCTACTAATCTAAGGGCGATCCTCACATTTTTGGTGGAATTTAAGTGGTAAAGGGTTTTGTGCTAGTCATATAACTTCCTATCCGTGAGACGCTTTTGTTAAGACTAATGGCCCACTCCTATATGTTATGAAAAATTTTAAATTTGGTGCCAAAATTACCCTAACCGACATTTCTCATGGTTTATTACAAAAGGGCAATTGGACAAAGCAAATAATCAAGGATAAGCATAGTTTCAAAGTTTCCGTTTTATTTTCCCTCCCTACACTTAAACTGAACATTGTCCCCAATGTTCCCCGAAAATATCAAAGTTATGATAATAGAAGGTAAATGAAAAACAAAAGAAACTAATACTCCCCTGATTAGCTCGGTAGGATCCGTGTGTGAAGTAGTGGTTAAATCCTTTCCAAGAAGAATGTATGCGTGAAAAACTCCTCCAACTTTATGTATCTTCTTCTTGATAAACAAAACCTGCACACTTGAAGAAAAACAAACGAAACCTTCGCGTAAAATCGGAGGTAATAATATATAAGACTCGATTTAAACTAGGATATAATGCTTGTGGAATGGATGTTTACAGAATTTCTAAGAAAATTAAGACACGGAAAGTTCCAAAAATTTTAAGTAGCTCAAAAAAGCGAGAAAAAGTGATCGATGTTTTTATTCCTTCTGGCCGACGTCAGGTTGAAATCTGACGCCGTCAGGTTATCTGACAAAAACGGTGCGATTTTCTGGAAAATTTATATCTTTAGAATCTGGAAAAATTTCTGCAAAACATCCATTATGACTCGATACAAGCATTTGACTCGAACAAACACGCAAATATATCTTTTAATCAATTGTTATTCTCATGTTCACGTTTCTTATGAAAACGTGTGTAATCCTCCCTACACTTATCCTTTATGTAAAATACCTTTATATGCAATTAAGACGAGGTTAAAAACAAAATAAAGCATTTTTACAAATTTAAACATGAGAATAAACAATCAATAAAAGATATATGACACTAACAAGCAAACAATTAAGCATGAGTTGCCTCCCACGAAGCGCTTTTCTTTATTTAAGAGTCTTGTAGCTAGACTCGTAGTCGTGTCCTACGTTACTTCATTACCGCAACCTTCTTCATCATGACGGTTTCCAATAGGTGGTTCCATGTTGTAGAGATGCCCCATGATGCACTTCTCTAAAAGTTCGTCTTCTCCCCACTCTGTCATATATTTCGGTCCTAAGTTCAAACAATCCTTATAGAATCCGAAAATCTTAGCCATAACATAATCTACTCCCTTTTCCTTATCCTCATCATTCCTATAATAGACTGACAATTTAAGTTACTTTTCATCATTAGAGAGTGATGAAAACTTCTCAATCTTAAACGGCATTTGGTAAGCTATGTCATCGGTCTCATCCTTGAATCGCACTACTCCTAACGAGGGATCATAGGTCATCCTGGTGCTTTCTATGAAGGGTTTTCCTAGAATAACGTGGGACAAGCTAGGGTCTATGGCCGTGCTAATATCATCCACAATTATGAAGTCCGTAGGAAACGTGAAACTACCTACATAAACGGGCAATCCCTTGATTCTACCAAGAAAATTGCAACCAACCTTAGGGTTTTCTGGATCTTGCCTAGTTGGGATAGGCTTCTTCATCACCCAATTGTAGTAAGTGCTAGTCATTATGTTGATTGGAGACTTGCGATCAATGTAGGCCTTTGCCATGAAAAGGTGTCCTAGGCAACATGGTATATTAAGATTCCAAGGGTTCCCAAACTTGATTCTAGGGCTTTTCCTAACATACATGTGACGGAGGTCACGTACTAAGTGAGGGTGGCGAGATAATTCTTCTTCCGTAGGAAACTTATTGAAATAGTCATTGTCTACTTCATCTACTTCCTTGGTTGTTTCATTATTCTCAAGTGTATGGTCCTCTTCGTCATTAGGTTTCACTAAGGCGATGGTATTGACGAATTGAACGTGCTTAGCTAGCTTACTTGGGTCCTTAATCTCTACAGGGAGGCTCGGGAGTTGAGATAGCACTAACCTTCCTATCACTATTGGTTATGGCTTTCAAAAGGTTATCTATCTTCCTATCCATATCGGCTTGTTGTTGGTTGAAACGGTCCGAGAGCTTAGCTATTTGGGCTTCTTGGGATGCGACAAGTTGTTGCAACATTCCTTCAATGTTTTGGCTAGGGCCATGAGATAGGGGTAATGAGAAATCATTAGAAGTGAATTCTTTGGTTTGTCCCCAATAGAAGTCAGGCTTGTCCTTCCATGCTTCTCGGGTGTCATTAAAAGTCCTAGGTCCGGGTGTTGCAGGGAATCTTCCTCCCGTTCCATTAACACGCGAGGATGCGTAGTCAACGGAAGCATGTTCGGGGGATCGGGTGTAAGTGCGCGTGTTATGAGGATCATTACACGGCTCACACTATGAGGAAACTTTGTTCTCATGGCGTGAAGACTTAGGATTTTCGTAAGAGCTCATAAGGAATTTTACTTGATCTTCAAGTTCAAGCATCCTACGGTCGGAAGGTTGTGAGTCAATTGGAGGCAAGGAGATTGCCTTAACGGTTTTGGGCAACTCACGGGGGTCATTCCAACTTTTGTTGTCATAGAGAGCAAGGTCCTCTATTATACCCCATGATTCTTCCGCGGTGAGATCACTAAGTTTTCCACCGCCCGCTTGGTCAATGGATCGCTTGGTGGGGAAGTCGACATGATCATAAAAGATTTGGACTTGGAGCCAAAGATCAATGCCGTGATGAGGGACTTTATGGAGTAAGTCCTTGAATCGAGTCCATGCTTCGTAGAGAGATTCACCTTGACGTTGTTGGAACATCAAGATGTCATTCCTAAGTTTTGTGGTTCTCCCCGGTCGGAAAAATTGAGCAAGGAAACGAGTGGTGAGATCATCCCAACTTGAGATGGAGCCGGCGGAAGGTCGCTCAAGCCAATTACTAGCTTGGTCCGTAGAGAAATTTGGAAGAGACGCGGTGGCGTGGGTCTCCCGAGTAGTAGCATCAAGGTCAATAGAATCGACAATTTTAAGGAAGTCCTTAAGATGCTGATTAGGATCTTCAGAGCGAAGTCCATGGAATGCACATCCATTTTGCACCAACCGGATGGTGTCGGATCGCAAGGCCGTAATTTGGGATTGGTCGGGAAGCTCAATGGTGTTCCTATAGCCTAGGTGGCTAGGTCTCGAGTATTCACCAAGAGTACGGTCTCTTGGCGGGACAATGATTTGAGGGGGGTTTTCACCTTCCATGATGAAAAGTGATGAGGTTACAAACAAAGGTCACGAAGAAGGGGGATACACTAAAAGGAAGCTAAAAATGAGAAAAAAGTTTACTTGATAGGAATCAAGCAAAGAAACCTAAACGAGGTGGACTACTAACTAGCTATTCTATTCCCCGGCAGCGGCGCCAAAAACTTGATATGCTTACACAGCGCGTTCGGGGTCAAAGGAACTTCCTTTTCTTCGAGCAAGTTTTATAACACCCTAGGCAGTGAACCTAATCGTTGTAGTGTAGTATTAGGGTAAGCCCCGGGTATTGATATCGTTCTCTAGGGGAATAGGAATGCTAGTGAGAAGTTACTACGCTAAGGTTGGGGTTGAGGAAGATTATTTTTTATCTTTTTATGTTTTTAGGAAATAGAAAAGTCGAATCTCGGGGTTTGGATTTGGGGGTTGGTATTTCTATCGATTACTCTACTATTATCTAATTATCTAAACTAAGGTGGTGGTAGTCTATGTCTAATTATTGTGTGCTCGTATGATAGTTTAAAGATGTGTTTACTTAGGTTTTACTACTCCTTAATTATCTCCTATTGGTGGTTGAATTGTCACGTCCTTATTCCTTGTTGCGTTGTGTGTCTAAAGTTGTAGGGTATGCGTTTCTCCCTACTCTTTGAAGTTACCAAAGGGTCTCGTCTACAAAACCCACTAGGGATGATAAACTCTAACTCTAAGGCCTCTTTGTATAGTTTAGCTTACAACAACTCATAGTGCTATAACCTAAGGTTCACAAAGATTAATCAAGCATTAAGTACACAACGAATGACCTATCGCATTACTAGATCATTAATCAACTAAGATAAGAAACAACCAATCAATATTCAATAATTAAGTTTCATATTCCTAAGCAAACACACAAGTAAATTAGCCGAACATGGAGAACATGCAAGCATACACACAAATAATTGAAGACATAATTAAATTAATGAAGTAAACAACTTATCTTGGTGTAAGATAGGGTTTAAAACCTAAAATACGACCTTGGTTCGGTTTAGATTTTACTCCAAAAGTTTACCCAAAAGACTACTCCCTAAAACTGAAAAATTCGGATTCTATATATAAGATTACATGTGCGACGGCGTCACTTTATGATTTGTGACGCCGTCGTGTCGCCGTCATTAGGGTTCCGTCTTGGCCAAGTTAATCTTGCGACGGCGTCACCTTATGCTTGTGACGCCGTCCTCTTTAGCTTGGCGTCGTCTGGATTGAATCTTGGTCGTCTGAGTTGCGACGGCCTACTCTTTTAAAGCCCGACGCCGTCCTCCAAAACTAGCAATTTCTCTTCTGAGCCGTCACAACTTCCTCCGACGGCGTCGCAGATTAAGCAGTGATGGCGCAGTCCCTTGTAATTTATCAGCTTGAGTGTCTCGATTCTTGACTTTGGCCATTTTCTTCATATATCAGCGCCTTTTCGTCCAAATAAGTGCCATTACAGCAATTTGCCTTCAAGAGACCTAAAAAGTGAAAAGCAACGATATTAAGCAATAACGGATACAAAAGTGATCAAATAAGGGCTTAAACGACCCCTCAAAAAGGTACATTTTAAATCCTTATCAATAAGTAACCATTGTATTCGGAGGGGTGACCTCAGAATACCATACATAATTGGAGGGGAGACCTCAGTAAGCAATGGAGTAGCTAGCTCCCAGAAGTTGTGAAGATGCGTATTGCACACGACATCATTCACCATATAAATCATATCATATCAAATCATATCATATCAAAGCATATCATATCATATCATATCTAGGATGCATCCATCGCCCGGAAACATAGTGGCCAAATCATATATATAGTGAGCTCATAATCATATAACATAATGGGGACGGTGTGCAACATCACTTTCGTACACGGAGTCATGCCATTGGTGCATCAATGACTTGCGGTCATGCCTTCATGACTAGGAACACATATTTGGATCGGGTATCAAACTGAAGGGTCAAAGCATAATCATATCATAAGGGTTCATATCGAAGTTCATATTAAAGTTCATATCAAAGTTCATATCAAAGTTCATATCGAAGTTTCATATCAAAGGGAGCATATCAAAGTCATAGGGAGCCTTATAAGGAGGCTTAGAGTAAAGCATAACAGTTCAAGCTAGTATCGAAAGATGTATACGAATCATGAAAAACCTTAAGAGTAAGGTCGAATATCGTACCTTATCACCACAGACAAAGTAAAATAACAGATGAAAAGAAAAGAGACAACGAGGGATCACTCCTTCCTCGAGGGATCTCTAGAGTGAAAGGACATACATTTATCGAGCGAGGTTTAAGTATTTATTTCAGATTAAGTCCTACGTTTTATGGCGTCTTTCCCGTAAGTTTCCCAATATAGTAACTTCCTTTATTTAGTAAGTTTCCATAATTAGCAGGTTTCCTCATAAATGTAAATATTATAAGTTTACTCATTTTACGGCTTTAGTCTATTACCTTACCATTTTAGCGAATCATCTTCATGTTTTATAATTTACAAGATGAGTCTTTTTCTTTTAATTAGAGTTGATTCCCATAATTATTATATGCATGACCAAAGAATTAATATGTACATGTTTATATTAAATATGAAAAACAATGAAGGAGATCATTTTCATCTTACCTCACGTGAGGTTTTATTTAATAAGCATACATGATACTATGAATTGTCAAATGAAATCATGCTACCACAGTTTAAAAGAAAGTGGGTCCACCAAGAGTAATTCAAGACTTCTTTCTTTTCCAAATATTGTCGACACAATTTAAAAATCAGGTGCATCGTAAACATGCACCCCGTTTTAACTCGTTGCCAATTAAATAGACATGTAAGTATTAAATGTGATTATGTGGTTGAAATATTATTTGCTACATCAAAGTTTATATTCTCGACATCTTGAACACCCCATTGAATATTTTATGTTATCAAATCTTATAAATTCATGAGCTCTTTTAACTTATTATTACATGTGCTACGAATGAAATCCAAAGCAGTATATGAATATAAATAAATCGATATGCATGTGAGGTTGAAATATGTTTGAGGTGGTTAAAGCTTATGATTCATGAGACAAGTCTCACTATTTTATGTGGTGATTAAAATCAGGTTCATGCATGCATTCAAATGGCTGATAGACACCAAGAAAACAAGAAAGAAAAACATTGAAAGGAGGTGATAGTACCAACCCTTGTATGGTCAAATGGAAGGAAGACAAAAGGACCACCATGCATTGAAACCGAGCGATATATCTCGACTTAGAACTCGACCAAAACCTCCTTGACCTAGAAACCCATGACTGTATTACTCCACACACAGCCCCGCCGAACCTTGTAAAACCTCACGATCTAGGTCCCTTTGAATCAGGACTTCTGGACAGCAACAACCCCACATCACACCTCCTTGGAACACTCTTCAGTAAGCCCCATATCTTGTGTTTGATCGAGATAAGAAAAGAGTACATAGTCAGTGCCGTCTCTTTTGAGTATTAGGGTGTGAAGATGGACTAATTGTGTGAAACGAAAAAATAAAAGAAGAAAGGAATATATGGAAGTTAATGAAACGTGTTTAATGGGATTAAATGGGGAATTATGGGGATCAATATTAGAATTTGAAATTTAGGGGGAGTTATGGACCAATTCAATTTCCTTATTTATAAATGTGTTGATTATCCATTAAGTTTTAATGTCTTTTGTAACTTACACATTATTTGGTCCAAGCGATCTTTGTAACGTATGATATTTATATTGTAGACATAAGTGTGAGTCGTTTATTATTATTATTATTTTTTATCTTACATAAGTTATTTATTTATGAGTTAGGCTAAAAACATAGTTAATGAGATTGGCGTATATACGTGTTTTCCAATTATTAAATGTGAGGGGTGTAATGGTCTTTTAACACATTCAAGATTTTTAGGGTTTACAACTCTTCCTCTAAAAAGAAAAATTTTAGTCCTCGAAAATTGAAGTCCAGAAGTACACGGAGATGTACAAGTTAAAGTGGGGCGTAGCAATCCATAGTTTCCGCAAAATCATAGCGGTTTTTAGGTTCAGCGTACAAAACTTATACGTAACAGATATCATTGAAATCTCGCAAATTATTACGAGAATTCCAAGCGAACATGAGGTTGAAAAATACGGATATAGTCATATTCCATTCCATTACCAACCCCGGGCATTTCCCAAGATGTAGTATGATTCCAATAAGTTCAGATTATATGATCTCGGTATTATCACGTTGATCAGGCGTCATAATACTTGCATCATATAACAAGTTCTTATTGTCACCATACTACATCAGGTCATGACAAACCACATAAACAATATCACACGAAACATATCACATACAGATATCAAGTAACATACCAAAAGCGGGACCAGTTCACACAAATGCAACATATAATACAACAAGCCAACTTACCATACCACAAAATAAAGGCGGCCACCAACTTGCATAAAACGGTTCCTCATGGCTCATTCACGAAGATCAAATAAATATCAAATAAATAGTTAAGCTAGGGTTAGAACAAATCAAGAAAAGCAATAACGATTAGAATCACGAGAATATCAAAACGCCTCCAAGCATGACAAGCGAATCGGAGTAACATAAATTCGGCGCCCCAAATCATATGAAGTAGATGAACCCTCTCGACCCTGCGGTTTGAATCTTTGTCTCCGTCTTTTGCGTCTTTGGTTGGTCCGTCCAGCTTCCTCAGCAGCATCGATGCCTCAGTCGCTTGTGTGGGTGTAATGCTTCACAAACCTCTCGGCTCGAGGGTACATTTGCGGCGATCACGAGGGTCGACACCATGTCGTCTTCGACTCTCGAGTAGTCTCCAACGCGATCGACAAGCGGATGTAAAGTTCAATGCGAAAGAAGAGCGCAAATCGGTGAAACCAACGAATATCAATTTCAAATGCGGGCGACAATCAAACGAATCGGAGAAAATCGAGCGGACGAAAGCCTAATGTCTACGGTCCTCCGCAGGTCAATCTAAAAGGTCAACAAGATGAAACACGAGCTCTAAAACCATAATTGTTAACACCCACCCGACAAAGGGTAGAAGTGTCACATTTTGGTGTCATATCAGAAACATACAATTAAATCTTTGCAAACGAAACCTTAAATGAAGTATCAAATCATATAGTTGACTGACAAGGAAATACAATATCCAAAATGAAAAGAAAATCTCAAAACAAAAGCTCTTCAAATAAGTCCAAAATAATAAGGTAACTAGGGTTGGTTCACTCGAGATAATCAACTCTCGGCCCATAGAATCCCATCTTCAAACCTAAAACCTGCATGAGGAAAGAAATGCGGTGAGCTTAAAAAGCCATGAACAGATATAACAAAGCGAAAGTTAAATAAAATCTGAAATGCAAAATGAAAGAAAGAAGCGGATAACAAAGTTGCGTGAAATGAGAACAATGAGTTAATGAGGATACGAGAAAGCAGCATCCATGACATATATATAATCACATATAAGCAAGCAGACATACACGAAACCAAATCAAGAATACAGGCGTCGCATCCGCTCAACATAAGAATATTAGCATTGGTCAGGAAATCGGAATATAAATAAGCCAACGGAAAACTAAAAGCAAGCGGAATCAATAAATTAGAAGTAAGGCAGCTGTCGCACAGATTACAAAGCCTTAGATGAAAACATAACAAGTATCGTAACAGCGGAAGTACTAACAGCTGATCAAACATGGCGGTCACACATAACAAGTAGGGATACAATATGAGCATTATAATTGAATGAATTAGAGACATAGCAAGGCAATTAAACAAGTTAATAAGCCAAACATCATAAGTTGAACCATTTACCCCAAATCAATCCGTAGCATAAGCAGAAGTGTAAACATGGCGGGTCAACAATAGCGAGATAAGGATACAACGGATGGTCAAAGTCCATGAGATTAACGGTAGTATATATAATGAACAGACAAAATTATCGATTACACATTAACATGGTCACCAAACAATTCAGAGGGGTCATAACGGTTGAGATCACATATCATTCCGGATGACAACGGATGAATCATATAATCGCATATTAATCACATCGTAGCGGTAGCGGTAGTCACATAAACATGTAAAAGCATAATCAAATTCAATAATCATATAATAACCCGTACTTGAATGGAATGATGATGCGAGTAATGGAATGAGAGGATAATGAGATCAATGCAATGGAAATATAGCATGGTAGTAAATTGAGTCACATAAGGGTACTGAATAATGGACAATTAATACAGAATATGGTCGTTGGGAATACGGAAGGTAAAATATAGGTATATCAAAAGTGTAAGGTTGTCAGAAAATCTACGAGCAGGAACATATCATATCATAAGTAACCATTGTATTCGGAGGGGTGACCTCAGAATACCATACATAATAGGAGGGGAGACCTCAGTAAGCAATGAAGTAGCTAGCTCCCAGACTGTGAAGATGTGTATTGCACACAACATCATTCACCATATAAATCATATCATATCAAAGCATATCATATCATATCATATCTAGGATGCATCCATACGCCCCCCGAAAACATAGTGGCCAAATCATATATATAGTGAGCTCATAATCATATAACATAATGGGGACGGTGTGCAACATCACTCGTACACACTGGAGTCATGCCATTGGTGCATCAATGACAAGGTCATGTTACCTTCATGACTAGGAACACATATTTGGCTCCGGGTATCAACGGGGTCAAAGCATAATCATATCATAAGGGTTCATATCAAAGTTCATATCAAAGTTCATATCGAGTTCTGTCGAAGTTTCATATCAAAGGGAGCATAGCGAAGTCATGGGAAGCCTAATAAGGAGGCTTAGAGTAAGCATAACTTGTTCAAAGCTAGTATCGAAAGATGTATACGAATCATGAAACCTTAAGAGGTATGGTCGGAATATCGTACCTTATCACCAGCAAGTAAAATACAAGCAGATGAAAAGAAGAAGGCGGCGAGGATCACTCCTTCCTCGAGGGATCTGAAGTGAAAGGACATACATTTATCGGCGAGGTTTAAGTATTTATTCGGATTAAGTCCTTACGTTTTATAAGCGTCTTTCCCTTTTTAGTAAGTTTCCCAATATAGTAACTTCCTTTATTTAGTAAGTTTCCATAATCTTGAGGTTTTTCCTCATAAATGTAAATATTGTAAGTTTACTCATTTCTGACTTTAGTCTATTACCTTACCATTTTAGCGAATCATCTTCATGTTTTATAATTTACAAGATGAGTCTTTTTCTTTTTAATTTAGAGTTGATTCCCATAATTATTATATGCATGACCAGAATTATATGTACATGTTTATATTAAATATGAAAAACAATGAAGGAGATCATTTTCATCTTACCTCACGTGAGGTTTTATTTAATAAGCATACATGATACTATAAATTGTCAAATGAAAGCATGCTACAGTTTTAAAAAGAAAAGTGGGTCTACACCACCAAGAGTAATTCAAGACTTCTTTCTTTTCCAAATATTGTAAACAATTTGAAAATCGGGTGCATCGTAAACATAAGCGTTTTAACTGGCGTTGCCAATTAAATAGACATGTAAGTAGTCGTGTGATTATGTGGTCGAAATATTATTTGCTACATCAAAGTTTATATTCTCGACATCTTGAACACCCCATTGACAATTAAAGTAAGAGAAAACCAATCAATATTCAATGATTAAGTTTCATATTCCCTAAGCAAACACACAAGTAAATTAGCCGGACATGGGGAACATGCAAGCATACACAAAAGTAATTGAAGACATAATTAAATTAATGAAGTAAAACACTTATCTTGATGTAAGATAGGGTTTGGAATCCTAAATCTTGTACAAGACGACCTTGGTTCGGTTTAGGTTTTACTCCAAAGACTACACGAAAACTAAAAATTCGGATTCTATATATAAGATTACATATCGACGGCGTCACCCACTTTGATTTGTGACGCCGTCGGTCGCAAATCATTAGGGTTTTCGTCTTGGCCAACGTTAGTCTTGCGGCGGCGTCACCTTATGCTTGTGACGCCGTCCCCGTCAGTCTCTGACGTCGTCTGGATCAAATCTAGGCCGTCTGAGTTGCGACGACCTCTTTCTTTTAAAACGCACGACACCGTCACTGTAAATAAGCAATTTGGCTACTGAGCCGTCACAAAAGTGATGCACGGCGTCGCGAGATAACACTGACGCCTTCCCGCGGTTCCAAGCGGCGCAGTGTCTCGTTCTGACTTTGGCCATTTTCTTCATATATTACGGCCTTTTAGTCAGGAATAGTGTCATTCCGACATTTTGCCTTCGAGATACCTAAAGAGTGAAAAGGCGATATTAAGTAATAACGGATAAAAGTGATTCGAATAAGGGCTTAAAGACCTCTCAAAAGGTACATTTAAAACCTTATCAAAATTAGTCGGTCACCCAAATTCTAGTCTAGCATATGTTAGCTCATTAGACGGTCGTTATTTACTAGTTATTTAGTTATTTAGTTTAGAGCAACACCGTGGAGGGCGACAGGTCTTTACCTTGTATGCACGATCCACGGTCAGAAGGAGGGCGTGTAGTATGTAACTATAAATACCCTCTACCTCCCAAGGTAGGGGTTGGACTTCACTTAATCTAACCTATGTTTTCTTTCGGCACTACTCCTCTGAAAGGCTCCCATATATCTTACTTTCTCTCTCTAAACTCCCTACTCATATTCGACCCATATATTGTTATATGATGTGTTTGTGAAATCCAATATGTTACACGTTTTGAATGATCAATCATTTTTTGTTTGGCATCTTTACTTCTTAATGATGCATAGGAAATGGTTGGACTAAAGTGTTAAGGTTCTTACTTTAAGGGAATTGATACTCACATCATATTTTTTTATTCATGCACCACTATCGTGCATTCACAGGTATTTAATACTTGATACAATCTTTGTAATGCACAACTAATGCATGAATTAAAAGATCTGATGTAGTATCACCTCCCCACTACTTTTAGTACAATGTACTCGATCTTCTAAAATGGTAAATTGTAATTTCCATGCAAAAACACGTTAGATGCTTACTACTTTGGTCATGGATTATTTTCAAAATGGCTAATTCATTTCTCCATGCGAGATTGCATTTGAATAACTACTCAATGGGTAAGATTCCTTCTAGATGGTCAACTATTAATAAAACATTTTGTGTAAATAAAAGTAATATATTAAATAAAATATAGAGTTAGGATCAAATAAGAAAAATTAAATGAGAGAAAAATAAAGAAGAAATGTATAAATTTCGGATACTTGTTAAAATAGATGTATCTCCTTTGAAAATCTCTCTCTTATTTAAAATGTGTGGTAGAATTGCTTATGCTTACCATTTTAGTTAGTTTTTGTTACTTCTTTGGGATCACTTAAAGTAAAATATAAGTAAAACTTTTTTGTGAAAGCTTATAAAATATGCGAGATTTTATAAAAATGATGCAAGAGTTTCATGCATTAATGATAAAACTTTATTTAATCATTATGCAAGTTGTAGGGATTTATGTACATACGATTAAGTGATTTGTGTAAAGAATAACTAAACCCCTAAAGTTTGTTTGCTTAGTATGTTTTGTTATTTGTTATTAATAAAAGTACTAGCGGGGTAGTGTAGCGAGAAGCTGTGAATTTTCCCCAATGACTAAATTCACCACGAACATTTTATTTTTGTTTTGGACTCTTGGATTGGTTATGATTTATAAGCTTAATTAAATTGTAAATTGAGGTTAAATAGTTGTATATTTTGGAGAATGTGTGTTTTTAATAGTGTATTAATTGTATGTGTTTAATAGTATTTTTTAGTTTTATTTGTTGCTTTAATACTTGTAAATTATGTTTATTACTTGTATTTGCTTAAATATATTTTAGTTTATTAGGTGTGTGAAAGCTTAATTATATTGTACTTTATGGTTAAGTTATATTTTGGTTGAAATAAGTGTTTTTAATAATGTATTAATTTTATTATATGAGTAGTGTGTTTTTAGTTTTATGTGTGTTAGATACTTGTAAATAATGTATAGTAGTAATTGCTTAAAATTTTATTTATGATGGTCTTAAAATAATAAATATGAGGAAAGTGACGTTCTCTATTATAAATAATATAGATAAAGAAGTAGTAAAATAGAAATATTATTTTATGCGGTTATTTGTATTAACACATTACTACAACTATGTCACAGGTGCAAGCTAGGCGCTATGCAGATGTAATATGTTATTTCAGAGGTGCAAGTATATGTTCAGTTGGGATATATATAAAACACTAACCACTAACAAAACATACAAATTTAAATCATAGTAAAATAGTACTCCCTCCGTCCTAAAATTATTATACATTATTGAAACTTTCTTGATCTTTCTTCTTTAACTTTGATATAAATTATTTTGGTTGTGTTATATAATACTTATTGAAAATATATGAATGTATTGGATTTAAATCTTTTCATTTGGTATAATTTTAAATGAAATATTATACATATGAAATAAATATTTACAATAATTCAAGTTGACGAAAAACTTGTCAATCAAATGAAGACGAGGAGAGATTATTATCTTACAATGTAAAAAAAATGTGGTAACTTAATAAAATTTGGTTTGCTCAAAAAGGTTTGGAATGTGAATAGGCAAATACTCTTTTCCAAATTTCGACGGTGCAATCACGAGTCACACATCAAAAAGTCGAAAGAATACAGAATAGTTAGTATATTATTCTAATGCGAACGTTTTTGTTTTTTATTTTATGATAAGCATGTGTTTGCAATCATGTCATGTGGTTCAAACTTTTTATAATACTATAATACACACGGTTTGCATTACAACATATAAGTAGTAACTTCGGTTTGGTTGAAAAGATCACCATCTATTTTTTTTCCTAATTCATCTAGATTGTGAAAATAATGATGATGATGAACATCGAAAAACAATCAAGCAAACTGAAGTAAAACCCTTAGTTCAACTCCTCCAACGCTCCGTCACTACAAAATAGGCCTCGTCGATGAGCTTATGCCCTTCATAAATGTAGGTGTTGTGCTATATTTCTCCACAAATAGCAATCACGATGCAGAGTTTGTTACACGCCTAGAAAAATCGCTTGAGAAAACTTTAACACGATTCTACCCTCTTTAACATTGGAGTTGTCAATAAAAGTTTCACAATTGATTACAAAGACCAAGGTCTTGGAGTTTATACATGCAAAAGTTAACATCAAACTGCAAGATATTCTTGCTCCTAATGTGAACGTTAAGTTTGTTGATGATTTCATTCCATCCAATAAATTTTCCATTGATCAATTCCATGAACCGCTACTTACGGTTCAAGTACTATGTTCGGTTGTGGAGGTTAGCACTTGGTGTAAATGTTTCACACAAGATTGTTGATACTCCGACTCTGTCTCGTTAAATGGCGAATGAGGCACTATGAACCGAAAAGAAAATGAGATTGAATCCACGGGGCCGGGAACTCTTCGTCCGTATTTCTGGTCAATGTTTTGGTCCCCTTCGATACAACTTATCACGAGGAAAATATGTCAAGCAAGTATATCGAGTGATACTTTCTTTCCTTGAGAGTGCAATATCGAACCGGCAAAGGCTACTGACTAAAGAAAATATGTGCACCAAGTATTATTCAAAGGTACAGTTGGTATCATCCATTATTTGGAAGGCTTTCATTGATGTTGATGGATGCAACAAGCGTTCCAGAAAAACTACATACTCATGCAGCCAGTAAGCCTAAGGGGAAAAATGGCATCCTTAATACCCAAAAATTAGGTGTGGTAATATTTTTTCCTTTTTGTGCCACGAATTTGGAAATGCGAAACAAGTGAAAGAAGTGGCGGATCTCTTAACTTAACAACGTCAAAGAAAACTATAAATAGCTTTTCAAATGTTTGCCATGATAGTGAAGATGGCCAAGCGGCGATTTGAATTCTATCACGCACTAAAGGGCGTTTAATATTAGGAATGGAAACTCATATGCTCCTTTGTAACTAATTTGGAGTAAGTTCCCTTTTATGGAAGCTGACTTTGGTTTTGAGGAAAAACCTACTTGGGGCAGACCAGGGAATTAAAGGCTCTCAAGGTCGATGTTTGATGGACGATGCACAAGGCAATGGAGTTGATGCATTTTTCGTGGAAGTAAACGTCCTTACTTTGAGCAGGCTCTAGAAATAATGTCTTTTAGTACGATTAAGAACATAGTTTCTATGTATTTGTATATGTAACGTGTTTAATTGTATGCTTATTTAGTTTCGAGTTGGTTGATGTCAAACACCACGGTCGTGTAGTTTCTTTGTTTCTCTAATGGAATAAAAGGGTTATATAAATATCAAAGCTGTCTTGGTGCTCTTATGATTAATGGATGTAAATTTTTATATCAAAAACAATAACTAAACTTGTTTTGGTTAGTAATTTTTGCCCACTTGTTATAGCGGTGTTTAGGTTATAAAGTAAAGGAACGATGAAAACTCTATACATAGAAGTTCACATCATAAGATACAAAGTTAGAACAAAAAGCAAAATTTGAGAAAATTAAATGAGGATCGAAAATATTAGTTGTGAAACGCATTGGGTGAAAAAGCGACTTTGGTTGCGGTTGAGAAATAAGCACTTTAAAAAATTGTTTACATTCTTATTTGGGTAAAATAAGCAGTGTTTGATAAGAAGGTATTTAGAAGTGCTATATCGAGATAAGGTTAAAATTGCTGCGACTATAGTACTTAACCTTAAGCGGCTAATAAATTTTCTTTTTCAAAAGCTATCCTTTTCTTTCCTGATCGATGACTCCACTTGTTCAAAGCTGCTAACTATTATTTGAGAATTCCGTCCCCTTGGGACTACGATAACCGGTTGTTGAATCTCGTGCAAGTTAGGTTGTGGTTGTATTGGTGCATAGCGGGCGTAGGTATTGAAATTTTCTAAATGTATATTGCACCTTTTTTTACTGAATAGCAAATTCAAAGTGCTTATAACAATAGTCGTACGATATAAACCCTTTTAATCTTATAAACAATTAAATTACAAAAATGACTTCGGGGACGTTATGGCTCATATCACGAGCATGATGGTCCACGACTAAAACAAACAGTTTTATTAAAATTGCAGGATATCTACCCGATTCATACCCATTGTTAATAAACATTAACTTTTTCTTGCACAAAAACAGATTTACATACTTAAGGATGTAGACTCAATGCGTCCTCTAGGCAAAGTTCGAAACAAAGCCATAGCCATATTAGCTTCCTCTAAAAAGTTTATGACAGTTTGACCTTGAGCACTTGTTAAATCCCACAAGACTGGTTAATGAGTGTTCAAATACTAGAAATAATGTAATAAAAAATGACCGAGATTTAATCATGGATGGGAAGGCTGAAGGTGATTTTGAAGACATGGACATGATGGGATAAACTTAGCAATTTGCACCTTCTTCTGATTACACATACATTGATGTTCTTTTCTGCGTAGTAATCAAAGGCAAAAGTTATCTAAATTCAAAACTTTAGTCTTTGCACATATAGGTATAAACAATGAATTTGCAAGTTCTTTTACAACTACTCATACATTCTTTATAAGTGCAACATTAGTGGATTATTCGACCCAAAAAGAATAAATCGTTACTGCGACGTACAACATTCTATATATAAACTAATTTTACAAATTTATAGTGTTTCCTCTGATTATAAAGAGACATTTTCAGTTTCTTCTTTATCTCTTTTGGAAGACGAAAGATTTCATAGCTGATTGTACAATAGATTGCACTACCAGGCTTCGATAATGATCAAAGGTATGAGGGGTGTATGTTCCAGCCAAGACTTGCCTTTCACACGAGAATAAAATACGAAACACTCGTTAAGTGATTTGCAGCGGGGAGGACCCTTTAACCACCTCGGTGAGAGTAAGTATGATTTATGGTTGTATAAGTGTGTGTAAGTAAAGAGATGAGTGTGAAATAAGCATACCATAATCCATTGCCGTCAGTGACCTATTTATAGTGGATGAAATAGGGTTGAGAGCACTTACGCATGTATGAATAGGAGATCATGGGGCGTCCCATGATTGTGGGTAACAGCTAGAACTTAGTGACCACGTTTCCAGGGCAGCGGGGAAGCCAAGAGAGAGAGGAGATGCATTAGGTTTGACCAAGTCGGAGTTCCCACATCCATTGTTCCTTCATCGGACCATACCACGAAGACAGAACCGAATGCGTATCCCTTAGGTAACCGTGCGCAGATGGTTTGGCATACTATATGGATATTTTGGAATCCCTAACTTGGGCCTTACGTATGGAAGGGCTGACCTTCAGAAGGAAATCCTTGAGCTACTAGGAGGAGTACATCATCAAGCCCCATTCGAAAGTGATGTATATGAGCAAGGAGACATTGCTTCGACCATGCTTGATACCATCTGCTGCGAGAATTGCGTTGGATTAGGGATAAATGTGCACCTAACTTAGGCGCATTTAATGCTAAGTACTTATTCTATGCCGCTACAGGAATCACACTTCCCAACTTACGGAGACCAAAAGTCGTTATTTGTTAAAATTAAAAAATTTTAGCAGGATAAGATTTATCTTTGAGACGTGTGCAGCTTGAGAGAAAAGAGAGTATAAAAGGGGTAGATGAAACCATAACTATTTTGCTCTCTTAGGTCTTATTTCCACACCTTGAGTAAAACTTCATAAGCCTTCATACGAAACCAAAGATAATCCTTAACTTTTCGTCTCTTTAAAAGCTTGTTTTCTTTTTTTTTTGAAAATGGATTCCAAGTTTATTATAAAGCGACAAAAAGTGTACATTATACGTAAAAGATCTACATGATCACTTGCCATTACCCCATCCTACTAGAACACAAGTGATGTTACCGAAACCTAATCAGGCATCTTTGATGCTCCTCAGTTCGTGAGAGCTGTATATACACATGCATTTAGCCATTGAACCTTAGGATTCCATTGCACCCATTGATATTAGGATTTATGCAATACTACAAGGTTCACATCTCTAGGTTTAACCCCTTTGGTTTAGCCAAAGGCGACCACATTCATAGTGATGTGCAAAGCATACTGACTATGAACCAACATAGGTTTTAAGAGGATTTCAGAACTTGTATCACTGGGGCAATTGGTTAACTAGCAAAAAGACTGAGTCGGATGTTCCAAACTGTTTGGGAGGTATATACAAACACTTGAGGTTGGAAGGTAGCTTTTCTCACGTGCAAGACACCATTGTTCCCCTTAAATATCGGAGGCTGAATAAGGAAAATATGTTTGATGCAAAAGCGGTATAATGACTACCATACGAGGTGCGAAGGGATCCACTGTTATAAGCGTTTGGCCAAATATCCGTGGATGTTGCAAGTGTTCCACTGAAGCCATCTTATACATGGGTAGGATTGCCCGAAGCTGGGAGGGGTCTCCCAAGAAGCACATGATCATATACCAAGGACAAAGTGTGTTTATCTACTTTTATTTAAATTAGGACCAATGTATACTTGATATTTATTTCTTCTTGTTTTCTATTTTGCGGGGAGATGTCGTTGAAACTTCATGTGTACCAAGATTTGGATGAAGATTTAAGTTTTATGCACTGCGGAGGCGAAGAGTCTTATGGTGTTGGCTCTCCTTCAACATCATGAATAACAATGAGGTAGACACTTCAGAACCACAATTTCTGTTGCATGGCCCCAAGCTACGTTTGGAGATTAGTCCCAAGCTTCAGTTGAGAATATTCTTGACTTCGGACGATCTGCGGATGAGGATATCCCGATTATAGGTCAGGGGATAGGCGGCAGTTAAAAGAGTAGGAAGGAGCGGCAACCAAAGAGTACATTAAGTCTATAAAGGAAGAATCCTCTCTCCTTGCCTCGGGATCAAGGGTTGTGAAGCAAAAGAGTTCACGAGGCGAGAAAGTTTCTTGAAGTCAGCCTTGAGTTACGGATGAATCCGTTGAGGTTCATAGTATGATTTTATCTTATGAAACATGTGAGAGTGGTAAGTATCAAATTAACTTATCATTTATACATTGCTTTGTCCTTGAGCCTTCGAGACAAAGGAAGCTCCCCAGCGATTTAGATTGTCGTATTGTGAATCCTCATTTATAAGATATAGGATTTCACAAACACATCAAACCAAATCCATATGGGGCATATACAATGTTTTAGAGAGATAAATTTCTAGAGAGAGAAAGGGAAGAGTTGGGAACTAGTGAAACAAAGAGAAATTCTTATTATGAGCTCCAACTCTCTACCTTGGAAGGTAGAGGGTATTTATAGTCTTACAATAAAACGCACATACGTGGATCGGGCATACAGATGGGTAAAGACCGTCCAGTCCTCCACGGTGTTACTATAACTAAATACTACTTAACATAAAATAACTACGACTACGAGCTTTCTAACGAATACATATACTTGAGGTGACCGACACTTTAATACACGGAATTTTACTAATTCCTAACAATCTCCCTAAGGGAGGTCCCTCAATTACTAAAATGACATTGAATACAATCGGATATTACAATAAGATTGTTCTTGAATTCTTGTTTAAGTTCTTTTCTCAGTAGCTCATAGTCTTTGATTCTTCATGTTATCCATGTTTGAATAATTCAAGTGGAGGTGTTTAAGCTTGATCCGCATGATGATAATGTTGAGCCGCTTTGAGATCATCGGCTTGCATAAATCTCTGACTCTTCCATTATGGTGTTGACATTATGTGACGTTGTGACAGTGGACCGACATGCTCACATTATGGATCATGATTTCTTCTTATCAGAGTAGCGGAAGCTTTAGATGATTCATGATATTTAGGCAGCGGTAGCAGAAGCATGGAGTGAAGAATATCAGAGTCATTGATGCACTAATCATGATTTCTTTTGAAATGAATGTGTTGTGTGAGAATGCGGCTATGGATTGACCTCTCCATTACGATCATTTGCAAGCGTCGGGTGTACCTGCATAAAACGGTTAGCAATAAAGCGCACGAAAGTGTCTTTGATCACTTTCGTTGAATTGAGGTACACGGCCCACGGTTCCCCGTTGATCAGTACAAGTACTGCCTGTGATCTGGTAAAATTCCAAAGAATTTCCTTGACAGGGTTTCGCAGCTGCTCTAGTTGTTCTCAAGCCGGACCGTCTTAAAGAAGACAACACGGAGTGAGTGAACCAGCGAATTTGAGATTCACTGATTGATGAAAATTTGATTTGAAGACAATCGTATATTGCTTGATACAAATTGTTTTTGCAATACAACGAAGGTTTTAATAAAAATCAATTATCAATAGTAAACACCTTTTATTTTGAAACATTAATACATAGTCGATGTGCTAGAGAAAAGAATTTTAAGCACAACGACCGGTTTTTCAAAGGTATCCGTCAATCCATAACCTGAACCAGGATTGATTCAAAAATTTGAATTGCCCCATTGTTTCTGTTCAGTTGTCACATGGTTGATCTATTGGATAGATCTCACATGCCACCTACCATGAGCTTGTTTGATGTTGGCTCTAGAAGGCTTTCCATCTTCATTGTGAGTATGTTTACATATCACTCAGATGTTCTGGCAGTACCACAAGGATAATGCGTAGGACTCTAAAAGTATATTCTCTCTTTCCACATTGTGTGAAACAGAGAGTCTTTATTGATTGTGTCCTTAATGAGATTTATTGATGATCTCGTGGCTCTAGACTCAATTGTGCACATTTGGTTCCTATTCTGGAGACTAGGGAGAGGGTATCCTTCTTCAATATCAACCATCTCTAAGAGAAAGTCGATAGATAATGTAGGTTCCCCTGTGAGAATGAAACAAGCCCTTTTAAGAGGAACTTGAGTGGCTTGGGAAGATGTAGTGCAGTGCGTCACTGGGTCCATGACGTCTTATCTTCAATACCGGTGTTACCTTGGTAACCCACGTAGCATATGAATTGAACCCGGTTTCTGCCCTAAGGTTGAAATAATGGAGAGCTATTTCTTTTCACCCTTTTCTTATTCATTTCTTTTTCATTCTTCAACCCCTTCAGTGCTTACCGAGACTTCATGACTAGAACCTTGTTGGGTTTATTCCAGTTCTAGCTCTATTTCAGTCCGCACTCTTCCCATATTCTCATTTTCTCCTTTTTTTTCATCATACCTAAGAACTCTACACTATCTAGTGGATTGTCCCTGGGTAGATCCCTCCGGCTCTGGCGGGATCGTGGGAACGAATACCTAACCTAACCATCCTT
>OU343221.1:308171211-308209239 GCA_910596185.1 Chrysanthemum makinoi
GCAGTTATCTCCATAACTTCTTATAGCGAATGGACCAAACAAGTCCATATGCAAAATCTCTAGACATTTAGATGTGGAAACCATGTTTTTAGCCTTATGACTACTATGAATTTGTTTACCTATTTTGCAAGCGTCGCAAAAGTGTTGATCATATTTTAATGTTGGTAGGTTTCTAACTAGCTCTTTTGAGGATAGATTTTGGATGAGTCTCATATTAGCGTGACCTAATCGTCTATGCCAAAGAGTAGAGTTATCATCTAAGGTTGTTAGGCAAAGTTTGTATTTAGATGTTCTATCTATTTTCATGACATATATGTTATTTTTCCTAACTCCTTTAGCTATGGTGATACTATCTTTTAGTATTTTACAACCATTTTCTTCAAATAATACGTTATACTTTTTATCACATAGTTGGCTAATACTAAATAGATTAAATCCTAACCTATCAACATGAGCAACATTTTAAATGGTTAGGGAGTTATGAGCGATCGTACCTTTGCTAATGATTTTGCTTTTATGATTGCTACCAAAGTGACATTGCCTCCATCATACTCTTGGTATGTTGAGAAGAGGCTTTTGTTACCCGTCATGTGTCTTGAGCATCCACTATCTTTTATCCATTCATCAGGTTCTAATCCAACTTTCAAGCATACCTATTGTGGAAAACTAGAAGGGGGGGGGTTGAATAGTTTTACCAATTTAAAACTTCCTTTTGAATATTTAGATCGACTTATGTCAATCTATTTGGTTGTTTATGTTGGACGTTGATAGATAGATATATAAACATGTAATGAAAGATAAAGAGTAAGAAGCACATCACCACAACATAAGTTATTTATAGTGGTTCGGCTACAAGGACACCTTCCTTGCCTACTACTCCCGAAGTCACCTACCGAGTTAGTAATCACTACACCAAGCTCCTTGTAGAAGCGGAAAAGCCTTCACAGCGTCAACAACCTTTTAGGTACAAAGCTAAATACCGAGGTTCCTTCACACCAAGCTAATACACCTAACACAAGCGTCGCCTACCCTTTATACGATGCTAGGCTAACCACGAGTTCTTTCACACACCAGGAGAAATAATCCTATCACAACGTCATCCACCCTTTATGGGTATTAGGCTAAGCACCTAGTTCCATTACTATGGAGGAACTACTACCCTTCACAACATAACACCTAATATCAAGGAGATCTACTCCTTGTTACAACACCATCAAGGATATCACCATCCTTGGAAATAGACAAATACTTATATGTATAACGATGCACCTCATCGATTATACTACCTAGGCATTCTTCCCAACTGCCACTTGATTTGATTCTTAGGCATCCTTCACTAATGCCTTTGACATGACGTTTGGCACCCTTCACTAATGCCTTCGTCTTGACACCTATAGCATCCTTCACTAATGCTTTGATACGGACGTTTAGCACCTTTCACTAATGCTTTCGTCTTGACACTTTCGGCATCCTTCACTAATGCCTTCAACATCTATGGAGAAAGTAAGAACTATCAACAAGAGAACTTTAGTTGTCTTGATGATGACAAAGCATGGCAACTCATGGACTTGAGCTTCTTTCGACTTCAAGTGGGTGATCTTGCCTTTAAGAGGAACCTAGAAGATCACACAAAACAAAAGACAAACTACATAGATCTCTTGGATCTGAGGTTAGATAGATATAAAACTTGGAGAGAGTATATGTGAAGTGGTGAGCTAAAAGGAAAGAAATGGCTCACTATTTATAGAAAATTCTCTCATTCCCCGAATCACGGATCCCTACCACAAGGGATCCGGCTAGCACAAAGCTAGGGATCCGTGGAGCGCTCCTCTTTGCCCATGGGTATTTTTTGGTTCAGGTCATGGGTTGGTTTGATCCATGGGTCTTTAGCTAGATACAATGTATCTCTTGAGTGCTCACCAAGGGTTCAATGTATCTAGACATTCTCTTGAGTGCTCACCAAGGGTTCAATGTCTCTAGACATTGGGTATGGGTCAATACCATGGGTTATGGATATTATCCATATATGATATAAGCATGATGTCATGCAATGGGTTATGGGTCAAGCTCCATGGGTCATGGGCTTTGGGTTGTACCCAACTACATTTGTTAGCCTTAATAGTTTTTATTAGAAGTGATGGTCATTCACAATTAGGAACTTTGTAACGTGTGTTAGATATCATGATAGAATAGTCAACGGGCTCATGGATTGGGCTAAGCTAAATGGCTATTAGTCAAGTTAAGCTAGCCTTATGAAAGATATTATCCAATCCAACCCAATCCAAGCCCATTAGGGCATCTAGTATTTGTAGTATAAATACACCTCAAATGAGTCATTTGAGGGTGTGTGTAGTGTGTGTGTGTGTGTTTTCCTTTGAAATAAAACATCTATTGTTTTCATCTTTATCTTCACATATACGATCCATATAACATCAAGTCACCATATTTCTCATCTTTTCTTTCTTCATCTTATACGCATAACGTGTGTTTGGTTTACGTGGTTATACTTGTGTTCGTGTTGGGTTTGTGATAAGGTTGATAAAAGTAAGGTCCTACAATTGGTATCAAAGCCATGTTTAGGAGTGTTTGTGTTTGTTTGTGTTGATACGCGTAAGCTCTTGGTATCAAACATTGATCCGCTAAAGCTTTAATTTATTGCACTAAGAATTTCAAGATTCTTGTGGTTTAAGGTATATTTGGTGCTAAAGTTTCAGTTTTTTTCAAAAAGTTGAAGCTTTCGTGTTTTCTTCATTTTTAAGCTCGTATTTGGTTCATTGGTCATTTCTACTCGAAGCTTTCTAAACGCCGGGTGAAAGCGGTCAATAGTTTTGTGTTATTCGAGTGTTTTAAGGTATCATTGCAAGATAAATCGTTTGAATCCTTTGGAAATTTTTTACGCGTAGGTCAAAACCCTAGTTCTACGTGTAAGAAAAGTCAACGTCCTTTGTCTACGCATAAGCTTTTGGTGCAGTTCTTGAGCTATAAGATTACCGATTGCTTCCCTCACTTGGATAAGTTTGTGGAACACCGACTTTTGGATATCTTTTACCTTTGTGATAGTGTAAAGGATTTTTGGACAATACCTAATCTTACATAAGCTTAGACTTGCAGCGTAGAACACTTTGCAGCTTAAGTATTTTCTTACGCTAAACGTCTTACGCATAACTAAATCTTAAGCATAAGTTTTTCTACGCCTAACTAAACTTCACATAAGCATTTCCTACGCCTAAGAATCTCGCTTAAGCCATCCTACTGTAACCTTATACCTACTCGTAACCCACATTTGTCTCACCTTTAAGCTCTTTCTCACGCATAAGGTTTATAAAAAAAAAAAAAAAAATCAATTTTTTAGGAAGTGAGCGTTCATTTTTACATGAGATTCAAATTTTGGTTTTACTGTGAAAATTTTGGTCAAAATTCAAATTTTGGGCCTAAATTCAAATTATTAGGTCAAATTTGGCGTCAAATTGTCATAACCAAATTTTCATACGACCTTAAATTGATTCTTATAGTGAATTTCAAATTTTGGGAGAAAATTTTTGGCCTAAGACCAAGTTCACTAAATACGACTTTCGAGAAAAACTCCAACCGGGCTTAAACTTCATCAACCTCAAGTCCTCTATCGTTGAATCGATCCTACATCAACTTTATCAGATCATACCTTCATCAATGGCAACTCAACAAGACATTCATGCAGTGAGTCTTAGAAAACCGTCCTCCTATGTTGGAAAAAGGTGGTTATCTTCAATGAACAATTCAGATGTAGATTTACATCAAGACAAAACCTAATGAAAATTGATGATCAAATCCATTCGGGATGGGCCTTCATACCTCGACAAGTCAAGACCACGGAAATCTTTGATGCAACACCTCCCGTCCCACCATTTTTAGTCTTCAAAAGAATGTAGGAATACTACGAAGGATCGAAGCAAGTGATCTGAGATGACATGGCAATTCATATTGTCAATGGGTTTACAAAGAGACATCTTTTCTTTGTGAAGCAGTTTGTTAGGTTACAAGGTTTACCACACAAGCTTATAAGAAAGAGATAAAGGCGATTGAACAAGGAATCAAACACACACACACGATATAGTAAGACCGGTTATGCGTAGGAGTATGTGAAAGAAATAACTTGAACAACCAACCCTCAAGTGAGGGTTATTACATAATATTTATAGGCAAGGAGCTAGGGCAACACTCCTACTCCTTCCCTTTCTCCTATGGGCTTGGGCCTAAGCTCATGGGCCTTCTACATAAGCTTAAGGCTAATAACAAACATAAAGGCCATAATAAGCTAACTATTACATATGAGTAACTAACACTTGAATAAGGTTTAGGAGTGATTCCAACAATCTCCCCTCAAGTGTTATTACATATGAGTAACAAACACTCAAGTGTTGGTGATGAAAAACGGTGAAAGCGTTGATGTAATAGTAGCTTTGGCGTCTTCTGACATTCTTCTTTCTTGTGAGAAGAATTGCCTTGATTTGAACAATCTCCCGGTGTAGAGATAGTTTACTTTGAACGGTTATGCTTTGGCGTCATCTTTAACTTTGTTCTTTGATCATTGTTCTTTGTGATGAAAGTGATAGTATGTTGTTGTGTGCATCAAATCTGCCTCAGTGCCTTCTTTGCTCACGGTGTCTCCACGTCATTCTTCAACATGCTCACGCTCTTTTGGCGTTGGAATTCATCTTGATGAAGTTCTTTAAGTCTTTAACTTTGTAGATTCTTTGATTTGACGAAGAATCATTACATTTGTTGTGTTGCTTTAAGATATAACTTCCATTAGTGATGATGTTGGCGTGAGCATGAGAAGAATCTGCACGATCATTCCGCTCGAGAGCTTCCATAAGAAGAAAACATAAAAGCGGTTAGTAATAAGCGGATTCCGGCACTTACAAGTTTGAACTTCGAGAGTGTTAACAAAATAGTGTGAAAACACAACTCTAATTCTTACAAAGGCCGTTCCTGAATCGGAGTCCCACAAGTGAGATAACACGATGTACCGAAGTACACCTACGATTGAGATGAGTCGAGGTACACGAAGCATCACCTCACGTGTAGACCGTTTGAGACCACTAAAGCGCCAATCCACGGGGAGTTCTTGAAGCGACCTGCTGTCGGGGTGTTTGATGTTGACCACTGGCGGGGAGTTTCCATTCAATGACTGAGGATCACAAATGTGAACCTCTCATAAATGTTCTCGACAGATTGCTAAGATCTGTGAAGGACTCGATAATGTACCACTGAAATTCTTATTGTTGAATATCAAGTGATGAAATGTCAAGTGTACCTAAGAGATCTTTTGATGAATCTCGTGGCTCTAGACTCAATAGTGCGTTTTGGTTTTCTGGCGGAGACTAGGAGAGGTCTCCTTCTTCAATACCGGCAATCTCTAAAGCCGATAGTTTACGTAGGGTTCCTGTGAGAATGAAACAAGCTTACATTGAGAGAAACTTGAGTGGTTAAGAAGGTTTAGTGCATGCGTCCTTTGGGTCCATGGCGACTTTTAATCTTCAATACCGCGTCACTAGTGACAACCCGTAGCATATGAATTGAACCGATTATGCGCCTAAGTTGAATAATCTTGAGGGCTATTTCTTTTCACCCTTTTCTTTGCATTTCTTTTTAATTCTTCAACTCCTTCTTTCTCAGATTCTCATTTTCTCCTTTTATAATCATACCTAAGGACTTCTAAATACTAACTATTTGTGGTGTCCTTGGGTAGATCCCTCCGACTCTGGCGGATCATAGGACGGTTATTCCTAACCTTAGTCACCTTATAACTCCATGACTAACCTATGTTGCCATAAAACCATTGTTGTGAAAAATCTCTCAAAGTGTTTGTGAATGAAAAACATTTTAGTACCAATGTTGAGATAAGATTTTGCATAAATACTCCCCCTCCACATGTGCTTAAGAGTTTTAACGGTTAAAATGCAGTGAGGAAAAGCGCTTACATTTTGAATTGATCAACTCAAGATAGACATTCCCCCATGAGACACGGTTACGTGGCATAGTTAAAGAGTTGCATTGTCGGCTTTTAGGTGACAACTAGCTCTAATAACTACCTTGAAGGTGTAGACAATCCTCGAAAGGTTGTCAAACCCGTCGGAGTTCATGTCTACCAAGAGTTTCTCGAATGGTACATTCTACTCGGACAAGTCCTTTGCGAGACACGTTTACATCACTAGCGAACTAGCTTGAAATTATTACCGTCCCGGACAAGTCTTTTCGAGTTACTAACAGTTAAGATCTCGTCAATTCATGGGTTAAGTCTATAGCACAAAGATTCATTTGCATTTACACAACATATTTCTTATCACGTATTTTCTCCCCTCAAAAATGGCATATAAGATGTTATTTTTGAAAAGTTGAGAATAAATATGACCATTTCGAGTGTTGCGGGAAGAATGACCACTTTGAACAATTTTTGAACAAAGTTTTAATTCAAGTACTCCCCCTCAACGAGTGATATAAACGGTTGAGGTTTTGAAAATCATAAGGGAAAGTACTTGTTCTTTTGAGCAAAACCTTGAAAAATGAAAGGTTTGATAGGTTTTACTCAAAAGTAAGAAGCTTTAGCTCCTTTTATAAGGATTGTGGCACTGAAGCGTACCACGGGGTCCTTTATTTACAAGTGCGGGTTGTACACTGTAATGTGTGCACAAGCCATAGACATAATAAATCATACATCCAAATTGATAATGAAAGAAGCAATTCAAGGGGTACGGGTAGTCGGAGATGTGCGCCGGAGTGTGAGTCGGGCGTTGAAAGCCGATGATGTTTCTCCTTGGTCGACCACCAACATAACTTTCCAATCTTACGGGCGATCCCTTCATACAACCGTTCATCAATCATGGTGATGATCCTCTTCACGTCCCTTGATCACGAGAATTCCATCGCTTAGGAGACCCAATCTTTGGTGTATATCCTTCAACCGTAAGCCAATCCGTCCTAACCATCTTCAAAGTGTGATCTCCAAACTTATGAAGATCTCTGCCGCATCAAGCAATTTCTTTGAAGTTCACTGCTGTAAACGGCCCGAAAGGTTTCTGATGGCGTATATTGTGAAGGTGGTTGATGTCGGGAAGATCAAGCTGCGGTGGAGTGAAGTTGACAGCGTCGATAAGATTCAACTGCCGTTGGAGATCTTCTACGTTCTTGGATAACTATGCGTCGATGAAGATGAGCGACTTGATGAATTCACGTTGTACTGCGTGGAGAATTGTCTCATATGACCATGTACTTTGGCAAGGTACATGTCTTCGATGTCGTTGATAGACAAATTCTCAAAGTCAGCTTCGGAGAATGCATAATCCCTTTCATCTTGTCGTTTGACCACGATATTCTTTAGGAAGGTGTAGTCCCACTTAGATGAAAGATCAACGTGTTTGATGGCAACGATACTTTTAGAACTGAATACATGTTGAGACTTGAACTGGCGCTTACGTAGTAGATTCTTGGCGTTCCGGCCAATGATGAATCCCGTATAATGCATCTCGATCGTATGCTTCCACTTTGTTGGAGAACAAGTGATTGGCACGTTCTCGATGGCTATCGGTTTGAGTATTATGCTGGGAATGGAAGTGTTAGAGATGTAGCATATTTCCTTGAACCATCGCCACCATGAAGAAGAAATTCCAGGTCTTTGTTGAAGAAATATCGAATGGAATCCTTGGTTCATCGGTTGGCCAATTGTTGGTAGAGGTTTTGACCATCGATTGTAGTATGGAGGGTTGTCCCGTTTGGTGAAGTCGATGTTTGCTTCGGGTTGAGCCAATCCATGTTGTTAGACATAGCTCGAGCAATGTTTTCAAGGTGATATTCGACCTCGATGGCACTTTCTTTTAGAAGTTGAAAAGCTTCATTCTTGATTCGCCTCAACTTGGATTTCGTCATCTTCTTCACATGGAACTTTTCTTGCATAATCTTAGCATGCTCCAATGTATTACCGTCTACCGGATCTTGACCTTCTTGGCGGGTAGGGAGTGGAATAGACAAGTGTAGAAAACCATTCAAATTCCTCTGTGGTGTCTTCATCTAGCCATGATAGGGCGTCTGCCTTGGGCCTTTTTCTTCTTTTCTTAGGCCTAGATCAGGGTTCATGTTTCTTTACTTGTTTGGGAGAGGTGGGTTGTTGTAGGGGCTCATGGTGACTTCATCGTCACCACCCGTATACTCAAAGTGATCACGGTTTTGAGTGCGGGGTGGTGTCTCCGAGAATCATGAGGTTTATCTGTAGAAGAACGAGGAGGAGACCTTTGTTGAGCGGGAGGCCGTTGGGGAGGTGGTGGCATAGAAGATGATTCACCAGACTTCTTTTGTCGTTTAGCTTCATCATTCTTATCCGGATCCTTATCTTCATCGTCTCTAGGGCGTTTAGACTTTTGACCGAATCTGCATGCTTCTTGAAGTTGGTAGTCCAGCAATGCTTGAAACAACTTTCCTTCATCAGAAGTAAATGTCCCGGATCGTGCAGACATTTGTGTGACAAGCTTGGCCACCAATTCATTATCGAGAAAACTACGAGGATCGGATGGATTGATTGTGACGGTTAAGGGTGTTGATCTTATAGTTTGCTTGGCTATCGGCATAAGATTCGGATATAGTTGTCTGGTAAACATCTCCTTTGTGACTTTAGGAGCGATATCCAGAAGGTACTTGTGAGTGTAGCCTTAATCATTTCCATCTTCCTTGTAGATCATCTTTGCATGAGCTTCTATGTACATACTCCCTTTCATTCTCATCTTGTCATTCTCATCATGTAGATCTTTGTATTTGGTCGACAAACCAATTCATTTTCGTAGAGCATGTCCTTCTTTCTGACTTGTTGGACAGCTTTAACGTTTCGATTCTTAGATTGAGAGATCCAAGATGGAGTTGGCTTCTTCAGCGATTGGATGATGATTTGGTTGATTTCTTTGATGGTGGTGGTGAAGAGTGAGAAGAATCGATGATGATGAGATGTGAGGAGACTCGGGTCCTTTGGTGGTTCGAGAGGTTTCTTCCTTTGGCGTGCAGGACTATCTAGAAGAAACTTATCATAATCGTCATCTTCTTATCTTTCTCTTGATCTTTTCTTTGATCTTCTTTTGTCACGGCTTTAATCTTTCTCGGCCTTTTCTTTACGGTTCCTCAAATTCATACTCAATAGTTTCTTCCACGGGCTTTTGTTATTGCTCCAAAGTGGTGGCACGGATCCACTTATCGGGTTGATTAACGCATCGAGGATACGGTGAAGGTTGAGCACCACTTGACCCTCGGGGACCACCCATTTGTTCTTTAGCAAATTCTTTTGCCACGTGTTGGAGTCTAAGGAATTTGAACTTCTTCTGTATGAAGTATCCAGTTGCTCTTCTTCTTCATCTGAGCTTTCATCATACGGCACAAGTACAAGAGTCTTCCCTTTTCCTTTGTCATTGGACTTGGAGGTTTAGGCTGCTGAAGGAGGTGTTACGGTTCTGATTCGAGTAGAAATCTCTTCATCGATTGTGTACCTCGAGCTTTCGTCCATAAGCTTTCTTTGCGGTTGGGTGTAGGAATAGGAGCTTCCTTACTGGAACAATTTCCTTTTGCGAGGAGAATTCCTTTTGGGAAACTTCCTTTGAATTTCTGTACTTGTGACACTTCCACTTCCTCTTACGGTCCTCCGAGTAGGTGTACCAGAAGATTTTTCATCAAGATGACCAACTTTGCCTTCTTTTACGGCTAACAGATACCTTTTGTATGTTTCAAGCTTTTTGATTTCATTGTCGAAGGTGATCGGTAATACCGCACCTTGTTTCTTTGTTGACGATTCTTTGATTATAGAAGGATAGTATGGGTTCGGATCAATATGTCGTGATTATCTCGGGTCATTGAGCCTCATGGGGATGTCGGGATGAAGTCAAGTGCTCTCTGGATCAACAATTTGGTATATCTGACATAGGGAATCTTGGAGCCAAGCTTCTTGTGAAATAGCATCATGTCCTCCCATATCGGTGCTTCGATTTCAATGTCCTTCTTGTTGATCAGCGACCGAAAGATTTGCAGTTCCATGAGCTTGGGATGCTCATAGCCTTGTCGCGACCGAGACCGATTTGGTGATGATCATGTAGAGTGTTCTCCATGGTTGAGGAATATTCTTGACTCCGTGAGAGTGCTTAGTAATGATTCTGAAGCTTCATCATAACCAATATCTATCAAGAATTTGGTTGTCTCTTCATTAGGGGTAGCAAAGAAGTCGGTTGGAGCGATGTCGGGAATGATGAGAACAGCCCGTAAGTCAGCAGGAGTGATAGTGACTTGTTTGTGATTAAGTGTCACATTCACGCACTTTGACCGTGATCCTCTGCATAGAATCGAATTGTTGAATGTAGACCTCTGGAGGCTGTGGCGAGTGTGAGAGCATGTTACGGTAGGGATGATTCCGAAGAATATCCACTGCAATGAGACAAGAAGATTCTGAGCATGTGAGGGTATCAAAGTCAACCCTAAGGTTGTTCTTTCCAATCTTTCTCGGATAACCCTCTGGAAAGATATCGGCAATTGTAAGAACTTTACGATGCATCCACATTCATTTGAGCAGCCATGTCGTGATCTGAATAACATTAGCCAAAAGAACCAACATATCGAAAGACATAATGTTAGTCAACGAGAAGGTCTTATTGTTTAGCTATTGAATGTACAGTGTCAATGATTGTTACGAGTCCTAAGTCACTTGTTTGTCCAATAGTCCAATGGCGTGCGTGAAATGTTTAGTGAGTTAGTTAACTTTAAGTTTTAAAGTTTATGTTATCACTTATTGTTCACAACATATCAAGCGTTTAAGTTTATTAGTGACATTATTGGATTCGTGACGTTATGATAAGTTTATTAACAAGTTTGTACGCGTAACAATTCATAATGAAGGTCAATCAAGGCATAGGCGTAGAATTGGCAAAGTTAAGCGTGATAATGACATCTGCGTAGGCGAAAGCTTATCGTGGGATCTTAACTACGCGTAAGAAATGTTGCAGCGTAGGAAAAGGGGTCCTTATGCGTAGAGCTTACGCGTAGGCGTATTTATACCTTACGCGTAAGGCTTACTCGTAAGAGTAGACCTTATCGCGTAGAGGTCCTTTGTTTACGCATATCCTTCACAGGATCTGGCGTAGTCCCATTGTTGAACCTTACGCGTAATAGTTATGCGTAGGATTTATTCTTACGCATAACATGACTACGCGTAGGGTAATCCTTATCGTGAGATATTCAAATGACCTTGATTACTGAATTTTAAGCGTAGCAAGCACGAAATAAATTCATCAAATCATCAATATTAACACAAGAATTCATTTTAATAACAAATCATGGCATGAACATTCGTTAAGGTTATGAGTAGAAAGTCATACGCGTAGGTCAAAACCCTAAGGGTTATGATTTACGCGTATAATTTCTAGCCATGGGATTTGCACCATACAATTCCTGGTAGTTCTAAGATGTTGTGAGAGTCTATAAACCAAGTTATAACATCTAAATCGTTGTGAATCAAAAATACCCAAACTTAAGAACATTAAACCCTAATTCCTAATTCTGACTTAATTAGTGTTTTACGGGTTGTTATAGGGCCGGAAATCATCAATTCACCATGATATGAACATCCTTGCAACAATCTTTTTGAACAAAAACGTTCTCATTTGAAAATACCCAAACTTTACGCATAAACCCTAATTTCCAAAATCAATCAAATCATGTATTTGGGTGTGATTAAGTGATGAAAATGTAATCATTGATGTTGTGAAAACATTTTGACACAGTCATTTCACCCACAAACACACAAACTTGATTGTGTGTTCATATGCATATGCGTAGAACACAAGAATCATTATATCTCAAGTTTTAACCGTTGGATTTATGAGAAATTCAAAACCATTGTTTAAAAACTTGTTATAAACCTGAAATAACTTACAAATTGATGATCAAGTAACTGGATTTGAAGAGCGATTTTTATGCGTGGGATTTAGGTTGGTGAGTAATAAATGAGGTGAAGTAATTAGGTGGAAGATGTTTTATTAAAATGACTTTAACCTTTTGGCAGTTTTGGTCCCTCCACCTTTTCCTTTTTCATACAAAGCCATTTAACTTCCATTTTGGTTACCAAACGAAGATTTTAAGAAAGAAACTTTGACGACACTCCCCTCGACTTAATAAATGATGAAAGGTTATAAATTTTAGTCAGAGGTGTCAGTGAACCAGAAAATTTACCACCATTGATAAGAGAAACAACTGAGATATGATAACATGCAAGTACACAGATGTTTTGAAGCAGGTTAAATCTTTGTATTCTCCCCTCAACACTTGATCAAAAATTTGAAAAGATTATAGTGTTGACGGAATAAATGTACTTGCAATGTTGAAAGAAAATAGATAGAAGAATATTTTTGTTGTTTTATCAGATTTTATACTTTTGTATTTTGTTTTTGAAAAATTATTTACAAAAGAGATTTTGGTGTTTGGCAGGTTTTTAAGACTGTTTTAGGAGGTCATCAATTCCTCTTGAGTCAAACACCTCATACCAATCCGGTGGACCAACTCATTAAACCTAGCGGGAGGCAAGGCTTTGGTGAGAAGATCGCCAATTGGTATTCTGTACCCACAAAATATAATTCAACGGTACCCTGTTCCACGTGATCCTTGATGAAATGATATCGAAGATCGATGTGCTTTGATTTCGAGTCCTGAACTGAGTTGCACGAGATCGCAATGGCACTCCGATTGTCGCGATACATCGGGATTACATGTCAAATACGTAACATAGTCTTTGAGTTGTGTTCTCATCCAAATGACTTGAGCACAACACGCCGACATGGCTACATATTACTGCTTCGGTTGAGGACAACGATGTACAATCCTGCTTCTTCGATTGCCATGACACTAGTTTATCACCAAGAAATTGTAAAGCTCACGAAGTACTTTTCAGTGAGTCTAAGCATCATGCGTGGTCAGCGTCTGAAAAAGCGATTAGTTCAAAACCAGAATCCTTCGGATACGAGATCCCCAAGTTAATGGTTCCCTTTATGTATCGGAGGATTCTTTTAGCCTCAGAGAGGTGGGTTTCAGTTGGTCGCGACTGATAATGAGAGCAAAGATATACGGCAAAGACAATATCAGGTCTGCTAGCTGTTAGATACATGAGAGACCCAATAATACTACGGTATTTTGTAGGGTCCACCAATTTCCCATGTAAATCGGCGTCTAGCTTCTTGGTATGAGCCATTGGTGTGGCATAGGTGTCACAGGTTTTCATTCCAAATTTGTTTAACAATTCAAGGGCATATTTGGACTGACTCAAGAAAATACCACGGGGTGATTGATGAACTTGCGGTCCTAGAAAGAACGTAAGTTCACCCATCATGGACATTTCAAAATTTTTCTTCATTAGTTTTGCAAAAGCGATTGAAAACTTTTTATGTGTAGACCCAAAAATGATGTCATCCACGTAAATTTGAACAATTAAGATATGTGCCCGTGATATTGTATAAAAAGAGTTGGGTCAACCGAACCTTTGGTGAAATTATTAGCAATGAGGAAAGATGATAGCTTATCGTACCATGCCCGAGGAGCTTGTTTGAGACCATCTGAGCTTTGTTCAGGTTTGTAGACATGATTCGGAAACTTCGGGATCAACGAATCCATCTGGTTGGATGACATAAACTGTTTCTTTAAGTTGTCCATTGAGAAACGCAGGTTTTGACATCCATCGATAGACCGTCATATTCATATGAGCTGCGAACGCTAGAAATATCGAACGACCTCAAGACGAGCGACCGGAGCAAAAGATTCTTCAAAGTCTATTCCCTCTTCGTGACGATAACCCTTAGCCACCAGAGGCGTGACTTATTTGGATAACATTTCCTTCAGCATCCAATTTGTTCTTCCAAATCCATTTGAGACCAATGGCGTAGACCCCTGTTGGTCTTTCAACCAGTTCCCATACTTCAAGACGTTTGAATTGGTTGAGTTCTTCTTGCATGGATTCAATCCGGTTGTCTTTTGTCATTGCGTCTTTGATGTTTTAGGTTGATTGGCAGACGGTGAGTGCATAAATGCAATGTTCACCGTCTGTGTGAAGACGTTGTCTCGTAACGACCGGTTGATTCGGGTTGCCAATAATGTTTTCGAGAGGATGGTCTTTTGTCCATCTATGTGTGGAGGGTTGATGTTGGTATACATTGTGCAGATTTTGAGGATTCAAATGGTTGTTGAAGATTCAGCGACATCAGGTGCGGCGATCTCATTAGCAAACGAGTTAAAGAACGCATTTGGATCAAAATCTGCAGGTGGGGGGTACTTCATTGAGAACATCATCGGCGTTCATCATTGTTGGTAGCGGTTTGTTCAACTGTTGTGTTGGAGTCAACTGGTGGTGCTTCTTCAACGGTAGTTGTTGTAGCAGGTGTATCAGGTATAAGAGTATTATCAGGTTGAGCAGCGGAAACGCGGATACACCGGAGCACGTTCATCAATATCGTCAGCTGAACAGTGGGAGCAAATAACCTTTCCATTTGTTGACGAGTAAGCTGGGGGCTTTGTTCAGGTGATGATGGGGTTTGGGGGAAGTTTAAGCGGTTGTGTCGGGTTCCAAGTGTTATACTCGAAGCCATTTCCGTAAATTCATCAAAATGAGCATGAATCGTTTCCATCACCTGTTTTGTACGACGATTCCAGATTCGGAAACCTTTGAATTATCACAGTATCCGATAAAGACTCCAATGTCAGCTTTGGCTTTGAGCTTTCCAAAGTCATCACGATCATTATTCGGATAGCAAAGAGATCCAAATACATGAAAGTGTTTGAGATTCGGTTTTCTGTTGTGGACAAGCTCAAAAGGTGTTTTGTTGTGGCGTTTTGTAATCATAGAACGGTTTTGAGTATAGCATGCAGTAGATACAGCTTCGGCCCATAAGTAATCTGGAAGTTTAGCATTGATTAACATTGTTCTTGCAGCTTCCACTAACGTTCGGTTTAGTCTTTCGACAACTCCGTTTTGTTCTGGTGTACGTGCAATAGATGTCGATCTTTGAATTCCCACTTTCTCATAGAATTCACGAAGAGTTTGATTAACAAATTCATGCCTCTATCTGTTACGATTAGTCGAGCGGTGTTTCGTAGCTGAACTTGTATTTTCGTGAGAAAGGTGATGATCATCTGTGGAGCTTGATCTTTGCTTCGAAGAAAGTAGACCCAAGTCCAGCGTGAATAGTCATCAACAATTACTAAGATGTAGCGTTTGCCATTGATCGTTTGCACGCGCATCGGGCCACACAAATCCATGTGAAGAAGATGAAGCACATGTTGAGAGCTATGTTCCACCTTTGAAGGAAAATGAGCACGAGTGCTTTTGCCTTGTTCACAATCTGAGCAAAGGTGATCTTTAGAATACCGAAACCGTGGGAGTCCTTCAACTAGTTTGTGTCGAGCAAGGTTGGTGATGGTTTGAAAGTTTAGATGTGAGAGCGGCGGTGCCATAGCCAGGCTTTTGTTGATGTTGCCTTTGAAAGTAAGCAGATGGGAGAAGAAGCAACCATGTCTTGCATAGAGATAGTGTAAAGACTTGAATTACGCGAGCGAGACATAAGGTCGTTTCCTTGTAGATCACGAATGAAACAAGTTTTCTCCCTGAAAGCAACCTCCAAATCTCCATCACAAAACGACCTCTGAAAGCAGATTGTGACCGAGGCCTTCCACATAATAAACCCTGCTTATTTCGATGTTCCCATTGATGTAGTCTCCGTAGCCCATGATAGCTGCGAAGTGATCATTCCCGAACCTGGCAGTGCCAATGAACTTTGCAATAAAGTTTGATAACAGTTTAAGATTGCTGTCATGTGTCGGGAACATCCGCTATCAACAATCCAGAGAATGATCTGTATCACCTGCATTACACCAGACGACACAAATGGAATAGAAGTAGATGTGGAACCCGAAATGTTAGAGGGTTCCGTAGCAGTTATAGTAGATATACACACATCAATAGCTTTAGGTATCCACTTAAATCCTAGTGTGTTATATATCCATTTATGCCATCTCCAACTAGTATTTGCTTTAGTCTTAGTGAATGCACTAGGTGGTACTACATTCCTAGGAGGTGAAACTGGAGCTACAGGGACAGCAATGCGTTTCTTAGAATCTAAAGAGGCGGTCTACCAAGCACAGACTTAGAAAGATTAGTGGGCCTAGAGGTATTCGGTTCTTAGGATTCCTTAAACGAGAGATGATAGCTTTAGCAACACATTTATCATGACAATCAGAATTCATACTTTTACGACAAATAACACAAGGTGCATCGGACTGAATATCAAAAGTACTTAACGGTTTAGCATTCGTTACATCACTATTTCTATTACATTTGCGGGCCTTAATATCTATAGTGGAAACAACGTGAGTCTTATTCATAGTCCTAGGGTGTTCTTCTACTTTAGCATTCCTGATTGATCTTTTCTTAGGTTGCAACTTCCTATTCTTCGATGTAGTGCTCCTAGGCTGTGAAGTGCGGACATTTGGAAAAGACGAAACTATTCTTGTTTCAGTAGAAGGAGGCACGTTAGCAACTTGTGATTTGGCAGTAGGGATTCTAGGTTCATGAGTACTAAGTGTTACTGGGGCTAATCTCTTAATGATGGTTGGCGGAAGTTGTTCATACTTTCCTAACATTTCTCTTAACTTGAAGATAGTGTGAATCAGATCTTGATTTTCAGACGAACATTTCGGCAAAATGCATAACTTATTTAGTGTGTGCAAGATAATGATCAAGTTCATTTGATGCTTCATCACGAGTCTTTTGAGTAAATCAAATATGACACCATATTCCTTTTTAACTTTTACAAGTTCTTGTTCATATTTTGAGATTTGACACTTAAAAGACACGTTTTGATCATCCAGTTGCTCAATTTTAGGATCGGAAGATTTTGCACGCAACTGGGCGATTTTGTGTTGAAAAGCAAGTTGTTAATCGTGAATATCTTTTTGACACCAATTAAGACGGCGTATTGCATTTGAAAGTTCGTTTGACAATCGTTTGTTTTCAACTTTTAAGGACTCGATCTGAAGCACATTATCGGTGTTCTCAACATTTATCCACAGAATCAACGATATCGGCAGAGATATTATCAAATGCATATGACAAAGAATTCAATAACACAACATTATGGACATCAGCACAGATGACATCTTCCAAGAGTCGATCAACATCTTTTCTCAACAGTTTCTTTTTACGTTTAGTGTTAGAAATAGATGTTTATGTTTTCTCGAAAACGACCTTCATTAATCCAAGTTCCTTATGAAAGTCCCTTTCCCAAGACAATGCACAACTTTTCAAATTTTTAACATTTGGTAAAAGATTTTTTGAAAAATGTCTCTTTGTTCTCGCGCTAGAGGCGATTGAAAGTGTTGAACTTTGATTTGAGAATGATATTCTATCTCATGTTGTAAAGTTTTGAGGTCAGCCATGAAAATGTCAAAATATCTAAGAATTTTGCGATTTTCAGGTTTTGAATTTACTTCACTGATGGAAGGTAAAGGACCATAAGTTTGTGCATAATCTGGTTGGGGATTAACATTAGAAGACTCAGTTGTTTTTATGATTACCCTTGGTGTGTTAGAAGAATCCGTTGGTGTGACGAAAGTGACCGCTTTTGAATAGTTAAAAGGTTTGTTGTAAACAACTTTTTCTAATTTTGATCGACTCTCGTCTTCGGCATCTAATTCCTCTTGACGATGATATTCAACAACACTCATAACAGAATTATCAACTTTATATTACTGCACTTTGGAAACTTCAGGGATTTGGTTTGAATGCTTTGGTTGAAAGCTTAGGTTTGTAATCGGCAAGATTTGGTCCATATCCATTTGGATTGGGTTTTAAAGTAAACTTTTCAATGGCTGTGACCGACTTGCCATGTTTGTAAACAACAGTTTTAAACTCTTTAAGTTTGTTTTGCAAGCCGATGATTTCTTCAAGATGATCATCTATTCGTTTCGTTGAATGCTTTTTGTATGCAGAGAAGCTTTTTTGACAAGTTAACAGTTCAGCCTTAGCTTTTTGATTTTCCAAGGTGAGAGCGTTAATTTGCTTTTTATGTTCATGTTTCAGTTGTTCTATTTCAGACAACAAAGCATTCTTGAAGCGGCTAGATCCCGCATCTGTCTTTCTAAATATTTTTCGTTTTGATAAGATTTGGCAAAGGTTGCTTCAAAACCGTTTTCACGTTTTTCTTGAGTTTTGAAAAAGTTGAGTTGCTTTTGTAAACATTCAAAATCCTTGGTTAACAGTGCATTTTTGCATTTCAAGTCTTGATTAATGGCATGACATTTTTCCACTATGGTTTGTTGGTCTTGTATTAAGCGAGCAAAATCTGGATGAGGCAAAAGTTCGGCGTGTTCAATGTGAGTCACAACATGATCATTACGGAGATCCTCAAGTATAACCACGGAGTCAATTTGATTATCAAGGGAAACCGGTTGGTCATCTTGATCGTCAAATATAACTACGGGGTCTAGTTGAAAATCGTCGAAATGAGATGTGGATGGTCATTTTGAACATTCGAGCCTTGCCGGATTGATGTTGGCGGAGATATGAGATCGAGAGATAAATATGGTTTGTTCGGTACACGAGACAAGCCATCAGTGTCATACACTGGGCTGTGTCACTCATGTGTAACTCATGCATATTAGCCATCAACATAACAGCTGCATTGGCATGCAAGTCCTCCATATCATCATCTGAGTCGGCATTTGCCATAAAGCTCTGTTCTTTGTCTGTGAGAGTTCCACCAGCTTCATCCTTAAGAGCCAAAGAAGAGCCTCTTTGAAATAAGCACTGCCCCTAGTCCTTGGCTTTGGGCATGCATTAGCAGGTGTCCCTTCTCATTGCAGTTGTAGCATCGAAGACCATTCAACCCATTCTGAGCATTTCCCTGTTCCACCACTGGAGCTCGATTGTTATTCCTACCCGACATTAAACCCTTGACCACCGCCCATCTGGCGACCATAACCACGATTCTGAACTTCAACTCGTCCATTGTTCACAACAGCTTGATTCCTTGTATTAGATGAGGAGCGAATACGATTGTTGGATTTGTTGGTATAACGGCTAAAGGCATTAGCAATCATAGCAAATCCTTGTTGCAGTGCTTCAAACGGATCAGATTCCTCATTAGCTTCACTGAAAAGGGCTTGAGCATTGTTGTTGTTGTATGGAACCAATTGAGTTTGTTGAGATTGAGGTTGTGAAGGATCATGTGGTGTGATTGTAGCAGTTGGTTGAGTTCTGGTTGAGGAGAATAACTGTTTTGAGCATATAAGGCAAGTTGTTGATTTTCGGATGTGTCGGTGGAGCAATTTGAGCACGGAGAATCCTTTCCTATCAACTTCCTTTTCATGAGGCTTCAAGTAATCGTACAATAATCCATATGTAGATTGATGCATGTTTTCGCTTGACGGAGAAAAATGACATACTTCTCCCATTCGGGACCAAGACTACTCAGGAACTTAGTATTCACTGCAATTCTTGGCATGATGATGTTGTGTTTATCCAAATCATTGATGATGTCTGAAAATCGGTGATGATAGGACTCTAGTGTCTCTCGAGGTTCAATCATGAAGTGTTCATAAGCCAAGTAAATTTTGGATTCCAAATCTTCTGATTGAGTACTGATCCTTCCATAAGAAGACAAATATGATCCCACATTTTCTTTGCAGTCTTTTGAGCATCAAAACTACGAAGAATTGGGTTTGGTAATCCTAAGAGGATATATTCCATTGCAAGCTCATCTGCTTCATAGTGTAGAAGTTCTTGTGGATTCAAATCTGCAACAGTAGAAATGTTTGTTTGTTCATCTCTTGGTGGAATGGCATTTGGATCTCTGGGTACAATGACAGTAGGCATCTCAAATGGACCTTCCAATATAACCTGCTTTAAGAACTTTCCATGTGGCTTCTTTAGATCATAAAACCTAAAGAACCTTATCACCCATTGTTCGTAGTTTCCTGGAGTGAGCATTGGAGGTCTATCAAGTGATCCAGCCTCATGAATTGATTGTTGGCTGCTTAAAGCTTCAAACATCTTTGCAAACCAAGTGGGTTCCTTCATAGTGTTCCTTGATGGATGTTGATTGAAGTCATTTGTGTACGGTTGAACTTGAAGACTTGGTGGTGGTTGAACCATTTGAGGTTGGGAAATTGCAGCAAGTTGTGGAGTATGTTGTTGATTAAATTGTTGTTGATAAATTGCTTGTTGTTGATTCCATTGTTGATGTTGTGGACTTAATTGTTGTCGACGTTGAGGATGAGGATAAGTGTAAGGGAAATAGTTAGAGTATGGTGGTTGTGACATGTTGATAAACTTGTGTTGGTAAAAATGGATCTTTGTAGTCGAATGAACCTTTGTTGATGAAGTATCCTTAGGCGTAGAAATCACAATAGCCAAGTAACACTTATGCGTAAAAACACCAAAGTTACGCGTAACAATCAAGAGTTACGCGTAGATTTAGCTTACGCGTAAGTAGAGAAAAGACGCTAAAGTTATGCGTAGACACAAAGTTATGCGTAGAAAGTTAGGCGTAGGATTATCTTATGCGTAAGACTAGGCTTAGGCGTAAGATAAATCTTAAGCGTAGGATTTCTGGCGTAAGCTTATGCTTATGCGTAATTTTAGGGTTTTATCCCAAGTGATCTTTTACACTTCACATTGCAAAAGATATCCAAAGTCGACGTATTTTCAGACTTATCCAAGCAAGAAAACACGGAGTAAACCACGAAATCGAAGATCAAACCAAGGATAAAGTTACGCGTAGATTAGGGTTTCTTACGCGTAGACTTACTCGTAAAAGTGATAATGCCCAAAGATGTTTCTAAACCAGTTTTGTGTGATGAAATAGCTTCAATAACACCAAAAGACACAAAAGTGTGAAACTTGATGATCAAAAGCTCTTAAAACAGTTATGCGTAGGACTTATCCCTCGTATAAAAACTAGTTTAAAAAACACGATCCACGCATAAAGTTCGAAACTTTTTGCCAAAAACACGTATTTTAACACCTTAAAACGTTGAAAGTACAAGAATCTTGGATTGAAAAGTGAAAAAATTGAGTTTTTAAGCGAGCCAAAGCACTCGTTACTTTTACGCGTAAGACCGAAACAAAAAACTTCAAAAACAAGAGTGTTAACCCAACTATTTGGCGATTGATACCACTGTTAGGTCACAAGGTTTACCACACAAGCTTATAAGAAAGATAGAGAGGCGATTGAACAAGAAATCAAACACACACACACGATATAGTAAGACCGGTTATGTGTAGGAGTATATGAAAGAAAAACTTGAACAACCAACCCTCAAGTGAGGGTTATTACAAAGTATTTATAGGCAAGGAGCTAGGGCAACACTCCTACTCCTTCCCTTTCTCCTATGGGCTTGGGCCTAAGCTCATGGGCCTTCTACATAAGCTTAAGGCTAATAACAAACATAAATGCCATAATAAGCTAACTATTACATATGTGTAACTAACACTTGAATAAGGTTTAGGAGTGATTCCAACACAGTTGTGAAACTGCTTTTGACATGTGGGAACGTGTTAGACGGCTTTGTCATGGAACTGAAATTGGTCAACAAGATACGGAGAACAAGCTGCTAACTGCTTGGGAGAAGTTTACCTCTACTCCAGGAGAACCCATTGAATCCTACTATGGAAGGTTCTGCACTTTAATGAATGAGCTGATAAGAAACAAGTTGACACCCAGAACTATCGTGAGCAACATCAAGTTCCTGAACAATCTTCCAGAAGAATGGGGACGATATGTCACTATTGTCAACCAAACAAAAGATTTAAAAAAGAAGCAAGTTTTCCTTACTCTAGCGTCTACCAATTAAGACAAGAGACAACCTAATAATAATTAACAATTAGGTTTCATAGATCTAAGCAAACACAAGGATAATTTAGCTACTCATATTAAACAAGCAAGCATACACACATACAATTGAACATGGGGTAGATATAATGATAATATAGATAAACAAACTTATCTTATGATGTAAAATAGGGTATGGAACCCTAGAATACTGTCCAAGTCAGACTACAACTGAATTAGGGTTTGCTCTCCAAAGTTCTACCTCTTTTTGTACAAGAAAATCGAAATCTATATATAGATTTACAAGTGCGACGGCGTCACCTTTTGCTAGTGACGCCATCAGGTCGCCGTCATTAGAGTTTCGTTTGGGCCAAGTCATCGTTTGGACGACGTCAGGTGATGAGTGTGACACCATCAGTCTTCATGAAGGACGTCGTCTGAGATTGGTTCTTGGGCGTCTGGTGTGGAAATTGAGAGTGGCGCCTTCCAGAGTTTAGGCATGACGCCGTTAGGTTGTAGAACCAAAATTTACGGGCTGAGTCGTCATGTGTATTTTGATCAAAACTTCTACAAATGGACGGCGTCGCCCTTTGGTTGGGACGTCGTCAGGTCTGCTGGAGGGTCTTTCATCTTGACTTTGTCATTTTCTTCATGTTTTCGCTCCTTTTCATCCAAATATGCTCCATTCCAGCATTTTGCTTTCAAAAGACCTAATATATGAAAAGGAACGATTTTAAGTAGTAACAGATATAAAATGTGTTGATTTAGGGCTTAAATGACCCCCTAAAAATGTATGTTTTAAATCCTTATCAATCGACAAAAGAGTTATGCCGATGTAAGACGAAAGCCCATGGAATTCCAAGTTGGTGATAGAGTCATGTTGAAAGTGTCACCTTGGAAGGGAGTGGTCTGCTTCGGAAATGAGGAAAGCTAAATCCCATATATATTGGGCCATTCAAAATCCTAGAAAGGATCGGCTCAGTGGCATAAAAACTTGAACTTCCTGAGGAATTGAGTAGAGTGCCCAATACCTTTCACATATAAAATCTGAAGAAGTGTTTATCAGATGAATCTCTTGTCATTCCACTGAAAGAGATCAAGCTCGATGACAAGCTCAACTTTATTGAAGAGCCGATAGAAATCATGGACAGAGACATCAAACAACTAAAGCAAAGCCGTTTTCCATCGTCAAGGTTAGGTGGAACTCTAAGAGAGGACCGGAGTACACTTGGGAGCGTGAAGACCAAATTCTTGCCAAATACCCACACCTATTCGCCGATCCAACCCCGACGACTACCACAACTTAAATTTCTGGGATGAAATTCTCTTAAGGGTAGGTGCTGTAAAAACCCGTAATTTTCCCAAGTCATTAAATATTGTTTAACTCAAAGTAATTGCTATGAAAGCTTTATTTAACCATTTTCGTGTCAGATTTTTTTACAACAACGAATTTTATTCGTCAACCAACTATGTGACGTAACTCACATACCGATTAAAAGAGCTCACATGCGTATCAACAATAGTTCAATTAACGGGCTACTCAAAAATGATTTATTCTTTTTGGGCCTTGCGAGTCCTAAACCAAATGAGCCCACTATTTCTTTCTTTGGGCCTCGACCCACTATGTAATCCCAACACCTTGGGTAAGCCATGAGACCACCAACCCATTGAATGAGCCCATGAGGTGAACAAGCCCACTGATTTGGCATTGCAACATATGAATCTCACACACATTTTAACAATTGAAGTAATAGAAACATGATTGTTTTTCTCTTTTGTGTCCTTCGCCCCATACGTCTAAAACCTAAGCTACCATTTTAATTAATGTGTTAAGCCTTACTTTGACCATCAAGACCTTGTTACCCTTTGTGTATTATGTCTCCAACACAACAAATCTTGATAAGACACCTGTCCTTTACCCTTGAATTAAGTTGATCATGCACCCATGCTAAGCACACCATACCTTCTTTTCTCTTTGCTTAATCCCCATGCAACCAGCTAGAATTTTATATTTCAAAGGCCATGTGCATGTTGCCCGTAAAACATGAAAAGTTAGCCTCACTCTTTTCTCACTTGCAACTCACAACACAAACACTTTCACTTTGAAACTTTCACCACTGTCGTGCAAGAGAGAAAGAAAGAGAAAGCGTTAGAGTAGGAGTTTTAAGGTTTTAAGAAGTTCTTTAGGTAAGTTTGATACGGTTTAATCATGTGAAAGTCTAGCTAGAACATCAGGTTCTCATATCCCTCATTCGTTTTCTTACTCGTGCCTCTTCACCACCATTTTTGGTGTCGTAAGTCTTCTCAAACCAATTTCAATATGTAGAATATTTTCTAGTTCATGTGTAGTTTCTTGGTATTGGTTGCTTCGTGCTTTAAACTTTCTAAACTCATTTTTCATTTCACATATCGAAAACATTAAAACAAAGTGAACCTAGCATATCATAAAACTTGTGTGGTAAAGTTTTAACGTTTACTTTTACTAATAAACTCCAAGGATTTAGCGTGTGATCATTTTCATCACCACGACCCTACTATAAGGATTAAACGTTTCCAAACTTAATACAATCCTTGATTTAGAAACTTGAGATGCATGTACAATTGATAAGTTATGAAAAACAACATGAGAAGGTGTTACTTTGTTACACAGTCGAGTATACACACTCTTGTATATTAGACACCCATGCATGAGCTAATGAAGTAGATGCACCCCGTTTTGAACTCCAAATAACATGTGGAAAGAAAAATGAAAACATAAAACCCAAGTTAACTTAAGTAAGTGTCTTATTAGACTAATGCTTGTTCGAGACGTATATAAACTTATCTTTTTAACACTACATGAAAACAGTTTACAAGCTTGATCCTGTTTGGGAGATGAGTCGACACAAACTCAAATGAGTCAAGACTCATTTGAGCTCATATGAAATTCTTTGAACACTTTAGCTTCTTTGTAAAACATGGTACCTTTGTAATCATTTTTGAAAAGGGAAGAAGAAACACAAATCATGCAACACTACATTTTGATGTTGGAATTTATATCAAGAAGACACACAAATGATACATATTTAATTGAAATAGAGTAACACAAGAGAGCCTTTGGCTCAGTTGGTGGGTTGCTCATTCTCCACACAAACAACCTGGGTTTCAACCCAGGTGTGGCCACTTTGAAACCTTATTTTTTTTTTACAAATTGTGCCTTGTCTTCTTTTAAAACCAAACACACCCTAACTAGGCCAAAAAGCCCAAGACGAATTGTAATAAGCTAGGACATAATCTATCTAAATAAGCAGTTTGGATAAGCTAAGGTCATCCTAGTAAATCTCCAAAATAAGCTCTAAGATTTAAAACACTTAAAATCAAGCTATAAACCTAACGGGCCTTGATTTGGGCCTTAAGGCCCAATAACCTTTTCGTGTAATGAAATTCGAAATAAGTAACTTCAATAACCTCAAAATAAGCTAATAAAACATAGTTCGTTATAAGAAAACTAATTTTTACAGCTTATAGCATTTTGGACTAAAAATGCAAATTTTACGAAACTTGGGTAGAAAATGTAACTTTTGGAAAACGGTCGGGTTTGAACAGAAACTGTGGTGTTAGTATAAAAAATGAGGATATAAACTGTAAATTTTAGAAATTTTGTGTAAAAAATATAAATTTCAACTTGTGACTAAAAATGTAAAGTCTTTAGATTTTGGGTAAAAAGTATAACTTTTTATAAGGTAAGGGTCAATCTTAGTAACTTTGGAACGTTTTGAAAAAATTATAAAAATACAAATGGGTTAAGTAAATTTTTTTTTAAACTTACATTTAAAATATCAACGATTTCAAAATAAATATAATCACGTTAATTTTTCATCGAATAATATAATTACTATCGAATAACTTAAAAATAAATAAAACAAACATTATATATAATTTATCATCCACTAACTTTTGTTAAATACTTGACGAGTACCTTTTATATATATATATATATATATAGGTTTGGGTTATTATGAAAAGTTTCTTAGAATGAAAAGAATGAGAAGGCATGTGGAGGTGACAAATGTGTCACCTTTGCATATCATCATACCCCACCCACCCACCCCTACCCTTTACCCCTAAAAAATTTTTTCCAGCCAAAAAAAAAATTTTTTTTTTTGGGCCAAAAAATTTTTTTTCCTTTCCGCCAAATTTTTTACTGCATCACAGTTATAAAGTTACTGCATTACAAATCATAATTTTAGTGCATTAAGGTTATAAAGTTATTGCATCACGTTATAAAGTTCTGCATCACAATCATTATTTTAGTGCATTAATGTTATAACATTGATTTTAGTGCATCATAGTTGATGCACTTAACTATTAACTATGATGCAGTAACTTATAATAAGATGCACCAAGACTTATTAGTGCATTAAGGTTATAAGATACTGCGTCACAATTATGATTTTAGTGCATTAAGGTTATAAATTACTGCATCACGGTTATAAAGTTACTGCATCACAATCATGATTTTAGTGCATTTAAGGTTATAACCTTGATTTTAGTGCATCATAGTTGATGCAACTGAACTATTAACTTATAATAATGATGCACTAAAACTTATTAGTGCATTAAGGTTATAAGTTACTGCATCACGGTTATAAATTTACTGCATCCATAAGCATGATTTTAGTGCATTAAGGTTATAAATTACAGCATCACAATTATAATTGTGATGCAGTATTTTTATAACTGTGATGCGAAGTAATAAATTTTGCAGGAAATTTTTTGGCGAGATTTTTTTTTTGTTTTTTGCCCAAAAAAAATTTTTTTTTGCGGGAAAAAAAATTTTTTTTTAGGGCGTGGGTGGGTGGGTGGGGTGGGGTGACACATGTCACATGACATGGCATGGTGATGTGGCAAAAGTGACACATGTCACCTCATGCTTCTCATTCTTTTCATTATAAGAAACTTTTCATTTTAACCCTACCATATATATATATATATATATATATATATATATATATATATATATATTATCCTTAAAATAATATACACAACTTAAATAATATTTAAAACCTTAATTTTAGAACTTTAAGCATTACCACACAAGTAATAATGACACAAACGTCTTGCAAACGTTATCTTTCAAACATTATTCGTTGAGGCCATGAACATAAACCATCGAAACCTAAGACTTGCCATATTAAACTAGGTCGCGTGTTGGAGCCATTTCCCTTACACACTTGATATTGCTATATCTTGGTTGCTATACCACTGAGGTGAGTTCATAGCCCCACTTTTACTTGCTTTACGAATTCCCGTAGGGGAGATACATGATATAAATCTGAACACAAGTCATTTTGCAAATGTATGTTATGCCTGATCTTATTACTGCCTAGGTACCATTAAAGACCCTCATTATCATGAACCATTAATCACTGCGAGTGAACGTGAATATTGTGGATATATCTATTAGGATTGACGAATCCGGTCTATGTTATTCAGATAGAGTAACAAGGTGCACTATATTTGAATTAATTTAGGTAACCGGCAACTACCTACTTGGGGGCTTGTTACTTATATTATTTCTATGATACAACAGTTAACATTTTGTGTGTCATGAGCTTAGTACAATAATAACCCTTTTTCCTGATATTTGTACTTCGAAGCAATTAGAACCTATATCTTGTGTTCAACTGTTTAATTATAAACCTATGGATTTCACTCAACAATTTTATTGACTTTCTAGCATGTTTATCTCAAGTAATTAAAAAGAAGCTTAACTTGGCATGGAGTTGGCACAAGACCCCTTTGAATGGTGTCAAATAATGTTATCATTCTTTACAAACTTGAACTATATCATTTGTGTAACTTTAAGGGCAATTATTTTTAAAAGGTATCATACTTGCAACAATTTGCTTTTGTGAGTAGCGAACAATTTTTTTTTGCTTTGATGAGTGTGGAAAACTAGAAGGGGGGGTTGAATAGTTTTGCCGATTTTAACTTAATTTCAAAAACTTTAGATTCGATGTTATGTGAAATCGTATGGATGGATAGAAAGTATAGATCTAAATGTAAGTAAAGAAAGCAAGTAAAGTAAAGGATAGAAATGACACAACCGATTTATAGTGGTTCGGCTACAAGAGTTCACTCCCCGAGTCACCTACTCGAGAGTTCAAGAACTATGTCAACAAACTCCTTCAACTCGGCGGAGAAGCCTTCATAACGTCGATTACACTTTTTTTGGTACAAAGCTAAATACCGAGTCCTTAACACGGGACCAAACCAACACTACTATAACACAACAAATATGTGAAATATGAAATACAAGATCTTTGCTACAGAAATCTTGTGGAGGAATAAATCAATCAAGGACCCCTTGCTTGGATTACTTGTAGAAGCTCGTGATCTCGCCTTAGAGAAGGACCTATATGAGAATCACAACAAAAGAAAGAAAAACTACTATCTAGATCAAGAGATCTGAGATTAGAAGAATGAAACAATATATGATAGAGTTTGCAAGAAGAGGGGTGAGTTACAATGAAGAAATGGCTCTCTATTTATAGGCAAATTCTTGCTACTGTTGCACGGATCCCAAGGATCCCTTGCATGAGAGATCCGTCCGGTGTAAATTGAGGGATCCGTGAGATGCTCCTCTTTATCCGTGGGTTATGGGTCATGGGTCATGGATTATGGGTCATGGGTCCTATACTTTGGACCATGGGTATCCAAGTAGATACAATGTATCTAGAAGATGCAATGCATCTAGTCAATGGGTTATGGATTAGCTCCATGGGTTATGGATATGCTCCATGGGTATGGGTCATGGGTTATGGTTTTTACCCATCCTAAATAAAGTATTACAATAAATGAATCATTACAACCATTTATATCAAATGACTATATGTATAGATGCTTTACAAAAATAACATGTATCCTTGTAATTTTACTTATGATAACTGATGCAGGTTTTACTGACCAGGTTTTACATTTATAGTAACTCATCTACCTATGGCCTACCTAATGCACTAACGGGCAGTGTACCCGGTCGCATGCAGTGAGGGAATGGTAAGAGCGAGGTCGTCCCAAGAACGGTTGATTCCTAACTGTCTATTTAATAAAATTAGTCAAATAAATAAGTTTTAATGATAGGATTGATAATATTTAAGGTGTCACGTGATCAATTGGGCTGGTTCTCTGGTAAACAAGCTAATGGAAAAGATAGTGATGCAATTCTTAAACCGATTTCAGCCACGAATGGATCGTGGCAAAGGTCGGTAGACTCCTATGATCAATTCGTCTACCATATGATTATTAGAATCCTCACGAAGATGAACAGATCACCCGGGATCATTCGGAAATCTAATAGCAGTCATTAAGAGCCGATGTTTACTATTGCATTACATATGTTGTAAAAGTCACTAGATTCCTCCTTCAAGTGGGGTTTTAAGTCGCTATGACAGCATTTGGTCCGTTTGTCCTAACCTATCAGCAAAGGCTTCCACCGGAGATCAAGCTACTACCCTTGAAAGTCCGGTTGTTTTTAGTCCCTTAAGCCAAGTCATTAAGTTTCGCTAAATGCAAGATTCATAACAATGAGTGCCCGGGCGCTAGCATCTTAGACACTCATCCCTAACTTCTTAAGTTCATCCGAACGGTAGGTGATCAGTTGGTCAAATCACACAAGAGAAGAAGGGTCGTCAGTTGGTCAATTCTTACTCTTCCCACTCAGTCTACCTACTTAGGGTCAGTTGATCATATCTCCTAAGCAACTAGACACTACCGTCATTCAAAACTACCGAAACAAGGGTAGCTACCAACAAACTATGCATGCATACACTAGAAACAATTAATAACGCAAAAGCATTAATAATAAAAACAATCAAAACTAGGCTAAGACCTAGTTTTCACATCCCCAAAATATCCTAGTGGAATGACAAATAAAACTACATATAAAACAATAAATAAACAAAGATATAACATCAAATAATTAATTGACTAATAATAAATTAAAAGACAATTAATTAGAACACAATAAATAAAGATGCCCAACAATTAAATTAGAATCAAAATTATAATTGAATAATGAAACCAAAATAATATTATGAGTCGGAAACTAAATACATATCGTGCCAAGGATAATGCTATCGATCTCCTAGTTGAGTACCGGGGCAAAACCCCGAAGGGTTTGCCCCTAAAAGAACCTGCACTGTACGCCTCTTTTTTTCCCTTTCTGTCAGTGGTACACACAAACAGGAACCACAAATTGATGTTTTGCTTTATGTCATATTAGTATAGTTTACATTTGTTGGGATTTCTTAGGAACAGTGTTTAAATGTGTGATTTTTTCCACCCGGCCTTTTGGGTAACCGACCCGAGCTACTCTTATTTTAGGTCAACTGACCCGGTTTATTCATTTTCGCTCACATCCTTTATTCTTTAGATCTAGATCTACGGTGAAAAATCCAGCGATGCTTGGTTTGTTGTTTGTGCATCGGTTTGTCATTGGCTACAGTGATGCTTATCGGTCTCTGCTACAGTTATGCTTATCGGTCTCCGGGTAAAACACCCGGCATACTTTGATCCAGTGAAACACTTTTTGGTGTTGGTACACCAGTTTGTGAGAGGGGTACAGTTATTTGTACTATGAGAACAATATTTTTTGTGTTTTTGTCGATCTGCGTTAGCCACATGGTTCTGCCTACAGTGGTGACTCTTTTTTGGTCCATATATTTTCTGTGTTTGGTAGATATCACCTTAAGGTTAGCAATTTCAAATATTGATTATCAAAAACCTAGATATCACGTTAAGGTTAGCAATTTCAATTATTGATTATCACAAAAACTTGATTGCAGATTTGCTATTTTGAAGAAACGATTAAAGGTTTGATGTTTTTTTACTTTGTTTAGGGCATATTTTCCTTGATCTTTATGATGGTTATGGTATGATGTGTTTAGGTTCGGTTGTTGGTTATTTTAGGTTTATTTATTGTGTTTTTCTTTTATTTAGGTGTTAGAGTAGTTAGATGCTTCTGCTTGCCATGTCTTAGATTAGGATTACATATGTCGATTATAAATCGTCAAAAATCCTATCTGCATTAAACAGTTTATACTAATGAGGGTTTATGTTTCATTTGGTTCTTTTTATTTTGTTAAACTATCCTGGGCGTTTTCTAATTTAAAGTTTGTATACCAGTTTACTGATGATAGAATTACGTCCTCCTTTAATAATTCATGTTGATTTAGTCAGTGTAAAAAAAATGTCTCTTCATGTTGGTCGAATGAGATGTCATATCTTATGGTTAAACACTTTATGCAGATTAGATTTTGCTTAAATGGTATAACTTCTAAAAAGATTTTGTGGGTTTGCAATGCTTTCAGGTCTTGCTGTCGCGGGGTAGGTGTGCTGAGGTTGCATCAGTTTTAAACACTGTTCCAAAGAAATCACACATTTTTGGCATACTTAACTTGGCCAAAAAACATGATTTGGCAGGGTAACCATATGGTTGCAGCCATACTGTTGGTTTAGTGCGACCACCATTTGCATAAACAAAAAGAGGCGGTGTGAGTAGGGATGAATAGAACGGGTCGGTTAACCTAATGGCCCTCCACCCAAACAGGTTGGGTGAAAAAATATCTTTGCTTTATATTGATAACTTAAGTTGGCCGGGAAACATGTCTTGGAAGGGTAACCAGATGGTTGCAGCCATGTTGTTGTCTTAGTGCCACTATGCTTTCGGTGTGCGATACATGTCTTGGCAGGGTAACCATACGGTTGCATCCATGCTGTTGTTCAAGTGTCAATCTAATTTGGCTGCCGTGAGCTTTTTTGCAAATTAGCTCTTCCTCGATGTTCCCTTTTATGTTGATTTTGGTGAAATGTCCTTTTTGTCTAAAAATTGTATTTCATGATTGTGGATTACAGAATAAAGGTACGATATGAGTGGGAATGAATACAGTTGGCCGGTTACCGTAATCGATCTGCAGCGCTAAATACTGACCCTTTGTATTCTTTTTGGAAGCTATGATGAATTGGGGTTTCTTCGGTAAACGTGAGATCGCCCGTATCTTGGCAGGGTGACAGGCAACTGTTGCAGCCATGGCGAGTATATCCTGTTTGCTCAGAGATTCACCCATCTGAGGTGCCTGCCTACAAATCAAAATGTGCAATTTTACAATTGCTTGGGACCAGCACATAATAAATGTGTTTGTTTAAGCCAACAGTAATGGCTGTATGTAGTTGGATGTCTTGGTCGAATAATCTGGTGGCATCTGCAGTTATGCGGCTGTTTGATATAATAGTTATCTGGTTTATTGGTTGCTTATTTCGCTTGCAATTAGTGGCTGTTGGTATTCGTTGTCATGAGTAGGGATGCCTTTGAAGAAGATGAGGTTCACTACATGTTGGCAGGCCAACCCATCATGGTTGCGGGCATGGTTGATGCGCTCTTTTTCTTAACATGTTGCTTTTGTATCTATTTGAGGTTGCAGCTGCTATAACTATGACCATTGTTTTCGGGCTCTCAATGCACCTATGTTTGGATCATTATATTGTCGAATAATTTTTCGGAGATATACCTGGTTGGATCTAAAAGGTAAAAGACCCGTGTGAGCCATGCCTCATGCACCCCAAACAAATTTAGCATGTTGTACGTCGAAGTTGGTTAAATGTGATTGTCTGAAACTTTCATTTCATTATTGGAGATTACAGACAGAGACAAGGCTCCCATGAATGTTGGTTTCTGTGATTCCACTTTTTTCTGTTCGTGCAATGCTAAATGATCGACCTTTGTATTACTTTTTCAAGGCTGTGATGAATTGGGGTTTATTCGGTAAACGTGAGATGGAGCGTATCTTGACAGGGTGACAGGCAGCTGTTGCAGCCATGGCGGGTGTATCCTCTTTGCTTGAATATTCGCCATCTGTGCCGTATGTCCGGCAAAATTCTCACACCTGGCTGAAAAAATGAACCCAAAAAATGTAAAAGTATATAATATACAAGTAACATATACCATGTTATAAGGTTAATGACGCAATGATGATGGGTTTCTCCATTGATCTGCTTCATTATCGTGCTTTAGCACCTCCTGTCTTTTGGCATGGCATCCACATCCACATTGCGGTTGCAGCCGCAACAGGCTTCTGGTGCCGCTGCGATGTTCGCAGTCCTGAGCGTCTCTATACCTTATGAATAGTGTTTTGCCAGGAAATTTTTTTCCCAAGCATGTTTGGGTGGAGGCCCATTAGGTTAACCAACTCGTTCTGTGGAAAACTAGATGGGGGGTTGAATAGTTTTGCCAATTAAAACTTCCTTTTAATCTATTTAGATCGACTTATGTCAATCTATTTTAATGTGTGTGTTGGATGTTGATAAACAAGCATATAAAGATATGTAATGAAAAGATAAGAGTAAGAAGCACAAAACCACAACGCGAGTATTTATAGTGGTTCGGCTACAAGGACACCTTCCTTGCCCTACTCCACTCCCCGAGTCACCTACTCGAGAGTTCGTAAACACTACACCAATCTCCTTATGGCGGAGAAGCCTTCACAAAGTCTCCTACCCTTTTTCCAGTGCTAGGCTAACCACCGGGTTCTTTCACTCCAAGGTGAACGACACCTACACAACGTCGCCTACCCTTTATAAGGTACTAGGCTAAGTACCTAGTTCCATTGCAATGGAGGAACTACTACCCAACACTACACCAACGACTAATCCCAAAGGAGATCTACTCCTTTACAACATCATCAAGGATATCAATATCCCGGGATCTAGTACTAATCTATCTTGTACATCGAAACAAACCATATCGAATGTACATCTAAGGCACCTTTCACTAATTCCTTTAGCTAGATCTTCAAGACACCTTTCACTAATGTCTTGTGGCTAGATCTTCAAGACATCTTTCACTAATGTCTTGTAACTTGGCTTCTAGGCACCTTTCACTAATGCCTACAATATGGACGATCGACACCTTTCACTAATGTCTTCGTCTTGACCCTTGAGACATCTTTCACTAATGTCTTCAACACTACACTTCTTAGAAGAAAGAAAAGAATCATCAACAAGAGGACTTCAGTAGCCTTGATGATGAGGAAGCATGGCAACTCATGGACTTGAGCTTGCTCGACTTCAAAGGTGGTGATCTTGCCTTTAAGAGGAACCTAGAAGATCACAGAAAAACAAAACTACAAACATAGATCTCTTGGATCTGAGGTTAGAGAGTTTTTAACTCTAGGGGAAAATATGTTAGAAAGGGGTCAGCAACAATGAAGAAATGGCTCACTATTTATAGAAGAAAAAATCTACGGTTCCCCGGATCCCACGGATCCCTTCCATAAGGGATCCGTCTAGCGTAAAGCTAGGGATCCGTGGGACGCTCCCCTTTACCCATGGGTATTTTGGTTATGGGTCATGGGTCATGGGTCATGGGTTGATCCATGGATCTTTAGCTAGATACAATGTATCTCTTGAGTGCAATGCACTTAGTCACTTGGGTATGGGTTGATCCATGGGTTATGGATATTATCCATGTATGATATAAGCATGATGTCATGCAATGGGTTATGGGTCAAGCTCCATGGGTCATGGGCTCTGGGTTGTACCCAACTACATTCAATGTATTTGCCCAATGGGTTATGATACTTAAGTTTCTACCCATTTATATTACCCAATATACTACATACTAGTTATGTGTATATTTTACCCAAAATATGTAAACACTAGTTGTTGTACATATGTAATATTAAATTATAAAATCACTTATACTTGTTTTAGTGTTTTATGTGAAAATGTGAATATGTTAGAAACTATTAGTTCAAACCATTTACGTATTTTATTTGTTTTGTTAAAATGATTTTACGTTTGTTATCGACAAAACATTAGAAGATCGTAAAATATAAAAAAACGTTTTTACGGCTTATTTGTATTAACAATCTCCCCCTTTTTGTTGATGACAAAACATAAGTTATTTTAAGGAAAAGCTAAAATTCGTAAGAGTTTGAAGTTGTAGTTTTTACTTTCTTCTCCCCTTTTTGTCGAAACAAAAAGAGCTTCGAAAGAAAGCAACACATTGTTTTTTAAGAAAAACGTGTGAAAAGTAAAAAATAAGAATTAAGGAGCAAGTAACGAGAAAGGATCTCGTCTTTACTCCCCCTTGACGAGTCCATCCCTATGTAAAGTGAAAGTAATACTAATCTAGTTTGTTTGCAAGCAAGTTTGCAAAATATTTCGTCTAAGTGACGAATGTGCTCCCCCTTGATGATTGCAATTTTGCAAGGGGATGTCAAGAAATATAATCCTAATATTGCAAGTAATTTGCAATGTATTGCTTTGAAACAAAGCTCCCCCTAGCTTTAGGATGTCAAAGTATTCATGTGTAAATTGAATAACTACAAAACAAAGGTTAGAAAGCAAGTATAATTCACAATTTCCGGCAAATGTGGTCCAAGTTAGTAGAAAATAGTTTTCTGTCTCACGGATCACACGGTTCCTCTAGTAGGGATCCGTCTAGGCAATTCAGGGGATCCGTTATAGCTGATGATCAATTTCAACAATGGTGATATAACAAGTAATGTTATCACAAAAGTGAGATATGAATACAACGTAATCATATACTGAAATATAACAAAGTAGCATGTAATTTAATTTAATAAAACTAGAGTTATGATATACATGACTCTAAAAACTAAGAAAATAAAAAATACATGACTAGGAATTTCTAGACCAACTAACGCTTGATGCTAGGACACCACTAAAATCTTCTAGCTCATGTTTTGTTTAGGTTTAATCCCATCAAAACGTTCGAGGAGATGATAGAACATGAAATGTTGGTCTTCTCGTACTTCATGTATCAAACTTTCAACATGTTGACAATGATAGAAATCTTTGTCATGGCTAGGTAGTGGTGGTGGAAGAAATGAAATGGCTTGATGCGAAGGATCAAGTGAAGCGACTTGTGGAGCTTCAAACGATGGAGAGATTGGTGGAGGTGCATTTGAGAATGGCTCGACCAAGAATGACGGTGGTGGTAGAGAAGTGTCAACTTCCATATGGTCGGGTGGTTGACTTTGATGATTTCTCATAATCCAAATGGGATTATATTATGGAACGGCCGAAAGGAAGGGAGCTAGTGTTGACTCAACAGCTTGATTTTGTACCATTATTCCTCCTAATGAGGAGAATGTTGGCCGATGGAGGTGGATGAGGCGGCCTAGGAGGCAAATCCTCTAAATTGTAGAGGTGTGGTGATGATAGTTGAGATGTAAAGGAGATAGCTCTAGGAACCAATGGTGATGGTTTAGTGGAGATGATATTGTTTGGCCTAGGAGGTATGGTGGTGTTTGGCATAGGTAGTTTTGTGGGTACTATCCTTTTAGGAATTGGTTTGATTGGTTGAGGAAGGATCCTAGCATTTGTTGGCTTGACCGGGGATGATTCGGTTGAAGAGATTTCGTGTATAACACGAGCCTTTTTCTTGGGTGGTTCTTTGGTGGATAAGTTACTACTTGGAGTTTTCCTCATGATGAGTTGAAATGATTGTTTTAGCAAGGTTTGACATAAACTGTCATCCGGATCCCACGGTTCCCTCCTCAGGGGGATTCGTCTAGGCTAATCCTAGGGATCCGGCTCTAAAGCGGCTATGGAAGAGTAGAAATGATGTTTCTAATATCTAAGATCTATATCACCTTGAGTGTTTAAGTCCTCCTAAGTGTCTTAAATGAAGGGGTGCTTAAGTACTTGAAGGTAATGAGTGAAGTAGCTAATGATTGCCTTTTATGGAAGGAATTGGAACTTTTATGAGTACCAATAAATGAACAAGGATGACACTAAAGATGAGAGTGTCTATTGAAGCTAAATGATCCTAGAGTTCAGATAGTGACTTAGATTAATCCTTTGGAAAATATCCTAGAGGCTTAAGATGGAAAAACTAAGATTTGATCAGTTTTGACCAATCTTTGACGTAAGGATGATTATAATCAATTTTGCTATAAATGATTTCCTAACGTTTAGATATGAGGGATCATGTGAAAAATGAAGTGTGAGCTTGAGAGCGGAAGAGTAATGGATTAAAGTGAGACGATAAATCTACAAGCGTCTTGAGTATGATCTAGGTGAGTTGAGTGTGAGTAGGAAGGATCTACTTATCTTGATAAGGACTTAATTTGCCTTAAGATACTATGTTTAGCTTAGTGTGAGGTGTTCTAAGGATATGTTTGAAATACAATGCTTGCAATTGCATTTTCTATTTGCGGATCACGGTTCCCTAAGTGTGGGTCAGTATAGCACAAACTTTGGGATCCGTCCATCGCTCGTGATTCTTTACTAAGGTATGCAATGATCTTGACAATGCATTATATTCCAATGTTAGTTTTAAAAGGGGTTCTAACTTAGATATCAAATGTAAGATGTTTATTTCATGAAGGAAATAGGATTATATTGATAAAACACAGTACAAAAGGATTGATCTATTTGAAAGAGTACTAAGTTGGCGTTTTCGTTTGAAGGATCATCAAATGGTTGATGAGTGTTTTTCCGATTCGGGAATGAAGAACGTCTTCATGAGGGATGTGTTTAGAAGTTCCATCATCTTGTTTACAAGTAACGATTACAACGGACTTTGAAATTGAGGATGAAGATACATGAGGTTATGATAAAAGCGCGTCAAGAACATTCCATAAGGAATAAGTTTGTTCTTGGACCCTTGAAGATTTACAATTAAGCCTTGCAAAGTAGAGATTGTATGTAGTTGTTGTGTTAACAAACAATACATTATGTGAGCTAGCCGGGAAGGATTTCTCGATTTCCTTTAAGGCTCCAAACATTTTCGCGTGGGATGAGTGCAAGGGGCTTGTATCTTCATAATATCGATGTGTAGGCGATGTTTGGATTGGAGTCATGGGGTTTTGCATAATATCACGAAATCAAGTCTCTTCTGCTGCGGAGAAGGAATGTAGAGCAATCACGGACTATTTTTCTTCGCGAAAGTTGAAGAGAGAGTCAAGAGACCAATCTTGATTGAAGGCACATGTCCATGATTAGGAATTTGGAGGATGTTGGCAAATTGCTAAGGGTTAGGATAAACTTTTGGTTTTGATCCAAAACCAAAGAAAGAAGCGATCCTCGTTAAGAACGGTTTGACTTAGCGGAAGAATTCCAATATGATCCTTGGACATATTTTCTCGTTGATTTC
>OU343221.1:308209339-308241677 GCA_910596185.1 Chrysanthemum makinoi
GCGTTTAATAGCAAGTTTTTTTTTTTTTTTTTTGGGTAATGTGTGTTGATACAAAAGTTGGGTTCCTTGTTTGGAGCTCCGGCTCTCGTACCAATTGAAATTGTTGCTTGAGACCTGCTAAAAGACAAAAAGACAGTTAGGCTTTACGTGGGATTGTTTCCCACGATTATCCTTCGGCGTGAGAGTAAGTAATCGGTTTAGGGTTTAAGGAGAATTAGGGTTCTGAGATCGTACCTTAAACGAGGATGTGATTCCTTTATATACACACGGAATCCTTATTGGTTCCGTGTTCCTCAACCTCCGTATTCCACCTTAATCGGTTGGGAATGATTATCTTCCTATTTAGAAGATATCGGATATCTATTCCATCAATAGACTCGGGCTTGGGCCTTCATGAGCCCAAATGTTTAGTCCGCAACCCGATTCGTCTTAGGGCCAAGCTAGTATTGGACTTTAGTCGGTCCGTGACCGGATATAGACTATCGTCATCATGTCCCCAGTCTAGTATCGCGTGCGTAACTACTGGATGCTAGACTAATTATTGTAGTCGATTAAAGACAAAGCGTAGCAAAGAAGCTAAATTAAATCCTCATGAGACATTGTATCCATCCACAAAACGAAACTTGAGCACCTCGTAAATGGGAAGGTTCTTGTACCGTGTCCCATCAAACAATCCCAACCACATATTTAAGGTTGGTAGAGTCCGCGTTTCGATCATCGTGTGGAGGAGGAAGGTTATATAATCCCTTCACTTCATTTTCACCGTGTCTACACGATAAAAACAAAAACATCATCCGCCATTTTCATAGGCGCAAATACTTCCAAGCCTTGATACGAAATATCCCAAGGTAATGGCGGCTTGCTTTTGTTTTGTAGTATAAACAACACCATGGTTAAGGAATTATCGGATTTTCGTCGGACATAGCCGAGGATGAGCTGCGGCAGTTTGCGTCTGAGTATTATATTCCGGTAGCGGTACAGCATCCGGATTCCGTTGCGAATGCGTCGATAGCGGATTTCCCCGATGGGAAGATTGGGGTATACACGCGATTCTTTGAATTCGCAAATCAGCGCATACCCCTATCGTTATTCTTAAGTGATGTATTGAATTATTATCGCATACACTTGTCCAGTACCTTTGTATATGTGCGGCAAAACTAAATAATTTCGAGGTGGCTGCCATTTATGGCCATTGACCCCACAATCCACATTCAGCGTTTTACCACACCACGTGGTCAAAGCGGTGGGTTTCCTTCGCGAGGCGCCACAGGCCCTCAATGTTATACGGAAAAGTTAGACGCTCGAGAAATTGGAGAAACCTTTTTCGGGTTGACGGCATGCTTTCCGTCTCGATTTTATTTTACTCTAAGGGGACACTACCAAAGGATGAGCGCCCCTCCCGGATCATACAATGCGAGGATGCGGAAACAATAAATAAACCCGCATCCCTATTAGCTCCTACCAGGAGTTCTTGGTGCATATTGGCCGAGTCACAATTATTTTGGTGATTCGAAGAAGTTCCTATATTCGTAGTAGCCCGATGGTGGGTGGGTGCTCATCTTTCGTACCCCGTTGAGTTATATTAATGTAAGTTGTTCACTATTTGTGCTTCGTACCTATCTTGAACTGTTTGTATTTCTTTGTTGTTGCGAGAGATGGACCATTCAGCGTTGTACACCTGTGAAAACCTATCAATGTAGAGGTGGGAACCGACCCTTTGAAAGAGGGAGAAAGAGCGTTCTTGTGCTTGGCCGAGCATTACCCTAGTGTTGGACATAGGCGGGAGAAAGTTCATCCGTTGCGCTTCAAGCGACACCATTACAGAGTGTGCCTAGTCCTACAATCCTCCCCCCAGGTGCAACTGCGCAGTAGCGGTGGAGCATGTGGAGGTGGAAAGAGGAGGAAGAAAGTCAGGATTGGAGCGCCAAAAGGAAGCCAGATGGCGATAGTCTCTGCCACTTCGGAAGAAGGCCCGGTTGTGGTTAGTGTGGAGTCATCCTCTAGTGATGTTGCGTCGCCCTTTCACCCGACACATCTATTCCTGGCGTAAGTGTTGGATAAGATTATGTACCGAAATACCTTATTATATTCTGAATAACGGTGAATTGCTCATCATGTTTGTAGGTTTGAACAGTCCGCGGGTAGCCCCCCCAATCAAGTCCAATTCGGTGCTTTAATCATGCAGGCTGAGGAGCTGGCCCGAGGCACGGGTCTCTGAGGATACACCCATGGGGCAACTGTGAGGATGCAGTGCGTCTTTGCTTCCGGCTAAAGGCAAAGTATTCGGGAGAGTCTAGCCAAGGTACTGAAAAGACCAACGAATTGCGCTGCTGGAGGCGCAATTGGCTAGTGCTAGGGTGGCGGAACTATGGGGTAAATGCGCTACAAGCTTGAGAAGAAAATGGCCCTTGATGTGCCAAATAAATCAAGAAGCGTCTCGAGGAGGCCGCGGGATATAAGTCTTAGTCATTGGGCCATGAAATATTTGGAGAATGGTAAAATGCACTAACCTCCCAGCAAAGTTTTGAAGCTACGTGGAAGCACGCCCTGAAACTCAAGAGATGAAGTTCGCAAGTTAAGTGCGGAATATGGCGAATTATATCCTCAACTTCATGGAGCCATTGCGGGCGTAGATGGCTCATAAGCCATGGGCCGTCTTCTTCGTTAAGTACCCTAGAGTCAAAAGAGGGTGACTCCTTTGGGGATGTAGTTAAGTCGCGCTGGGCGTGGGAAGCGAAGCCATTGAGAAGGCTTGCATGAGTGAGCTTCTAAAGGTACCCGTTGGCAGTACCTAATTATGGCCGAAGCTTATGATAATCAGTCGCTGCCATGAAGAAGATGAGGGACTTGGAACTCCCCAAGATTGCTGAACTGGAGCGTGTCGGGATTATCCGATAGATGTTTTTTACAGTCTGACTCAGCACGTAATCACGGTTGGAAGCCATTGCTTGCAGCAGGACTACTATCTTAAACTGATGCATCCCGCTGCGTGCCTATATTAGCGCGGGGATATCTTGAATCCTTTTGTCGGAGAGAGGTCCCCTTGAAGCAAGTGTTAGAAGCGCATGAGACAAGGCTGCTCGAAGAAAGGTATTAAGGGCAAGGGTGATGTGTGGTATCGTTGCGCGCCTCCCTCGGTCTGTGGGGTGCCGTGAGTGTTGCTCACGTGGCCCGTCGAGGCCGATTTGTTGGAGCTGGAGAAGGTTGGTAATCTGCTAGCAGCGTGGGTAGTTCCTCCAGGCGTAGTCATAGTTTGTAGATGTATCCTGTGCTGTAACTATCTTTGGGAAATAACTCGTGGTTATGAAACAAATCCTCTTTTGTTAAGTGTTTATGAATATATTTTGCAAGCGTATCTGATTGTCTTTGCGTAAAACACGTATTCGTCGTTACATGTATATGCAAGTGTGAGAATATAGGGAGAAAGTTTGGAGATGATCTGCTTGATTGGTTGGTCCGTGATTACTGCGATTGGGTGTGCTTGGAAGTACCTGCGTGGATTTTAGCGGCAAATACCAATGCCAGAACTAATTTTCCATGGCGCTATAGTTCATCTCCGTCTTAGAGGTATACGAAGTAGATAGGGGTTTGTCTCTTGAGTCCCTATCTGTTAGTAACTGCACTACTGCGCCTAGCCGATTCGCAGAACAAATACATGATCAGCTCTTCCCTGGTCGGGTGCGACCATGTTGGGGCGTTGCCAGATGTTGTTTAAGCTGAGTGAAGGCCTCTTCTGCCTCCGTAGTCCATATGAAATCACCCTTCTTGATACACTTCTTGAGTGTTTTGAAAGAGGTAGTGATTTTCTGCTGATTGGATAAGAACCTTTTAAGCCGGCGACTTTTCGTTGAGATTGTACTTCCTTCAGTGCGCGGTGAAGAAAGTTCGATGACCGCTTTGTTTTTTCGGACAAGGTTTTATACCGTCGGCTCGATTAAGTATCCTAGGAACATACCTTCATGCGTAGAAGGTGCACTTCTTCAGTTAGCTTCATGTTAATTTCGTAGAGTCTTAACGTTCCTCCATGCGCGCACTAGCTCCTCTCCCGATTATGGCTCTTTATGACCAGATCATCAACATAGACCTCTAGGTTGCGGCCCACCTGTTTTTTGAAAGCATTATCTACTAACCTCTGATAGGTGGCACCTGCATTTTTCAAGCCAAAGGGCATTTTGTGTAACAGATGAGCGCCTTGGCTTGTGTGAAAGGCGTTTTTCCTCGTCCTCCATAGCCATTTGGATTTGATGATATCCCTTATGCGCGTGAAGCACTTTAATGGGTAACCGCGGAGACTCTATTTTCAGTCTATCTCGGTAAGGATAGCAGTCTTGTGGACATGCTTTGTTAAGGTCGGTAAAGTCTCGCACATTAGCCTTGCCGTCGCTTTTCTTTACCATTTGGATTGGAAAGCGGTCGTGGTAGTAAACTTCCCGCATGATCCCTGCCTCTACCGGTTTATGTACCTCTGCCAAGATTGCTTGCGCACTCGGGGCTTGACCGCGCTTCTTGGCGTATGGGTGAGTATCCCAATCGGATTTTCGGTTTATGCTATGTGATAGGCGTGGTACTCTGTCATGTGTTTAGGCTCCCATGCGAAAATATCCAAATTCTTCTGGGAGTGCACATACGGTTGTTTTGCCGTTGTCCGACAATGAACCTCCTATGGATATTTCCCCATTAGGGTATTAGGGGTGAATTGCTACTTTCGGATTCGGGATTACGGTTGTACTTTGTCTTTGGGGTTGGTACCGTCGCATGCAATCGTGTTGCATTCTCTATGTGGTGATGGCGTTGTAAAGTAACAATACCACCTTCTTTTGGGAATTTAAGCATCCCATCTTGTGATACGTGCCTACCATGATATTCGAGTCTTCCAATAATGCCATTGTATGGCGAGGGAGATTAATCACCATGAATTCCATCGGGGCGTTCGGAGTGTTCTTCGTTTCCAATCTTGGCATTGTCGTATTTGCCCCATAGGCCATATCTTCTCACTGAAAACCGGTCACTGCGTTACGGGGATTACGATTCGTATTTAGGGGACGCATCGTTTGAAAGATGCTCATACATGATGTCGGCAGAAGCTCCCCCATCAACATACATGCGGTGGATGTCGTGACCCCGCTTCTTCTCTATAGTGAGTGGTTCCACTACTGCGTTGTTAGCGGTTAAGATGGGAAAGAGATCTCCTTTCCACGTGAAAAATCTGGTGACCTTACGCCTTGTGACGTGCCATGATTGTATCATGTAAATGGTGTCGGGCTTGTCTTTAGGTGTCTCTTTTATTGTCACTCTTACATTTTGTCCTTTCCTTCCTTGATATTCTTGACTAAATGGTCCAATCTGCCTTCTTTGACCATCTTGTCAATGAGTTGGCCAGATTGGACACATTCGTTAGTGGTGTGGCCCCTGTGTTAATCACGAGTATCCATTGCCGCACCCGATCCTCGGGGTGCGCATCTGCGGCGCTTGAAAATACGCGCATACATTCGCAGTATTTCCTTTGGGGTCTTGATCGTGGGGTATATCTATCATTATCCTCTTCCCGCTGCGATAGCTCCTATTACGGTTACTACTCCGGTCATTGGATTGTCTCCGGTTGTTCCGTGACCGTGATTCGAATGGTTCCTTTGCTATCCGCCGCTTGATTCCTCTAGGCGAGAAGGACGAGGCGTTTCATGAGTTCATCGAAGGTTTCAGGAATCTTGTCATTCAACCTCTTGATAAGTTCTGGATTATTAATCCCGTTCATGAAACCAGAGATCTTGACACTTCGGGACATGCTTTGACTTGCATGCATTCATCTTTGAAGCGTTCCATGAATGTGCTTGTAGATTCTCCTTGGCTATTTGCCTTTACTGCGCGAGCTCGGCGGGATTTTTAGCGCACTTTTCCTCTGAGTAAAGTTTAGGCAGCGCCTTCTCAATTCCTCAAAGCCATTGATGCTTCTGCGTGGAAGCTTCTTCGAACGATTTAAGCGTTTCCCACTAGTGTGGAGTTGAACATGTGGCACCACACAGGTTGTGGCCAATTTTCAATTGCCATTTGTGATTCAAAATTTTGAGGTGATCATCAGGGTCACATGTTCCATCATAGGTCTTCACGTTGGCGGGCATGCGCCTTCTTTTGCTTTCTCGAGAAGTCGCGTGCGTGAGTAAGCGCATCCACCATGACGGCGCCAAGGGAGGGATATATCTTCGTCCTCCACGTTATTATATCTATTTTGGACTTCCGGTGTCCAGTTTAGCCATCCCGTTGTCCGAGGAATTTTCGGAGGACGAATTTCCCTCTTCGGCGCTTTAGCGGTTGTCCCTCTGAGTTTGTACGGGGGACTTTCACTGAGGGAATAGCGTCGTCAGTCTGTCTTGGATTCTCGACTACCCATGGGTGTGGATATTGGCACGCTTTTCATCTTCATCACTCTCATTCCGATGGTGCGAGTGAGATGTCTCATCATCCTCGATTCTCCTCCGATTACGTTGAATCTTTGGGGTGTGTTTGTCTCTCAGCTTCTCTTTCGATGGCGCGGTGGGAAGTCGTATTGAGTCGAGAATTGAGTCGGGCTTTCAAGTTCCGACCTAATCTCTTCTCTTTCCTCTTGCATGAGGGGCGTTAATGTTTAAATAATTTTGGGATCGAAATCTTCGGTGCCGATTAAGTGCGACCCCCGAAGCGAGTGTGTTTGTTTCTATTACTACACCCTTATTTTGGTGCGGTACCTTTGTCAGGTTTCTGCTTACACAGATTGAAAGGGAGTAGTAAGGATGGTCTTGTGGGGTCTCCATTACTCGTAGTGGTTGCAGGTGGCTTAGGTTTTTCAGCGGTTCCACCAGAAGGGAGATCAAGTCTTGGCTGATCCTTTATTTTAGCAGGCTGGTTGTCCCGAGGTGCGCGGGAGTTAGTCCGGCTTTGGACTTCTTTCCCATGGAGTCATTGCGATCGCTGATTTCCATGCTTCGTCATTCTAGTCTTTGGTTCTTAGTGTAAGGTCCCACGGATGGCGCCACTTGTTGATACAAAAGTTGGGCGTTCCTTGTTTTGAGCTCGGGCTCGTACCAATTGAGAATTGTTGCTTGAGACACAGCACTAAAGACAAAAGACAACTTGTTAGGCTTACCGTGGGATTGTTTCCCGATTATCCTCGTGAGTAAGTGTCGGTTTAGGGTTTAAGGTGAATTAGGGTTCGAGATGCGTACCTTAAGCGAGGGATGTGATTCCCTTTATATACACGGAATCCTTGTTGGTTAGTGTTCCTCAACCTTCGGTATTCCACCTGTCGGTTGGGAATGATTATCTTCCTATTTAGAAGATATCGGATATATATTCCATCAATAGACTCGGGCTTGGGCCTTCATGAGCCCAAATGTTTAGTCTGCTTAGCCCAGTTCGAATGCGGGCAAGCTAGTATTGGACTTTAGTGGGTCCGTGAGCGGATATAAACTATCGTCATCGCATTGTACATTTCAAAGGGATGGGGATAGAAATGATTGATTTTAATAGAAATATGATAATTAGGTAGTATATGTAAATTTTGTTATATCACATACGTTTTTTTTTCATTAATGATGAAGGCCGAGTTAATGCATCTTATTTGCCTAGTTTATGGAGATTATGAGGCACTACACTACATTTTATATGCATTGACTCGTGTATTGAAGACCTCTTGACCCTCGATTTTTGCTATGGGATTGAATGCGACTAGTGGTGGGGCGACTATGGACTTAGGAATCTATTTATTTTTTGTCTTTTTATTTACACCCATTAAATGTGTTCCCATGTCTTATCCTACCCTTAGTCATGAATCGAGTTTAGGTGAGGAAGCGAGCAATCATTGATGTCTTGGCCATGGATTTGGTCATGTATCATTGGTTTTGTCCCGTTCGCCGTAACTCGTTAGTAATGACAAAATAACCCCGTAAGCCTTTATGTTGTGTCAACCTATTGCCTTTTAGAATAGTTGCATCTATAGACTTTAGTGGTGGAGATTAGTATCTTTGCCAAGCTTATGATAGAATACTCGCCATGATTGAGCAGTTGAGTGATCACCCAAAAAATTAAACACGTGAATTAGAGAGAGGTGTGATTTCAATTCCCTTTTCGTGAGGTGCTCGGTTTGGAATTTTCTAGCTTAGGTTATTTTTACACTCATAACTTCTAATTAATCTTGAGAAATATCTTTTTAAGATTATTAAAAGGGTCTACTTGAGGGCAAGTAGAATTCAAGTGGGGGGATATTTGATAACATCAAATTAGCCTGATATTTTATATATCAAATTGCCATGTTTATGGCCTCATTTGTTTTAATATGGTACTTAATTCGTTCATAATTACATTTAAGGATAAATGAGGCGTTGAAGCGGAAAAGATGTGAGAAAAGGCCAAGAAATATATTCTGAAGACAAGTTACGGCGTAAGTGGTACTTTTTACTACGCCGTAACTCACATTACAAGGGCCTGAGTATTTTGTGAGAAGATTACGCCGTAACTATTTAATAATGTTACGACGTAAATATGATGCTTTGAAGGATACAACGTAACCAACTCTTATGGTTACGTCGTAATTAATTTTGTGAAGGTTACGACGTAATATGGTGAATTAGTTACGCTCGTAGAGATAATTTTGGAGTGGATAAGTATTAGCTGGCGAATTATGGTAGTCCCCGATGTTTAGTTACGTGGTAACTAATTACTTGGGCGCAAAGTTTTGAAGGCTACGGCATAATTATAATTTAATTACGCCGTAATTAATTAAATGCGGCTATTTTATATGAGAATTATTAAAGCCAGGGACAGGTTTGAAATTTATTTGAAGTTGGAGGACCAAAAGGGAAATTGATTAAATCTATTATTATAAATAGATTACGAATTTAGGAGCCTTCGCTGCAAGGTCTGGGTGTTTTCGTTAAATATGGAGCAACCAGTTTATCGAAGATAGCAACGGTAAAACGCATAAGATTGCAAGGATTGCTGCTGCATGAATGTGCAGCATAAAAAACTGGCCAAACCTTATAAAGCATACATTAGATTCATATGTACTTACTGCTATAGAGTAGCAGTTTTGTATGCTATTGCATAGCACAAAATAGGAGCTTGTTGGTATGCAAACATGCCATATCTTTTGCCTGAGTTTGACAGAAAAGAATGCAATGTTTCGCATTAATTTTACTGCAAACTAGAAAGTCATAAGATTGCAAGCATACCTGCTGCAAGAATGTGTAGCATAAAAAACTGGTCAAACCTTTTAAAAAGGGAAAAATGGTTGAGGCTTAGATAGCCTAACATTTGAAGAAGAAGGATGTATCCACCATGGCTGCAACCATAATGGGTTACCCTGCCAAGGTATGGATAATCTTATCTTCTTCAAAGCTATCCTCACCCACGACAACCAATACTACCAACGGCTGATCGAGACCACAATAAGAAAATTATAACCACGATAATTATTGTACCAAACACATGTGTAACTGAAACTTTGCAGCATACTAAACAAAACACCATTCCCGTAACAACATATTAAATTTTCAGTGAGAATATGATGCTCCAGCTTTCCACAGTTTTATTCAAAGGCATTTAAGGCACTGACAAACTACGAATGCACATCATATTTGAGTAACGGCGATTTTTTTTCCCTTTCCCTTTTGACCCATTTTTGGCAAATGGTTTCATACCTATCTCTTGACAAAAATGAGCATTGGGTAGGCCAAGGACCTTGGGCCTGGATTTAAAAGCTTCTTCAGACCAATGCTTTGCAGTTTTGGCCACGGCATCATCATTTCTTTGGGCAACCTGTTTTGGAGGTTTAACCTTCCTGACATCTTCTTTTTTAGATCCTGAACCGCAATAACCAGGCGAAAAGTAGCTGTTCCATTCCAGAGGAAGGTCAGCGGCTTCTGAGTTTGATTCATCTTGAAATGTACATGGTACCTGCACATAAGAAAATGAAAAAGTGAGTCTATGTGGTAATGGTGTGTCTTTTTGATACCAAGATTCAGATGAAAAAGATAAACCTTTTTTCGTGCCAAAATCCATGTTGTGGTTTCTTTTAGATTATTGTTTGGTGAATGAATGTTTGGTGGAGCTGTTTTTTATAGGTGGAATTTCAAATGAACATGTGGTTTATGAATGGAATATGTGCAGGCAATGTGCAGGTTTCAAAAAATGAATAGTTAATTTAAGCAGTCAATGCATACACCGTTGATGTCATTAAAGTAGAGAATATACAACTTTCATTTGAGTTTTTTGTATCAACAGATTTTAATATTGGAATATGCACAGATGTGCAGTGCATGCTTGAAGAAAAAAATAGTGAACCAAAGATTCATATTTCATCCAAAAAACAGTTACCATATATGAATGGTGGTGGCACAAAACATTTTGCAGTTTCATCCTTACAACTATTATGATTACCTGAATTGCAGCCTCAGCGACGTTGGCGTTTCCTAGATGATCTCCGGTTGTTGTATGAAGTTGGCACGAAAACAAACCAAAATCTGAACACAAATTTAGAATCGTAAATTAGATTTTCAACCATAACGTTGTTACTTAGAGGCAAAAAATATAACTGGAACACCAATATTAAGATGGCTACAGAAACTTGTAATTACCGGGTGCATTTGCTACTGCTGCAAATTGTAGCACCGGCTACTTTCACATATCTCTGGCCTCCCTTGTTTTGTTCATTTGAACTTTTACATTCATGCTACTGAGTCGTTACGCGATGCTGACAAAATTGGATAGAGTTATGTCCATGCTGCCACATAAAGATTGCTATTCTCAGACACTGATTTAACCTAAATGGTCTATAAAAATGAACTATCAAGTAGTATGCAACAAAGAACAGACCTTATTCTTGATGCAGTAGAACATATGTTGTTCATCATGCCATACAAAGATTATAAGCATACTTACCAAAACATTAATCGAAATCCATAAGTATGACAAAATCTGATGAATTTTGGTCATAGCCATATACCAAAAGGGAGTCTAAAAATGTATTCATCGATTATCGCTAGCAGTGTGAACAAATTATAGATAAAGGTCACTTACCGTAGCAACCAACTGGAAATGCAGGAAGTTTGAGCATCCTACCGTCTTCTTTTTTAGAGCCTGACTCAAAGTAACCAACTGGAAAGTAGCCTTCCCATGGCATAGGAAGGTCAGGGCCTTCTGAACTTGATTGGCTGCTTGAAATATAGATGATTTCTGCACATAAAAGGAAAAAGTAAAAGTTAGGATGTGCTTTTTGGATATAAAGATGGAAATTAAAGCGATTAACCTTTTCCCTTGCTGGAATTCATGGTGCAATTTATTTTAGATTATTGTTTGGTCAGCCAATGTTTGGTGGAAAAGCTCTTTACAAATGAAATTTTAGATTAGTGGTTGGTTTATGAAAGGAATCTGTGCAAATAAAGTGATTAGAGTAGACAACACACAAGTTGCAGTTTAGTGTGCAATGCTAAAATTTTAGATTAGTGGTTGGTTCATGAACCATTTAAAGATGCTTTTAGGTCAGTCTAGGTTATGTGTTGGCTTGTTTGGGAATCTCTCATTGGAATGCTAAGTATGATATATTCAGATCAATTAGGTTACACTAACTTAGTGCTACGCTTTTTTTCCCTATATAAGGTGGGTTTTTCCGGCTTCACATAGCCTTTGTACCTTGTGAGTTTTGTGAAAATCATAAGAAAATGGTGCACACCCCAAACTTTGATCATTTCAAAGAAGCATGTGGTTCTGATGAACTCCATCATGCATTTAAGTTCTGTTTGTACAGAGCGTGAGAATGAGGTTCATCATGTCGCTTGGAGAGAAATGTGACGATGTCCGCCGTCGTCTTGAGAAGAGGACTAAACTATTGGAGGAGGGACGTAGGTTCAGTCCTTATGATGATGTTGCAAATGACGGTCTTCAATGCTTGGAAGAGGTACATGATAGGGACTATCAGATTCTTGCTGCACTGATTCAGGTCCTTGATTTGGCTAGGGAAGCGCGTATTGAGAAAAACCGCCATGTATTTACAATGGACTTGCATAATTAGGGTAGTATCTTGTGTGTCTGTATGATGGCTTGTCTGATGGTGTTTATGTTTAATGGTATAATGTTATGTGTTAGATTAACAGGGTGTTGTTAATCTGTGTTGGTATGGCTATAACTTATGTCGCATATGAATAAAAGTTACGTTTGTTTGTGCTTCAATAATTTTGTTGATATTTGTCTTGTTATTTGATGGTTGTTGGTCATAAGTAGACACTAAAAAGAAGCATGAGAATGCACTTATCGACCATGGTTAGTAGTATGAACAGATTTCCAAGATAGATTATTCACCTGCAGTAGTAAAAAAGATCTTGCTATGTGATAAGCCAGTCTATGTGCAGGAGCCATCCCGATGCGAGCATCCTCAGGTACCTCAAAATATGAGCGCCTCAAATGTAACCATGTGAGTGTCCTTGATTGATGAGCATTCATTGGCATTCATAGTACGACGGATAGTGTGTTTTTGAATCTAAAAAAAGGAGCACACAATCACTAAAAAATACCCAAAGAAACTTAACATGTGCTGATAAAACAATTGGACACTCATAAACAGCTAATCATCGTCACTTTTGTAAATTATAGGATAATGGCATGTACGATAATTTACTTACTATGTTAAATTGCTGATCCAATACATATTTCTGCAAATGTCACTTTTCCTTTTGCTTTCACCGTCCTCCTGCAATGAAAAAGCGAGTATAAACTGTTATCCATATGACACATTATGTATTCATAGGTGAAAGGCGTGATGTAATGACCCATATCAAAGTACCAATCAGACTGTTTGTCCACCGTTATTGTTTGTTGATTGAATGTCATGCCAGATCTAGGATGATCTATAAATTTCACAAATGATCCTAGGTTTGACATGCCATTCAATCAACAAAGCTGGATTGCAAGCAAACAAATGATCTGAACCTGTCTGCGTGTCATGCATTTAAGATATATCAGTTTTTATTCTCTACCCACAATTGTTTAATTTTGTAATCTTCATGTTTTTAGTTTTCAGCCTTTTGTCTCCCTTTTTTTTGCCCGTAATTTTATATCTATAAATATATATTTTTAATCTGGTTTTTTGTTATTTTTTTTCATAAGATCAGTCACATTTTATTATGGTAGTGCATTTGGGAAAAAATGCTAAGTATGCCAAAAGTTGGCTAATTGATGGCTATTTATGGGGAAGCAAAACCCATAATTACTTTCCATTGCATTTGGAGGTTTTATAAATCAAAAGTCTAATAAGTCATGTACTATGACATCATAGAAATAATAACCCACCCCTAATTTTCCCTTTAAAAGACATACATACCAAGCAAAAAACACATACCAAATAAAATCTGGCCTAAACCTCAAATAAAAAAACAAGAAAAAAAAATGAAGACACCAATGCCTTTTTTAAGAGTTTGTCGCACTACTGGTCTAGTTTTGTGAGGGATATGATGGTTGTTTGATTTGGAAGAGAGGTGACCATGACTATGGTGGATGAAACAAAACCGATGAAAAAGGCTCAAGATGACCGCTCATGCGGGTGAATTCATGTGATTGGAGAGTTAGAGCTCTTGTATTCGTTTGATTCTTCTGTGCAAAGAATCTCAGAGCTGAATAAGTTGCAAACTGAAGATTTAAGTGAAGCTGCAGCGATCCTGGTCAATGTGATGAAGAAGCAAAAGCGAGCACAGGAGCTTTTGTCATTTATCGAGAAATTGAAGGGGATGGTGTACTGACATCCTTTACTTTGGTGTTTTTGAAGTGGTTTTTGGGTTTAAGAGATGGTGTGAATGGGTAGGATCGCCAGTATGTGTTTACCAAGGGTCGCTAATTTTCATGTTTTTTTGTCTTTGAACAATTTTTCCGTTTTTTATGTTTCAGAAGTCAATGCATTAAACTTTTATGATGCTATATTAATCTTGCTTGAACATACCTGTTTTTGCTATATCTCGTAGCTGGCTGCCTTGCTATGATGGCGCCATAGACATGTACTTTTAAACTGATCTCGTGATAGTTGGCTTTGTTCCATAAGTGGTTGGCTCCAGTGGGGTTGCTCCATAAGTGGTTGGCTCCACTCGTATTGCAATACACAGCCTGTTATAATAAGTTTATTGTTAGTATATGAGGAGCAAAGCTAAATATAAAAGGTTTAAAAATTATGGCAGTTGAACCTGGAGTTAAAATGTAAAGGGTAGAGGAATGTAAATCAAAATAGCAAACATAATATATACTATAGTCATACCTCATCGACGCCACATTACTGGGATAAACTCACCAGCTAGCCTTACTTGCTCTTTTCTGAGTTTGCTATGAACATCTACTATCATGTACAGCTGAGCATGGCCTAGTTTTAAAAATACTATGAGAATCTCATTGATCGACACTAAAGTACTGTGCAAAAACAAACCACATCAACGCACCTTCAAGGCGTAGGGATGCTGTGCTGCACCAATGCTGGACACTTCCGTCGGTAATCGTGGCAGAGGTGTCCTTTCTCCCTACAGCTTCTCTGAAATAGTTAAGATGGTGTTTCACATTCAGCTTACCATGTTCATAAGCAAGGATGCCTACATTGAAGGAAAAACAAAGCATCTAAAACGTGCACTCAACTTTGCTTCCAAACACTTGGAGAAAAATAAAAGCCAAAAAACATAATACGACTGCTTTAAAAATCATTGGAAATTCAGGGCAAAAGAATTACCTATAGCCATATAGAGTCCACTAATATGACCACCTTTTTCCGAATCTATATGGCTTCCTGTAACCTGGACGTGTCGCTTGTCAACAACAACGGCAAAAAAAAAATGAAACATCAGCATTTGGATGTTTGCACGGTAAACATGACAATAAGTATAAGCACATGAAGAATGAGCAAAAAAAAAAGAGAACCAATTTCTTTCCAATAACCGATATGCACAAAGCTAACTGAGTTCCTGGCCATCTGTTTTTGCGGACTGCCTCTTTTTCTAGGATGGCATGAAGATGTGGCATCATATATAGGGTCTCCTGTTCCACCCAAAAAAAAATAGCATCGAATGTAAACGTGATCCGGAAGTGTTGCAAAAAAACAAATAGACCAATCAAATTTTACAAACTGAATTTCAAAAGAGAAGAGCAAAAGTGACTTTCCATTGTATGCATTTATCGGATCGACCAATGATGCCTTTTCCATCGTATCTATGGAACAAAGTTTGAAAAACTGTAAACACAGTATGGGTGCTTGAGTAGGTGCAAATAAAGAGAATAAGAAACCCAAAATTAACATGTACAATAATACATTGAAAGACAGTGTAATGCCTGTAGTGAAGTGCAAGGACATATCTGAATTGTGAAAAAATTAATGTTTAGTTTTGAATGCTAAGATGAAATATTGTATAAGCAAAGTGCATACATTCACAGGACCACATGCTAGCAAAGCGTGCTTCATCAAAGGGAGAAGTGGATTTTAACGAAGAAAACACTAATTGATTTATCGTGTCTTTTAAAAATTGTCTACCTATTCCATGACCTGAAAACGACAACGTTTATTATTCCTTTTAATATCTATATAGCCTTAGACCTCGCTATACGGAGCAAGACCAGAGACTCGAGATGGTCTGCAACCACAATTTGATTTGGGTGCCTGCCAAAACATGGGAGTCGATAAAGTATGCTTACCAAATACATAAATTCAGGAAACTATCATCATCCGGATTGTCACCTTACAATACAGCATAAGCTACAACATAAGAACTTCCAATCGCATCTGACTTTAACATTAAACCCAAACCAAAGTATGAAGCTCATTTATTACCCTCAACATCAACCATAAGTAATATCTCAACAACCATAAGCAACATCTAACTATTCTAACACCTAAAATATGGATGCACCAGTTTGTTCAAGGTAGCAATAAAGAGTCATAAGATCGCAAAATAGCCACGCAATGTTGTGCAATATAAAAAATCGCCAAACCTTCTAAAACATACATTAACTTCATATGTAGTAACTGGCTGAATGGTGTGCAAATATGTTGCACCCACCCTTTGGCTAGTTTTTACAACTACAATCGAAAGTTTGACATATAAGAGTAGCAGTTTTGTATGCTATTGCATACTTTTGTAGCCAGTCAGCATGCACCACAACAAAATAGGAGTATCTTTGTATGCAAACATGCTACACCTTCTCGTCAAGTTTGAAACAAAAGAATACTAATGTTTGGCCTGAAAATTTTAATCGATTCTTAAAGTAGCAAATTTGCGTAGGTTTTTGATAATCAATGATTGAAATACCTAACGTTAACTGAGATTGACCAAAACCCACAAACCGTATAACACGCAAGGGCATTTTTTAGATCAAAGCATGCCGGTTTTTCCTCGAGATATACCTGCATTTATCTTTAAAAAAAAAGATGCATGAAGGGATGAATAGAACGTGTTAATACAAGCCGTAAAAACGCTTTTATTTATATTTCACGATCTTCTAATGTTTTGTCGATAACAAACGAAAATCATTTTAACTAAAACAAATAAAATACGTAAATGGTTTGAACTAATAGTTTCTAACATATTCACATTTTAACATAAAATACTAAACCAAGTATAAGTGATTTTATGATTTAATATTACATATGTACAACAACTAGTGTTTACATATTTGGGTAAAATATACACATAACTAGTATGTAGTATATTGGGTAATATAAATGGGTAGAAACTTAAGTATCATAACCCATTGGGCAAATACATTGAATGTAGTTGGGTACAACCCAAAGCCCATGACCCATGGAGCTTGACCCATAACCCATTGCATGACATCATGCTTATATCATACATGGATAATATCCATAACCCATGGATCAACCCATACCCAAGTGACTAAGTGCATTGCACTCAAGAGATACATTGTATCTAGCTAAAGATCCATGGATCAACCCATGACCCATGACCCATAACCAAAATACCCATGGGTAAAGTGGGAGGCGTCCTATGGATCCCTAGTTTATTGTACGATGATCCTCAGGGAAGGGATCCGATCCGGGAACCGTAGATTTTTTCTTCTATAAATAGTGAGCCATTTCTTCATTGTTGCTGACCCCTTTCTAACATACTTTCCCCTAGAGTTAAAAACTCTCTAACCTCAGATCCAAGAGATCTATGTTTGTAGTTTTGTTTTTGTGTGATCTTCTAGGATCCTCTTAAAGGCAAGATCACCACCTTTGAAGTCGAGCAAGCTCAACTCCATGAGTTGCCATGCTTCCTCATCATCAAGGCTACTGAAGTCCTCTTCTTGATGATTCTTTTCTTCTTCTAAAGAATGTAGTGTTGAAGCATTAGTGAAAGATGTCACAAGGGTCAAGACACAAAGACATAGTAAAGGTGTCATCATCCATATTGTAGGCATTAGTGAAAGGTGCCTAGAAGCCAAGTTACAAGACATTAGTGAAAGGTATCTTGAACAACTAGCCACAAGACATTAGTGAAAGGTGTCTTGAAGATCTAGCTAAAGGCATTAGTGAAAGGTGCCTTATATGTACATTCAATATGGTGTGTTTCGATGTACAAGATAGATTAGTACTAGATCCAACGATATTGATATCCTTGATGATGTTGTAAAGGAGTAGATCTCCTTTGGGATTAGTCGTTGGTGTAGTGTTGGGTAGTAGTTCCTCCATTGCAATGGAACTAGGTACTTAGCCTAGTACCTTATAAAGGGTAGGCGACGTTGTGTAGGTGTGGTTCACCTTGGAGTGAAAGAACCCGGTGGTTAGCCTAGAACCGGAAAAAGGGTAGGCGACGTTGTGAAGGCTTCTCCGCCATAAGGATATTTGGTGTAGTGCTTACTTAACCTCGAGTAGGTGACTCGGGAGTGGAGAGTAGGCAAGGAAGGTGTCCTTCTAGCCGAACCACTATAAATACTCGCGTTGTGGTTTTGTGCTTCTTACTCTTATCTTTTCATTACATATCTTTATGTGCTTGTTTATCAACATCTAACACACACATTCAAATAGATTGACATAAGTCGATCTAAATAGATTAAAATGAAGTTTTAATTGGCAAAACTATTCAACCCCCCCTTCTAGTTTTCCACATATGGCATCAGAGCTTCGTTACCAAGTTTCTTGAAGTATATTGTACTTTAAAAACTTGATAAATGAAAACTACAAAGAAGGTTTTTCATAAAACAAACACCATGTCTTTTTAAAACCATGTTTGGATGTTGATTTGATAACAACATTTTTCTTATTTACTTTTTCATTTAATTGCACTAATATTCTTTGTCATGTTGATTAGTCAAAGCTCATACCCACCAAGCTATAGGAATCGCTAACAAGAATACCTTCCTTAAGAAGGTATCTTAAACGCAGGAGCGAGAATCGCCTAAGTGACATTTGTTGTGTCATTTGTAAAGACATTCCTAAGTGCGCTAGAGGTATGATTTTCTTTTTATTTTGCTTGATAATTAAGTATGCCTATTTAGGTATTTATATGATTATCTTTTGTGCATATACATGTTTTACATGAAGCTTCATTAGGAAGCACTTTTCTCACATACGTGATTTTTCCTCATCTTAAGTCGTGGTATATAAAACTTATGTTTTATTTCTTTTTAATCCAATAATAAAACAAAACACCTAATCTAAAAAATTCTCCTTTCCTAAATACTCCCACAAGTCAATCACTCTAACCTCACTTTTTCAAATCTTTCAATTTCAAAAATTTCTCTCATTCAAAACTTCATCTTCCTCTCCATTTCGTCTCAACCAAAATCAAGAAGGATCATCTTCAACATGGTTTACATCACCCTCGTGCTTTCACCTTAACACTCATCGCACTTGTGTTCCCTATGATGAAGTTCACATACGGAGACATTTACTTTGTGTTGTTAATCTACATTGCGGTTATATACCCAATCCTTTGTATCATCCTTAGCATTGAAATGAAATATTACTAATAATCTAAGTTTATCTAGGTTATTATCATAATGTGTTTATCATTTCTCTTTGTGTTATTTCTTTCTCTCGTGATACATTAGACGTCATGTATGCATGTTAAAAGAAAAGGTAGGCTAAAACACATATCTTGGTATAAAACTATGAGATCTAAAAACCTATGTTTTTTCATCATAAAATCAAGCTCGTAATCATGATCTATGGATATCGGGTTATACTCAAATTTATCCTGAAAAGGAACCGTAGGATCCGGCTCCCATCTTGAAGAACAGCTTTTCATGCAAATTAAAAACAACCTTTCTTCTAAAAGTAGTTCTCCACTAGTATGTCAAACCATAAGTGTTGTCTTTCTTGTTAAAAAAAACCATTGTTAATAAAAATCTAATAAAAACGTTAGATAATCATTGGTTGACCACAAACATCACTTTCTATTAACTCGTCTTTTCTCTAGATTCCACTACATCGCACGAATACGATTTTGATTTTTCACTCACAAGCTTCTACACCCCAAACATCTCCCTTGAGCCCAACACACCTAGCAACCACGTTCGTGGGTTCAATAATCTCGAAACACGTCATTTCCACGAAGGACGTATTGTAGACACTCCTTGTTAGGATTTAGTAAATCCAGTCATTAAAGAGTCGGTCACCTCAAGTATATGTAATCGTTAGAAAGCTCGTAGTCGTAGATTATTTAATGTTAAGTAAGTATTTAGTTAAGTATCACCGTGTAGGACGGACGGGTCTTTACCTACTGTATTCCTGATCCACAGCCCGTAGGTGGCGATTTATGTAAGAACTATAAATACTCTCTACCTCCCAAGGTAGAGAGTTGGAGCTCATAATAATACTTTCATTTTCTCTCACTAAGTTCCCAAAACCTCTAACTCTTTCTCTCTCTAAAACCATAGTATACGCCTCTTTGATCTTTGGTTTAGTGTGTTTATGAAATCCAATATCTAACAATTGGTATCAAGAGCCATGGTTTGATCATCTCTCTTACATATTCTTGGATTTCTAGTGGTTTTAGATGGTTTTTGAGTTTGAAAAAGTTTAGTGGTTTTTGCATCATTTGGATCATTTCTAGTGTTAAAGTTTGAATTTTGGGTGTACTTTTGTGTTTAGAATCATTGTAAGTGCTTGGGTTTTGATTTGGTAAGCTTGAATCACTGTGGTTGAGCTTGTTTTGGATTGAAAAGTGTGTTTTTGAAGTTTTTCTTGCTAGCGACTTGGTTCTCGTTGTGTTTTTCATCGTAGCGACTTGCTTCAGTAAAAGTTAGCGAGTTACAGTGTTAGTTGTTAGCGACTTGAGCCTAGCGACTTGTCTATTGAGACAAGCCGACAAATAGTACAAGTTAGTGGATTCTCCACTACGGCTAGCGACTTGGTGAGGTTAGCGAGTTGTAGTGTAAATTGTTAGCGACTTGATACTAGCGACTTGGATCTTAGCGAGTTGTTCTTTAGCAACTTAACTGTGTCTAGCGACTTGGTGCTTAGCGATTTGTTGTCATAAATCTTAGCGACTTGGTGTTAGCGACTTGGATCTTAGCGAGTTGCTCTTTAGCGACTTGACTGTGTAGCGACTTGGTGCTTTAGCGACTTGTGTCCAGCGACTTGGGTCTTAGCGACTTGGGCTTAGCAACTTAGTTCAATAACTCTTAGCGACTTGGTTGATCTTTTGTTTGTAATACGGTTTTCTCTTGATTTAGTAAAATCCCGTGAAAGAATCTATTTCCGGTTTAATCATAGAGTTATAAAATCCCGTGTAATCTGTAAACATGTCTACCAACGTACCTACAATCATCTCCATGCTGTTCTGAGGATGTTCAAGCAGCTGGTTCTGATACTCGTCCACCCATGCTTGACAGAACTGACTATGACTCTTGGGCTCAACGAATCCGATTGTACTGTCTTGGAAAGGAAAATGGGGTCAACATTCTCAAATCAATTGATGAAGGACCTTATCCGATTGAGACTACAAGAGACATAATTGATACTGCTGCAGATGGAACCATGATCTTTGGATTGGACAGACCAAAGACGTATGATGATCTCAGTGATAAGGAGAAAAAGAGATTCGATGCTGATATCAGGCTTCAAACATTATACTTCAGGTCTTCCAAAAGATATCTACAAGCTTATCAATCACAACACTGAAGCCAAGGCGGTTTGGGATAATGTCAAGATGCTTCTCTCGGGTTCTGAATTAACTAAGGAAGACAGAGAATCACAACTGTATGATGAATTTGAGCACTTTAAGATGAAACCAGATGAGAGTGTCTATGAGTACTACGTGAGATTCCATAAGCTTGTGAATGACATGAGGAACATCAAAATGACCATGCCAAACATTCAGCTGAACTCAAAGTTTGTGAACAACATGAATCCCGAATGGCACAAGTTTGTCACCTCTGTGAAGCTAACCAAAGGATTGAAGAACACCAACTATGAGCAACTGTATGCCTTCCTTCTCCAGAATGAGAGACATGCTATGTTTGAGAAAAGGATTCTAGAATAGTTCAAAACCAACCAGGGAGAAACAAGTTCCTCAAATGACTCAACAGCCTTTTACACAAATGTTGGTATTACTACCAAAGCTTCTCAAGTCATACCCATGGGTAATGGTAATTACAAACTCATCCCTGATCCAGCATATAAGCCTCCAGACCCAAACACATTCATGGAAAACTTCATTAATCAACTGTCTCTCATGGTCAGTCAAAACATGAACTCTCTTCCACATACCAACAATAACCTCAGCACGCATCCAATCCACACAATCAAGCAACTGTCAGAGATGGGAAGGTTATGGTGCAACCAATTCAAGAAAGGCAGTATGAACAGGGAAGAGGAGGAGTTGGTAGAGGATATGTGGTAAATCAGAATAGGGAAGGAATGGGAATCAAGGTCAAGCCATTAAGTGCTACAACTGTGGTGGTGAGGGACATATTGCTAGGAACTGCACATCTCCAATACGTCCACAGAATGCGAATACTTCGAGACAAGATGTTGCTTGTGCAAGCTCAGGATAATGGAGCTGCTTTGGATGAAGAGGAGTTGTTGTTTCTTGCTGAGGGAAATGCCCGAACCTATGATGCCTTGATGTTGATGAACACCAATTCAGAAGATAGGTCATAATCATCAAAATGCATTTCAAGTAGCTGATTGTGATGCATACGACTTTGACATCGATGATGAACCTACTGCACAGACAATCTTCATGGCTAGCATTTCTCCAATGGTCTCTCCAAAGGTCTCCTCCACCACAGCAGCTGGTCCATCCAAAGAATCAATCATCGAGGTATTAAAACTATATGATGATGTTGATGCAAAAAAAGATGCATGATAAAGTACAATCTCTTGAAACTTTGAATCAGATATTGAATATATGGGTAATAGTAATATTGTCCCATATGATCAATATGTGAAGCAAAGTGAAAGTGAGATTGTACCAAGTGATGTATCTTTTGCAGTCAATGATGACTATATTTTTGATGAATACACTGCATGTGCCCCTGATGATTCTTATACTCGAACTAAATGCCTATAAAGAACAAGTTGCTATTTATGAACAACGTGCTAAGTTTGAGTTAACCACCCGTGAGCAGAAAATGGATGACCAAATGCGTACAATTATTAGAAAAAGTAATTTTAGAGAAGAAGTATTAAAACAAGAGTTAAACTCCTTACAAGAAAAGCTTTCTAAAACTGCTAAGCAAAAACACGAACTTCAAGAAAATGTTAAAATGCTTAAGCAAGAATTCAATGCTAAGGAATCAAAACTTTTGAATGATTTTTCCAATCTAAAAACTTTGAAAAACAAGCTTGAAAATAAGTTGTACGTACAAGGGAATACCATTCAGACTGCTCACTTGATCACTAAGCATAGAGTCTTAAGCGATAAGCATAGCATTCCCCTTGTTTAGGAACCAAATCCAGAGGTCATTTAAAAGGCTAGAGCTGCTAATAAGGTACTTTATGATGGTAATGAAATCCTTAAGCCTAGGTAGAAACCTAGTGCGCTGAGTGCACGAGGAAGATAAGAAATCAGATGAAGTCACTAGGGAGAAAATGAATAAGAAGCTAGAATATCCTGAGTGTAAAATGAATAAGATAATGATCAAACCCCATGATTACACTAAGGAAAATTGGATATCCTTAAACAAGTTTAAGCCTCAGACACTATTGACCCCTGAACAAGTGTTATGGAAAAAGGATATGGATATGAAAAAAGCTGAAAATCTTGTTGAAAAGAATCCCCCTTGTAGGAAATTCCCTAAAGCAACTGTGTATCCTCCTAATACACCAATGCATTTAGTTCCTAGATCTATTGCCACTAATAGCAAGACCTTAATCAGTCTGTATGTTGTTTATCAGCTGTTTGTTGATTTTGAAAAAACGTGTAAGAAGAGAATCACACCTACAGGGATAACTGAGGGGGAAAGGGGTTTTGAGCAAACTAAAGAATGTTATTTAACTGAGGTCATGCCTTTCTTTAAACAATTAAAAGGTCAATTTGAGAGTCTTCAAAAAGGGATAAATTCAGATATTAAAGAAATGGAAAAGGAATTTGATGCAATGATAGTTGAGGTCAATGATTATGAACAGGAACTCAAATATAATGAAGTTGAAAGGAAGAAGTTGCATATCTTAAATAATTTGATTTCAATTGCTCAAGATGTGTTTTATACTTCTACTAAGCACTCTATTACTGCTTCTCGATTTCATGAATTATCTATTGCATTGAAAGTTTCCCATGATCGTGTCATTGAGCTTGAAAACAAAAAAATCAGAACTAAATGAGAAAATTGATCAGGATGATCACGATAATTTGGTAAAACATCTTTCTAAACTAGAAGTTGAACATTTTAATTTACAACTAAAATATCAACATCTTAAAGAAAATGTCAAAACCTCAAATATCAAGACATCCTCAGATGTTCCAGAGTTTGATGCAGTTTTTCAGATAAACAAACGTGATGAACAGATTCAAGCTCATTGTAGCACGATCAGAAAGTTGAAAGCCCAAATCTCTCAATTAAAGGGTGAAAAGAACAATGTGACTGGCTCCCAAATGCCTCCTCCTTTAGATTCTCAGTATTCTCAAACTTTTCATCTTCAAAACTTAGTTAATGCTTTACAAAAAGAAAACGAGAGTTTTCTAGAAGAAAATGAAAAGTTAAACGACACTTTAAAGAGTTATATGATTCAATGAAAGTCACTCGTGACAAAAACAACGAAAAATAACGTCTTTACAAAAAGAAATTGAGAATCGAGGAGTCGGAAAAGGGAAATGCCACTTGTTTTTAATGAGAATGTTGCATCAAAGTCATCCTCAGACTGCAAATATACTGTGACTGTTAAATACATTCCTCCTCATCTTAGGAATAATGAACCGGTGTTTCATGACTATTGTGCTCACCTTAAGGATAGTCTAGAATGTCTCCGTGAGATTGTAGAAGAGGATTTCATTAATAAACCTCTTGATAGAGAAATTAGGTTTGCTTGCATTCAGGCCAAACGATCTCAAGAGTTGCTAGAATGTGTAATTGCAACATGTCCTAAATCCTTAGGTGCGAAAGGTAAAGCTGTGATGCCTTGTTCTATGCCTAGTGCCAAGCATACAAACCATTCTATGCCCAGTTTTAAGAAAGTGAACACTAATGTGCCTTCAAGTAGTTCAGATCCCTTCACGTCTAGTTCAGGAATGCAAAAAGTAGATCAACCAACTAATGTTCCCATAATTCCCTCTACAGGAGTAATCAGTGACATAAAAGCAAGCGGTCAAAGCCTCCAGGCAATACCAAGCAAGATAGGACCTCGCAAGCTAAGAATGTGCATTGGAAGAGAGTAGAAGATCACCCTAGGAATATTAACTTTGAGTTGAATAAAACGAATCGTGTTGATTCTAGTATTAGCTATAAGTTTATCGTACTTAATTCGAATTCTGCTACTATTCGCAAACCATGTAATGATGACTGCTTGATTTCTGTTACTAATCATGAATGTGGTGAGAATGTTTTGTCTAATGCTGTCAAATGCCCCGATAAAACTGTTAATGTTAAAATTCAAGCTAAGAAGGCTAAAAGGCAAAGGCAAAGGCAAAGGAAAGAAAGTTAGAAAACAGTGGAAACCCACAGGAAAGAAATTTAGTAATATAGGTTATCAATGGATACCTATTGGCCGTAAGATTAATGAGCTTTGCCCTAAAGTTGCTAAATCAATGCCCACTAGAAAATGGATGCCTACTGGTAGAACTATTCCCTTAAGAAGCGAACATACTTTGAATAGGTCAAATACGGACACTAGCACTGCATCTATTTCTAATGAGTCCATTGTTTCTACCTCTGATGTGGGTGTTCCAATCACTGTTACTAACCAAGTGGAACCCATTCTTGCATGGGGATCCCAATTATCCAGTTATCCATTCTTGTCTGTGTTCAACTGCAGATCGTTCAAATCGTTCTGTGGTACCTGGACTCAGGCTGTTCCAAGCATATGACTGGAGACCGGTCGCGGCTCATGAACTTCGTGAGTAAATTCATCGGGACTGTTAGATTCAGGAACGATCATTTCGGTGCAATTATGGGTTATGGAGATTATGTTGTCGGTGATAGTGTTATCTCCAGGGTATATTACTTAGAAGGTCTTGGTCATAACTTATTCTCTGTCGGTCAATTCTGTGATTCGGATCTAGAAGTGGCCTTCAGAAAACATACTTGTTTCGTTAGAGAACTTGATGGTAAAGAACTTTTAAGAGGAACACGTGGTTCAAATCTATACACCATCTCTATCGAAGATATGATGAAGTCTTCTCCAATTTGCTTGTTGTCAAAGGCTTCAAAAACAAAGTCATGGTTATGGCATCGTCGTCTCAATCACTTGAACTTCGGCACCATCAATGATCTCTCCAGAAAGGACTTAGTTGTAGGTTTACCTAGACTAAAGTATGAAAAGGATCATCTTTGTTCAGCATGCCAATTGGGAAAAAGCAAGAAATATGCCCACAAACTCAGTTACAGAAGTTCTTCATACAATTCATATGGATTTATGTGGACCCATGAGAGTGCAGAATATCTTTGGGAAGAAATATGTGTTAGTTGTGTTGATGATTACTCTCGATTCACCTGGGTTAAGTTCTTAAGGACAAAGGATGAAACTCCGGATATCATCATCAAACTTATCAAACAGCAAATGCAAGTTCGACTTAACAAACTGTCGAATCATCCGAACAGACAATGGAACTGAGTTTGTTAATAAACAACTTAGTGAGTTTTATGAAAGTGTTGGAATCAGTCATCAAAGAAGTGTTCCACGAACTCCTCAACAAGAACGGTGTAGTTGAAAGACGAAATCGAACTCTTGTGGAAGCCGCAAGAACAATGCTGATTTACTCAAAGGTTCCAATGTTTCTCTGGCTGAAGCCATTGCCACTGCATGCTACACTCAAAATCGATCCCTAATTCACACCGCTCATGGAAAAACTCCATATGAACTTGTCCACAATAGAAAACCTAATCTCTCATTCCTTCGTGTGTTTGGTGCATTGTGTTATCCAACTAATGAGGGCCAAGATTTAGGCAAACTTAAAGCTAAAGCGGACATTGGAGTATTTGTAGGATATGCACCAAGAAGAAAAGGATACCGAATCTACAACAAAAGAACCCAAAATATCATGGAAACAATTCACGTTACGTTCAATGAGCTGACCGGTCCAATGGCTCCAGGACAAAGCTAAACCAGTTCTGGACCCGCATCTCAACTTTCATCAAGTAGTCCTATCAGTTCTACTCGTGTTCAAATCCCTCACCCAGCAACTCCTTATGTACCTCCATCAGAAGATGATTTAAAGAAATTGTTTGATCCAATGTTTGATGAACACTATGAGCCAAATGCTAATGAAATGTCAATTCCATCATCAGATGCTGCTCCTATCCCTGTCAATGAAGTTAACCCTTCGTTCCAATATCATTAAGTCAAGAAGCTCCGCTGCTGATCACTCTGTCTCATCAACAAATCATCAATCATCGAATGTACATCATGGAATTGTTTCTGGCACCCATGATGAAGTTAATCCCTTTGCTACTCCCGAAGATGCTCCATTTGAAAACATATTTGCTCCTGAATCATCATCAGAACCATCTTCATCAGGAGACATCGACTCTGCTACGTCAGTTCCTCAACAACAACCACATGAACACCTTAGAAAATGGACACATGATCATCCATTGGACAACATCATTGGAAACCCTTCTCGTCCAGTATCTACACGGAAACAACTTGCAACCGATGCCTTATGGTGCTTCTTCAACTCCGTACTCTCTAAGGTCGAACCAAAAGATGTTAAAACTGCCATGAATGAAAACAGTTGGTTCAATGCCATGCAAGAAGAAATTCATGAGTTTGATCGACTAGATGTATGGGAATTAGTACCTGCTCCAGATTGTGCTATGATCATTGCTCTAAAGTGGATCTTCAAAGTGAAACTTGATGAGCATGGTGATGTTTTAAAGAACAAGGCTCGATTAGTTGCAAAAGGATACCGTCAAGAGGAGGGTATTGACTTTGAAGAATCATTTGCTCCTGTTGCTCGTATCGAGGCAATCAGAATCTTCTTGGCTAATGCTGCAAGTAAGAACATGGTAGTTTATCAGATGGATGTAAAGACGGCTTTTCTTAACGGAGATCATAAAGAAGTCGTATATCACGCCAACCTGAAGGCTTTGTGAATCCAGAGCATCCTACTCACGTCTATCGTTTGAAGAAGGCTCTTTACGGTTTGAAGCAAGCTCCAAGGGCATGGTATGATACGCTATCAAAGTTTCTTCTATCTACTGGATTTAGCAAAGGAGCAGTTGATCCGACATTGTTCACCAGAAAGTCAGGCAAACATTTAATTCACGTTCAAATTTATGTTGATGATATTATTTTTGCCTCGACTGACCCCAATGAATGTGATCGTTTGTCAAATGAAATGGGTTCCAAATTTCAAATGTCAATGATGGGACAAATGTCATTTTTCTTGGGATTACAAATTTCACAAAGTCCCGGAGGCATTTTTATAAATCAATCTAAATATGCAAATGAGATTTTAAAGAAATTTGGATTTGATTCTAGTGACCTGTTGACACTCCCATGATAGAACGTACTAAACTGGATGAGGACCACTCGGGGATCATGATTGACCAAAATAAATATCGTAGTATGATCGGATCCCTGATGTACCTCACAGCCTAGAGACCGACATATTTTTCGCTGTTTGCATGTGTGCTAGATATCAGGCTAAGCCTACCAAAAAGCACCTTGAAGCGGTTAAACGGGTCTTTCGGTATCTCCAAGGAACCATCAATATGGGACTTTGGTACCCGAAGGACACCGGTATGTCACTAACAACCTATGCAGATGTTGATCATGCAGGATGTCAAGATACACGTCGAAGTACGTCTGGAGGTGCTCAGTTTTTGGGTGATAAGCTTGTGAGCTGGTCTTCAAAGAAGCAAATGAGTACTTCTATTTCCTCTACAGAGGCTGAATACATAGCCATGTCATCTTGTTGTACTCAAATTCTATGGATGAGATCCAATTATCGACTATGGCTTTGAATTCAACAAAATCCCTCTCAGACTGTGATAATAAAAGTGCTATTGCTCTCTCATGCAACAACGTTCAACACTCAAGAGCAAAACACATCGACATTCGACATCATTTCATCAGAGAGCAAGTAGAAAAAGGTGTGGTGGAACTTTATTTTGTGAGTACTGAATACCAGTTAGCGACATCTTCACCAAAGCTCTTCCTAGAGAACGTTTTGAGTTTATCCTTCCACGACTTGGTCTAAAGAGTCTACAACCGAAACACTCAAACGTCTTCAAGAGGAAGAAGAGGAGTAAAGGTCTTTCTTCATCCATATCTTGTAAATATTTATTCGAAAAGCAAAATACAAAATTTCAAAACCCTCAAAAAGCAAATAGAAAAATATAAAACTTTCAAAAATCCATAAAAATCTGAAAAATCTTGAAAAATCTCAAAAAAATATTGTCATTTTGTCATGTTTTCTCAATTTGAAATATCTACGGTCTTTGTGTTGTCATTCAAAGAATGACATGGGACTTTAGATATTGTTCGAATGTTAAAAAAAAAATCAAAAAAAAAATATATATATATAAATATTTTTGGGAGAAAGTGAAACTATGGTTTATTGTCATTTCAGGCAGTAACCTGTTTTTCAAAGAAAGAACAGAGCCATGCTTTATCTTGTTTTTCAAATCTCATGCTCTGATTCTTTAAAACAATTACTTACCATCTAATGAAAACTAATTGCTTTGTTAAATAACTTGAACTCTATTTTTGAAAATCATCTGGACTTAACTTTTGTCAAAATATCTATCTCTCAATCAACAACTTATGTCATTGATTGAGGGGAGAATGATTTCAATTAAATCAAAAGGTTGTTCGACATACAATTGTTTCAAAAGATAATTATGCATGTTTAATCAATGGAGTGTAAAGTCTCAAAATCCGATCCTTATCAAAATCCGATCCTTATCAGTTAAAATGTTCTCATAATCAAGTCACAATTCTCCTCAAAAGCTTTCAAAATCAATTTAAATCTACAGAGATCACAAATCTCAAATGATTTGAAAATTGTGATCGGGGGAGAATTTGTGATTTAAATTGGATTTAAACTGATAATTTGATAAATGGTTTCGTAAGTGTTTAGCAAGCTTTCCTCCCCACATGTGCCAAACGATTTCAAATTTTCCATGCACATGTTGAGGGGGAGCATCTATTTTAAACCACAAAGAATTGAAACGTGATTGATTTGTATCTAAGTGCAGATTCCTTCTAATATGTGCAAAACTCTTTCAAACCTCGAGGCACATATTGAGGGGAGCAAATTTATGAAAACCTCATCCTTCCTTAATATGCTTTATCTACTTGATTTGATCAGGGAAGTGATGTTGATATCCTTTAGAAAATGATAATCAAAGAAGTTAATTTTTCCTCTTGCCTCCGTGTGCCAAAATGATTTCAAATACATGATGCACATGTTGAGAGGGAGCTCTGTTTCTAAAAATATCAAAACCAATTCAGGTACAAAATGCTTTGATAATATATCACAAGTATCTGAATTGATTTTCAAATGGTTTTCAATTGGTTCCAATGGGAGATGAACAATACCAAATAGACCGACCAAATTTACTTTATGTATGGTGATATAAGGATGATAAGGTTAGGTATTTGTTCCCATGATCCGCCAGAACCGGAGGGATCTACCCAGGGACAATCCACTAGATAGTGTAGAAGTCCTTAGGTATGATGAAAAAAGGAGAAAAGTGAGATATGGGAAGAGTGCGGACTGAGATAGAGCTAGTACTGGAATAAACCCAACAAGGTTCTAGTTATGAAGTCTCGGTAAGCACTAAAGGGATTGAAGAATGAAAAAGAAATGAAATGAGAAAAGGGTGAAAAGAAATAGCCCTCCATTAATTCAACCTTAGGGCAGAAACCGGGTTCAATTCATATGCTACTGGTGGTTACCAAGGTAACATCGGTATTGAAGACAAGACGTCATGGACCCAGTGACGCACTGCACTACAACTTCCCAAGCTACTCAAGTTCCTCTTAAAAGGACTTGTTTCATTCTCACGGGGAACCGACATTATCTATCGACTTTCTCTTAGAGATTGTTGATATTGAAGAAGGAGACCCTCTCCCTAGTCTCCGGCATAGGAACCAAATGTGCACTATTGAGTCTAGAGCCACGAGATCATCAATTAAATCTCTTTAGGACACGTGTCATGAAGACTCTCTGTTTCACACAATGTGGAAAGAGAGATTATATCTTATGAGTCCTACGCATTATCCTTGTGGTATTGCCAGAACATCTGAGTGATATGCTAACATATTCACAATGAAGATGGAAAGCCTTCTGGAGCCAACATCAAACAAGCTCCTGGTGGGTGGCATGTGAGATCTATCCAATAGATCAACCATGTGACAACTGAACAGAAACAATGGGGAGATTCAATTTTTTGAATCAATCCTGGTTCAGGTTATGGATTGACGGATACCTTTGAAAAACCGGTCGTTGTGCTTAAAACTCTTTTCTTTAGCACATCGACCGTGTACTAATATTTCAAAATAAAAGGTGTTTATGATTGATAATTGATTTTCATTAAAACCTTCGTTGTATTGCAAAACAATTTCTATTGAGCGGTACACGATTGTTTTTCAAATCTCTTTTCATCAATCAGTGAATCTCAATTATCTGGTTCACTCACTCCGTGTTGTCTTCTTTGAGACGTTCGGTTTGAGAACAGCTAGAGCAGCTGCGAAACCCTGTCAAGGAAATTCTTCGAATTATACCGATCACAGCAATACTTGTACTGATCAACGGGGAAACGTGGGCCGTGTACCTCAATTCAACGAAAGTGATCAAAGACACTCGTCGCGCGCTTTATTGCTAACTGTTGTATGCAGGTACGACCGACGTTTGCAGCTGATCAGAATGAAGCGGTCAATCCATAGCCGCATGCACACACATCACATTCATTTCAAAAGAAATCATGATTAGTGCATCAATGACTCCGATATTCTCACTCCATGCTTCTGCTACGCTGCTGCAAATATCATGAATCAACGAAGCTTCGCTACTCGATGAGAAGAAATCATGATCTAGAATGTGAGCATGTCGGTCCAAAAGTCACAACATCACATAATACCAACACCACATAGGATGAGTCAGAAATTTATGATAGCTGATGATCTCAAAGCTGGCTCAAAACTCATTATCACGTGGATCAGTTAAAGACCTCCACTTGGATTAACCAAACATGCAATAATGAAGAATCAATGACTACGAGCTGTTGAGAAAAGAACTTTAACAAGAATCCAAGAAAAATCTTATTGTAATATCTGTTTGTATTCAATGTATTTTTGAGGTGACCTCCCTTAGGGGGAGATTGTTAGGATTTAGTAAATCCGGTCATTAAAGAGTCGGTCACCTCAAGTATATGTAATCGTTAGAAAGCTCGTAGTCGTAGATTATTTAATGTTAAGTAGTATTTAGTTAAGTAACACCGTGGAGGACGGACGGGTCTTTACCCACTGTATGACTGATCCACAGCCCGTAGGTGGCGATTTATGTAAGAACTATAAATACTCTCTACCTCCCAAGGTAGAGAGTTGGAGCTCATAATAATACTTTCATTTTATCTCACTAAGTTCCCAAAACCTCTAACTCTTTCTCTCTCTAAAACCATAGTATACGCCTCTTTGATCTTTGGTTTAGTGTGTTTATGAAATCCAATATCTAACACTCCTCTACAATTCGAAGAAGATATCAATACCTCCTTCCGAACCACAGGACTAGAATGTCTTCTC
>OU343221.1:308241777-308366841 GCA_910596185.1 Chrysanthemum makinoi
CTGGAGACTCTTCAGAAGAATCAATTCCATGGTGACTCTTATTCCATGTGGGCTCATATCCTCGTAAAGATTGGATTGTTAAATCCAAGTGAATTGATTGAATTCAAATAGGGATTGGTGAAAGTAGCTTGATCTTGAGAACAAAGTGATGTATTCTCTATTGGAGTTAGGGTGAAGTGAACGATCCTGTTATAAGGAGACTTTCAATTTCTATACTGGGGTGACCGAAATCAAAATATCATCATCACTTTTGATGAAAGTGGATTGATGTGGCGAGTTCATCGGTGAACTCCTGAAGTCCATTCATGGGAGTGATGCCTCAGCCTTATCGATGTTTCCATGGAAACACAATAGAATCAAGAATGAGGAAAGTTTCAATGATCACACTCAAGGGGAAAAGAATCACACATATGATCAGAAGTTATACTGACTACTGGGATTGGGGCAAGGTTCTCAACACTGAACTTTATGAATTAAATCCGATTCCTTTTAGAACGTTCATCAAGATACCATTCCCAAGTACTTTCAGTGGTGGAACCTGAGGTGTGTCTGTGAGGACCAGGGAGTTAGTGGGACTAGCAGCCATATGTTTTACAATTTCCATTTGTTCTTCCTTTAGTATTCCATCATAGTCTTTCTACAGTTTTCATGGGAGGAATTTCAAGCTATTGGAACTTGATGAATCTTTATAAAATTGTGAATATCAGAATTATCTTCATCATCATCTTCAGAATGACTTGATGAAACTAGATTTTGTTGCTTTTGGTTTCATTCCTAATAGAGTTTCATGGCAAATGGGAATCATTGCTGCTTATCATTCTTTCAATTCTTCCATGGAGTTTTGATTTGGATTATCTTGGGAATCATTTTGTTCTCCAATAAATCTCACTAAATCCAAAAGATCAAGGAAGATTTCAGAAGTGGCTTAGGGTGAGGTGGTGCACAGTTACTTCATTTGATTGCAGAGGTTGGTCATGATCTGAAGGTAAATGTGTTGCAAGGAAATGATTCCTTGTTTGACAATCGAGCTAAAGTGGCGGACCTCCGACATTACTCACAACAAAATGATTGACCCATTTGGTCATGGAATAATAATGAATTTGGTCATTTCCAAGTCTGAGGTATTACAATGGTGTGATAATCGATGTTCAGGTTGACACTCAATTCTGGTAGGACCTCAATTACATGAATATGAATCTCATGATGTGTTGATGGAATAAATGGTGTCGTGTATGGTAAGAATGGGATGCTGGTTATAAGGCAGGCCCATTTCACCATTCTAATTCAGCAGAGACAATTATCATCATTATGATTTGGCTGTATTATTACATCAAGAAAGATTGAGGATAGACATAGAAAGAATCAAGGGTTCCGGATGGTAAGAAATGAAATCAAAAAGGTAAGAGGTAAAGGGATATTTTGGTATTTTAAGAAAAACATGTTGGCAAACAAAAAGAGATAAATATTTACATGTCGATTAGTCAACAAGATTAACTAGAATAATTTTGGTTTATATGTAAATGAAATATGGACAAAATGGGTAAATATCAATGGGTGTATATTAACAATCACCGATCTTCAAATTCGTGATACAGCCACTCCGTGACTGGTAAAATTTGATCCTTTCAGTCCTATCTTTTATTAGTAAACCACTTGAATGGTCGATAGCAAAGTGCAGCTCAGAGCAAAATGCAATTAAGTCCGGAGAAGTTTAAGTGTATCCCAGGTCGTTGAATTTAACAGGGGTGTGAACAACTTTGTAATGGGCTCCGTGATGGGTGAATATTGAGCAGGAAAAGGTTATGATTGATTACACTAAGGAAATTAAATCTAATTAAGACTTTGAAGTTATTTTAATTCTATATTTAAATGGTTTAACGATTAAAACCTAAAAACCTTGCGTTTGAATTTTACGTAAGCGTCTGAAAATAAACGTAAATTTAAAAGAATAAAACACCTACGGATATGAAAATGATATTTTTACAATCCTAATAAGAAAATAAAATTATTGGAAGATTAAAATTATTTTTATAACTATTTATTTAATTATTATTAATTAAAACTATTTTTAACTATTTAATAATACCCTAAAATATAAGAAAAAATGAAATAAAGCTAGAAAAGTGAAATTATGACTTAGAAAAATCTAAAATATTATAAAACTTATTTTAAAACTAAAAAAATATTTTTTAGACTTTTTCTTAATTTATTATGAATTTAATACTATTTAAAACTAATTAAAATGCTAGAAAATCTATTTTACCTAAGATAATTCAGGAAAAATACTTTTTATGACTTTTTAAATATTATAAAACTAAGAAAATTGAAATTGTATTTTTCTGAACTTTTTCTAATTTCTATGATTTAAAAACTATTTAAAACTAATTAAATTGCTAAAAATTACTATTTAAACTAGGAAAATTATGGAAAAATATTTTTTTGGCTTTTTATATTTATCTTAATCTATGAAAATTGAAAACTTTTTTTTTTGAAGATTTTCATTTTATTTGTATTAAAAGCTATTTAAAAGTCTTAAAAGCGATTTAAAATAGGAAAAATAAATGTAGAGAACTAGAAAAATCTAAAAAATTTAGGAAAAGTCTAAAATTATATTCTAAGTCTATAAAAAATATAAAACTATGCTTATGTGTGAGAATATGGCTGCAGTTCATTTGTTTGAGAATAACAACCAAAATAAACAAATAAGCACTAGAAAGCACAAAATGAACACGAGTTAGATTAAGCTATAACTACCTTAAAGCAACTAATTCCATTACTGAACCTCAAGATAAACTAAGCTTATGAGTACAAAATCAAACAAGTGAAATCGATTCAGAGGTGCTTTTTCAAGTAAAAATAAGTTATCATACAGTTGGACCCAAGACCGAGATATTACAATCTCAGTACCCGGCAAGGAGCTTATAAACAAAATATTAGCCCAAGACAAGCTCTTATGAGCTTGTTGAGAGCTCTGCACAAACACATAGGGGCTTCAGTGTCATTGAGTGTGTGTGCACAGGGCACTTTTGACCCATTTGCAAGCTATGTAGGAGCTTATAGATTATTACTAAAATTCCACTAAAATCAGATTCCAACTCAAGACCAACTGAACTTGTTAAATCCAAAATATCACTTGATATGAACCAAAACTGAATCCATGAAAAATCAATAAAGTTTTGCAAAAATTTTCACTTTGACTTTTTGAGATGGAAATGAAACTTTGACTAAAATGAGATTTGAATCCAGAATGATGAATAAATAATGATGTGAAATGATATAATAAACCTAATGCAAACTGTATTAACTAAGTTAACACCTAATTGTATGATTTGAGCTATTGATTCCAACAGATTAGATCCAAGGGCGATTACAATCAATTTTGACTAAGTGAGTTCTAGGATGCAATACTTTTAGCTAAAGACCCTAATGACCTAGTAGAAACTCTTTGCTTCAATTTGACCATTGGTAACCCTCTTAACTCATTGAAACCTATTGATCCAAACACTAATTTAATAAATCCTATCAAGCCATTAAGCTAAGTAATCCTAAACTGTTTAAGCAGAGGTCAAATCAGGTAAACTCCTAAGATTCTAATGCTAAAGTACCACTAAATCTAGTATCAAACATGATCAAACATAACCATAAGCATACTAGCATTCATGACGATTTTGGAAAGCTTGGAATTAAACTCATGAAGTCCTCATAATTTGGCATACAGATTACCAAACCAAGAATAAAAACATCAAACTAAACCCAAATCATCATCAAGATCACCCCATATCCATCTACGGGAACAGTTTGAACACAGTTGACTTTTGTTGACTTTTCTTTATTTTGAAATTTAAGCATTTGAATTCTAATATAAGCTTATAGAAAGCTATGATAAGCTTATATAAGCTTATAGCAAGGGTTTGGTGGCTTAAATTATTACTTAACAGCTTATTTTACTTAATACAAATTAAAGTAAAGTTGAAATTTGTAAAGGCAAAACTAAGTAACTTGATGAATTAAAACAGTTGAACAACTTGTAAATGACTTGTATTAAAAATGGAAGCTAAAATTACAATAATTTTAAGACTGAATAAGTAAAACGATCTAAGCTAAATTAACTACTATTAACTACTTTTTTTTTCTTCTATTACAAAGCCTTATAAATACTAAATATTCTTTGGGAAACTCCTTGTCGACATCTCGATCAATCACACTTGGATGACTTGAAATCAATCTCATTTTGATTCTACTTTTTGGCCAAAGTCTTGATAGTGGATTAGAGCAGGTTTAGAGCATTTAATGCTTCTTGGTTGCTTGTGGAGGTGGAATGTAGTGGGTAGACAGCTGGGGGTGTGAGGTGGTGAAGAAACTAGGGATGTGGAGGGTGGTATGGTTTTAAAGTGTATGGGAGGGAAGGAGATGGGTTTGACTGGCTTTGACCGGTATTATTAATAGGGGAGGGTTCAAATTAGGGGGTTCAAAGGTGAGTTTGGCCAGGTTCAAAGGGATTGGCTGGGTTAATAATACAAAAGGGTCCGTTTGGTTGTAGTTTTATCACAAGGACCATTTTGTAATTTCTGAAAATGAAGAATTTGGACACATAATATTCAATTAACACAAGGACCTATTATGCCATATATGAATAGTACAAGGGTTATATTTATTAATTTTCCATTTTAAAATACCCGAGGACTAATTTTGCCATTTTTGAAAGTTGAGGGATCAAAGTTGTAAATATGCAATTTTAACTTCAAAAGACTATTTCGAACAACTTGTGAATCCCCAAGGACCTTAAATGATATTTTGCTTTATTTTGATTTACAGGGGACTAGATTTGACAACTTTTGAAACTTGGGGACTAAAGCGCCAATTATGCAAACTTGATGCGTTTTTCACGATTTTGGTATTTTTGCATTTGAAACACATAAAACACTTATTTGTGATATTTTTATCATTTTGATGCATTTCTGAGTGTTTTCAGATGTTTTTGCAGACTAAAAGGTACAAAAATGATGAGTATTTGCATACTCATCATACCTAGTTCCATTGCAATGGAGGAACTACTACCCAACAATACACCAACGACTAATCCCAAAGGAGATCTACTCCTTTACAACATCATCAAGGATATCAATATCGTTGGATCTAGTACTAATCTATCTTGTACATCGAAACACACCATATGGAATGTACATATAAGGCACCTTTCACTAATGCCTTTAGCTAGATCTTCAAGACACCTTTCACTAATGTCTTGTGGCTAGTTGTTCAAGACACCTTTCACTAATGTCTTGTAAGTTGGCTTCTAAGCACCTTTCACTAATGCCTACAATATGGATGATCGACACCTTTCACTAATGTCTTTGTCTTGACCCTTGAGACATCTTTCACTAATGCCTTCAATACTACACTTCTTAGAAGAAAGAAAATCATCAACGAGGGACTTGTAGCCTTGATGATGAGGAAGCATGGCAACTCATGGAGTTGAGCTTGCTCGACTTCAAAGGTGGTGATCTTGCTTTAAGAGGAACCTAGAAGATCACACAAAAACAAAACTACAAACATAAATCTCTTGGATTTGAGGTTAGAGAGTTTTTAACTCTAGGGGAAAGTATGTTAGAAAGTCACAACAATGAAGAAATGGCTCACTATTTATAGAAGAAAAATCTGGTTCCGGATCCCACGGATCCCTTCCACAAGGATCCGTCTAGCGTAAACTATGGATCCATAGGGCTCCCCTTCACCCATGGGTATTTTGGTTATGGGTCATGCGTCATGGGTTGATCCATGGATCTTTAGCTAGATACAATGTATCTCTTGAGTGCAATGCACTTAGTCACTTAGGTATGGATTGATCCATGGGTTATGGATATTATCCATGTATGATATAAGCATGATGTCATGCAATGGGTTATGGGTCAAGCTCCATGGGTCATGGGCTTTGGGTTGTACCCAACTACATTCAATGTATTTGCCCAATGGGTTATGATACTTAAGTTTCTACCCATTTATATTACCCAATATACTACATACTAGTTATGTGTATATTTTACCCAAATATGTAAACACTAGTTGTTGTACATATGTAATATTAAATCATAAAATCACTTATACTTGGTTTAGTATTTTATGTGAAAATGTGAATATGTTAGAAACTATTAGTTCAAACCATTTACGTATTTTATTTGTTTCGTTAAAATGATTTTACGTTTGTTATAGACAAAACATTAGAAGATCGTAAAATATAAATAAACGTTTTTACGGCTTATTTGTATTAACACGTTCTATTCATCCCTACTCACATCGCCTCTTTTTTTTAAAGATACGTCTGGGTATATCTCCGAGGGAAAAACCTGGCATGCTTTGATCTAAAAAAATGCCCTTTTGCTGTGCTTATACCGGTTTGTGGGTTTGGTCAATCTCAGATTAACGTTAGGTATTTCAATCATTGATTATCAAAAAAACCAGCTGCAAATTTGCTACTTTTAAGAAAAGATTAAAATTTTCAGGCCAAAACATTGGTATTCTTTTGTTTCAAACTTAGGCGAGAAGGTGTAGCATGTTTGCATACCAAGATACTCCTATTTTGTGTCATGCGTGCATGCAGGCTGGCTACAAAAAGTATGCAATAGCATACAAAACTGCTACTCTTATATGTCGAACTTTCGGTGTAGTTGTAAAACTAGCCAAAGGGTGGGTGCAACATATTTTGCACACCATTCAGTGATTACTACATATGAAGTTAATGTATGTTTTAGAAGGTTTGGCCAGTTTTTTATGTTGCACACTGTTGCAGCGGCTATTTTTGCAGTCTTATGACTCTCGCTGTTGCTACCTTGAACAAACTGGTGCATCCATATTTTAGGTGTTAGAATAGTTAGATGTTTCTTATGGTTGTTGAGATATTACTTATGGTTAGATGTTGAGGCCAATAAATGAGCTTCATACTTTGGTTTGGGGTTTAATGTTAAAGTCAGATGCGATTGGAAGTTCTTCATGTTGTGACGCTTATGCGTGTATTGTAAGGTGACAATGCCGATGATGATAGTTTCCTGAATTTATGTATTTGGTAAGCATACTTTATCGACTCCCATGTTTTGGCAAGGCACCCAAATCCAAATTGTGGTTGCAATACCCTGAGTCTGCGATGCTTGCTCCCATAGTCGCAGGTCTAAGGCTATATAGATATTAAAAGGAATAATAAACGTTGTCGTTTTCAGGTCATGGAATGTCAGTAGACAATTTTTAAAAGACACGATAAATCAATTAGTGTTTTCTTCGTTAAAATCCACTTCTCCACTGATGAAGCCTGCTTTGCTAGCATGTGGTCCTGTGAATGTATGCACTTTGCTTATAAAATATTTCATCTTAGCATTCAAAACTAAACATTAATTTTTTCACAATTCAGATATGTCCTTGCACTTCACTACAGCATTACCACTGTCTTTCTATGTATTATTGTACATGTTGATTTTTGGGTTTCTTATTACTGTTGCACCTACTCAAGCACCCATACCTGTGTTGTTACAGTTTTTTCAAACTTTGTTCCAAAGATACGGTGTAAAAGGCATCATTGGTCGACCGATAAATGCTGATACAATGGAAAGTCACTTTTGCTCTTCTCTTTTGAAATTCAGTTTGTAAAATTTGATTGGTCTATTTGTTTTTAAGCAACACTTCGGATCTTTGGAGCACATTCTGATGGTATTTTTTTTGGGTGGAACAAGAGACCCTATATATGATGCCACATCTTCATGCCATCCTAGAAAAAGAGGAGTCCATAAAAAGCAGATGGCCGGAACTTCGGATTCTTATGCATATCACGGTTATTGGAAAATTTGGTTCTCTTTTTTTTGCTCATTCTTCATGTGCTTATACTTATTCTCATGTTTACCGTGCAAACATCCAAATGCTGATGTTTCATTTTTTTTTTGCCATTTTGTTGACAAGCGACACGTCCAGGTTACAGGAAGCCACATAGATTCGGACAAAGGTGGTCATATCAGTGGACTCTGTATGGCTATAGGTAATTCTTTTGCCCTGAATTTCCAATGATTTTAAATCGAGTCGTTATGTTTTTTTTGGCTTTTATTTTTCTCCAAGTGTTTGGAAGCAAAGTTGAGTGCACGTTTTTCTGATGCTTTGTTTTTTCATGATCAATAGGCATCCTTGCTTATGAACATGGTGGCGAATGTGAAACACCATCTTAACTATTTCAGAGAAGCTGCGAGGAGAAAGGACACCTCACCCGAATTAGGCGGAAGTGTCCAGCATTGGTGCACACATTCCACCATAGCGGAAGGTGCGTTGATGTGGTTTGTTTTTGCACGCGATACTTTAGTGTCGATCAATGAGATTCTCATAGTATTTTTAAAACTAGGCCATGCTCAGCTGTACATGATAGTAGATGTTCATAGCAAACTCAGAAAAGAGCAAGTAAGGCTAGCTGGTGAGTTTATCCCAGTAATGTGGCGTCGATGAGGTATGACTATAGTATATATTATGTTTGCTATTTTGATTTACATTCCTCTACCCTTTACATTTTAACTCCAGGTTCAACTGCCATAATTTTTAAACCTTTTATATTTAGCTTTGCTCCTCATATACTAACAATAAACTTATTATAACAGGCTGTGTATTGCAATACGAGTGGAGCCAACCACTTATGGAACAAAGCCAACTATCACGAGATCAGTTTAAAAGTACATGTCTATGGCGCCATCATAGCAAGCTGACTACGAGATATAGCAAAAGCAGGGTATGTTCAAGCAAGATTAATATAGCATCATAAAAGTTTAATGCATTGACTTCTGAAACATAAAAAACGGAAAAATTGTTCAAAGACAAAAAAACATGAAAATTAGCGACCCTTGGTAAACACATACTGGCGATCCTACCCATTCACACCATCTCTTAAACCCAAAAACCACTTCAAAAACACCAAAGTAAAGGATGTCAGTACACCATCCCCTTCAATTTCTCGATAAATGACAAAAGCTCCTGTGCTCGCTTTTGCTTCTTCATCACATTGACCCGGGATATTTGCGCTTCACTTAAATCTTAGGTTTGCAACTTATTCAGCTCACGAGATACTTTTGGAAGAATCAAACGAATACAAGAGCTCCAACTCTCCAATCACCTGGTCACGCTAAACCACGCGAGCCCGAATGTCTTGAGCCTTTTTCATCGGTTCTGCTTCATCCACCATAGTCATGGTCACCTCTCTTCCAAATCAAACAACCATCATATCCCTCACAAAACTAGACCGGGCACGAGTAAGCTCTTAAAAAGGCATTGGTGTCTTCATTTTTTTTTCTTGTTTTTTTATTTGAGGTTTAGGCCAGATTTTCTTTGGTATGTGTTTTTTGCTTGGTATGTATGTCTTTTAAAGGGCAAATTAGGGGTGGGTTATTATTTCTATGATGTCATAGTACATGACTTATTAGACTTTTGATTTGACTGCCACTATAAAGCCTCCAAATGCAATGGAAAGTAATTATGGGTTTTGCTTCCCCATAAATAGCCATCAATTAGCCAACTTTTGGCATACTTAGCATTTTTTCCCAAATGCACTACCATAATAAAATGTGACTGATCTTATGAAAAAAAATAACAAAAAACCAGTTAAAATATATATTTATAGATATAAAATTACGGGCAAAAAGGGAGACAAAAATTTTGAAAACTAAAAACATGAAGATTACAAAATTAAACAATTGTGGGTAGAGAATAAAAACTGATATATCTTAAATGCATGACAGCGGGTTGAATCATTTGTTTGCTTGCAATCCAGCTTTGTTGATTGAATGGCATGTCAAACCTAGGATCATTTGTGAAATTTATAGATCATCCTAGATCTGGCATGCCATTCAATCAACAAACCTACATTGCAGGTGGACAAACAGTCTACAGTTGGCTGTTTGATATGGGTCATTACATCACGCCTTTCACCTATGAATACATAATGTGTCATATGGATAACAGTTTATACTCGCTTTTTCATTGCAGGAGGACGGTGAAAGAAAAAGGAAAAGTGCCATTTTCAAAAATATGTATTGGATCAACAATTTAACATAGTAAGTAAATTATCGTACATGCCATTATCCTATAATTTACAAAAGTGACGATGATTAGCTGTTTATGAGTGTCCAATTGTTTTATCAGCACATGTTAAGTTTCTTTGGGTATTTTTTAGTGATTGTGTGCTCCTTTTTTTTAGATTCAAAAACACACTATCCGTCGTACTATGAATGCCAATGAATGCTCATCAATCAAGGACACTCACATTGGTTACAGTGCTGTATTTTAGGAATTTTGAGGATGCTCGCATCGGGATGGCTCCTGCACATAGACTGGCTTATCACATAGCAAGATCTTTTACTACTGCAGGTGAATAATCTATCTTGAAAATCTGTTCATACTACTAACCATGGTCGATAAGTGCATTCTCATGCTTCTTTTTAGTGTCTACTTATGACCAACAACCATCAAATAACAAGACAAATATCAACAAAATTATTGAAGCACAAACAAACGTAACTTTATTCATATGCGACATAAGTTATAGCCATACCAACACAGATTAACAACACCCTGTTAATCTAACACATAACATCATACCATTAAACATAAACACCATCGGACAAGCCATCATCTGGACACACAGATACTACCCTAATTATGCAGTCCATTGTAAATACATGGCGGTTTTTTCTCAATCTGGCGCTTCCCTAGCCAAATCAAGGACCTGAATCAGTGCAGCAAGAATCTGATAGTCCATATCATGTACCTCTTCCAAGCATTGAAGACCGTCATTTGCAACATCATCATAAGGACTGAACCTACGTCCCTCTTCCAATAGTTTAGTCCTCTTCTCAAGACGACGGCGGACATCGTCACATTTCTCTCCAAGCAGCATGATGAACCCCTCATTCTCACCTTGCTTGTACAAACAGAACTTAAAGGCATGATGGAGTTCATCGGAACCACATGCTTTTTGGTGATCAAAGTTTGGGGTGTGCTATTTTCTTAATGATTTTCACAAAAACTCACAAGGTACAAAGGCAGCTATGTGAAGCCAGAAAAAACCCACCTTATATAGGGAAAAAAACTGTAGCACTAAGTTAGTGTAACCTAATTGATACAATATATCATTACTTAGCATTCCAATGAGAGATTCCCAAACAAGCCAACACATAACCTAGACTGAACTAAAAGCATCTTTAAATGGTTCATGAACCAACCACTAATCTAAAATTTTAGCATTGCACACTAAAAGCGCAACTTGTGTGTTTCCTACTCTAATCACTTTATTTGCACAGATTCCTTTCATAAACCAACCACTAATCTAAAATTTCATTTGTAAAGAGCTTTTCCACCAAACATTGGCTGACCAAACAATAATCTAAAACAAATTGCACCATGAATTCCCGTGAAAAGGTTTATAAACGCTTTAATTTCCATCTTTATATCCAAAAGCACATCCTAACTTTTACTTTTCCTTTTATGTGCGAGAAATCATCTATATTTCAGCGGCCAATCAAGTTGAAGGCCCGACCTTCTATGCCATGGGAAGGCTACTTTCAGTTGGTTACTTTGAGTCGGGCTCTAAAAAGAAGGCGGTAGGATGCTCAAACTTCTGCATTTCCGGTTGGTTGCTCTGAAGTGACCTTTATCTATAATTTGTGCTAGCGATAATCGATGAATACATTTTAGACTCCCTTTTTGGTATATGGCTATGACCAAATTCATGATTTTGTCATACTTATGGATTCGATTAATGTTTTTGGTAAGTATGCTTATAATCTTTGTTTGTATGGCATGATGAACAACATATGTTCTCTTGCATCAAGAATAAGTGTTCTTTGTTGCATACTACTTGATAGTTCATTTTATAGACCATTTAGGTTAAATCGATTATAGAGAATAGCAATCTTTATGTGGCGGCATGGACATAACTCTATCAATTTTGTCGGACGTTAACGCTCTGATGCATGAATGTAAAGTTCAAATGAACAAAACAAGGGAGGCCGAGATATGTGAAAGTAGCGGTGCTACAATTTGCGCAATGATAGCAAATGCACGGTAATTACAAGTTCTGTAGCCATCTTAATATTGGTGTTCCGTTATATTTTTGCCTCTAAGTAACAGCGTTATGGTTGAAAATCTAATTCGATTCTAAATTTGTGTTGGATTTTGGTTTGTTTTCGTGCCAACTTCATACAACAACGGGAGATCATCTAGGAAGCATGGCGTCTGAGGCGCAATTGAGGTAATCATAATAGTTGTAAGGATGAAACTGCAAAATGTTTTGTGCCACCACCATTCATATATGGTATTGGCGTTTTTGGATGAAATATGAATCTTTGGTTCACTATTTTTTCTTCATTTAGCATGCGCTTGCACATCGTGCATATTCAATATTAAAATCTGTTGATACAAAACTCAAATGAAAGTTGTATATTCTCTCTTTAATGACATCAGCGGTGTATGCATTATTTGCTTAAATTAACTATTCATTTTTGAAACTTGCACATTGCCTGCACATATTCCATTCATAAACCACATGTTCATTTGAAATTCCACCTATAAAAAACAGCTCCACCAAACATTCATTCACCAAACAATAATCTAAAAGAAACCACAACATGGATTTTGGCAAGAAAAAAGGTTTATCTTTTTCATCTGAATCTTGGTTTCAAAAAGACACACCATTACCACATAGACTCACTTTTTCATTTTTTTATGTGCAGGTACCATGTACATTTCAAGCAGTGAATCAAACTCGGTAGTGACCTTCCTCTCGGAATGGAGCGACTACTTAAACTGGTTATTGCGGTTCAGGATCTAAAAAGAAGATGTCGGGAAGGTTAAACCTCCAAACAGGTTGCCCAAAGAAATGATGCGTGTTAGCCAAAGCTGCAGTTGCGAAAAAGCTTTTAAATCGGGCCCAGGTCCTTGGCCTACCCAATGCTCATTTTGTCAAGAGATAGGTATGAAACCATTTGCCAAAATGGGTCAAAAGGAAAGGAAAAAAATGGCCGTTACTCAAATATGATGTGCATTAGTAGTTTGTCTGCCTTAAATGCCTTTGAATAAAGCGTGGAAACTGGAGCATCATATTCTCACTGAAAATTTAATATGTTGTTACGGGAATGGTGTTTTGTTTAGTATGCTGCAAAGTTTCAGTTACACATGTGTTTGGTACAATAATTATCGTGGTTATAATTTGCTTATTGTGGTCTCGATCAGCCGTTGGTAGTATTGGCTGTCGTGGGTGAGGATAGCTTTGAAGAAGATAATATTATCCATACCTTGGCAGGGTAACCCATTATGGTTGCAGCCATGGTGGATACATCCTTCTTCTTCAAATGTTAGGCTATCTAAGCCTCAACCATTTTTCCCTTTTTAGAAGGTTTGGCCAGTTTTTTATGCTACACATTCTTGCAGCAGGTATGCTTGCAATCTTATGACTTTCTAGCTGCAGAAATGTGTGCCGAAACATTGCATTCTTTTCTGTCAAACTCAGGCAAAAGATATGGCATGTTTGCATACCAACAAGCTCCTATTTTGTGCTATGCAATAGCATACAAAACTGCTACTCTATAGCAGTAAGTACATATGAATCTAATGTATGCTTTATAAGGTTTGGCCAGTTTTTTATGCTGCACATTCATGCAGCAGCAATCCTTGCAATCTTATGCGTTTTACCGTTGCTATCTTCGGTGGCTGACTCCATATTCGCGAAAACACCCGCGACAGCAGCTCGGCTCTCGTGTAATCTATTTATAATAATAGATTTAATCAATTTCCCTTTTGGTCCTCCAACTTCAAATAAATTTCAAACCTGTCCCTGGCTTTAATAATTCTCATATAAAATAGCCGCATTTAATTAATTACGGCGTAATTAAATTATAATTATGCCGTAGCCTTCAAAACTTTGCGCCCAAGTAATTAGTTACCGCGTAACTAAACATCGGGTTACGCCGTAATCCTTCGCCAGCTAATACTTATCCACTCCAAAATTATCTCTACGAGCGTAACTAATTCACCATATTACGTCGTAACCTTCACAAAATTAATTACTGGTAACCATAAGAGTTGGTTACGTTGTATCCTTAAACATCATATTTCGTCGTAACATTATTAAATAGTTACGGCGTAATCTTCTTCTCAAAAATACTCAAGGCTTGTAATGTGAGTTACGTAGTAAAAAGTACCACTACGTAGTAACTTGTCTTCAGAATATATTTCTTGGCCTTTTCTCACATCTTTTCCGCTTCAACGCCTCATTTATCCTGAAATGTAATTATGAACGAATTAAGTACCATATTAAAACAAATGAGGCCATAAACACGACAATTTGATATATAAAATATCAGGCTAATTTGATGTTATCAAATATCCCCCCACTTGAATTCTACTTGCCCTCAAGTAGACCCTTTTAATAATCTTAAAAAGATATTTCTCAAGATTAATTAGAAGTTATGAGTGTAAAAATAACCTAAGCTAGAAAATTCCAAACTGAGCACCTCACGAAAAGGGAATTGAAATCTCACTCTCTCTCATAATTCACGTGTTTATTTTTGGGTGATCACTCAACTGCTCAGTCATGGCGAGTATTCTATCATAAGCTTGGCAAAGATACTAATCTCCACCACTAAAGTCTATAGATGCAACTATTCTAAAAGGCAATAGGTTGACACAACATAAAGGCTTACGGGGTTATTTTGTCATTACTAACGAGTTACGGCGAACGGGACAAAACCAATGATACATGACCAAATCCATGGCCAAGACATCAATGATTGCTCGCTTCCTCACCTAAACTCGATTCATGACTAAGGGTAGGATAAGACATGGAAAACATTTAATGGGTGTAAATAAAAGACAAAAATAAATAGATTCCTAAGAATTCCATAATGTTGCACCACTAGTCGCATTCAATCCCATAGCAAAAATCGAGGGTCAAGAGGTCTTCAATACACGAGTCAATGCATATAAAATGTAGTGTAGTGCCTCATAATCTCCATAAACTAGGCAAATAAGATGCATTAACTCGGCCTTCATCATTAATGAAAAAAAAACGTATGTGATATAAAAAATTTAAAATTTGTGTAATTTTAGCACATATTTCTATTAAAATCAATCATTTCTATCCCCCATCCCCCCACTTGAAATGTACAATGACCTCATTGGACAAATATTGATTAAAATTTGAAAGACGAGATAGAAATGTACGGGTTTCTAATTTTATCCGTAAGACAAAAGCATTTGTAAAACTGCCCGGTGAAACAAAGCGAGAACACTTATCAATACAACACATAAGCTGATTTATATTACGATCAGCTATAAACGAACTAATAAACAAAATCTTGCTTGCATTTTTTTTTTCTTTTTTTTTAAGAATCAAGACAAGGTATACATGAATAAATATAAAAACAATATGAACAAATAAAGCACCCCCACTTGAGATCAACCATCATCTAAACCTGATCTTCTTCCACAACCCTTTATTCAAAACCCGCGACTTTCACCAGTGGAACCAAAATTAACCAACAACGCCCGGACCATGGAAATATGGAAACTACAGGGTAGGCTAGGCGATAGGTGCAACAAAACAATTATATTGGGTGAACAAAATGAAAGGAATCGCTCATACGGGTGTACTAGGGGTATCTTGCACTAAGAATGAGTGCAACAAAAAGGGTTTAACAAGGGGATTGACTGATCGATGTGAAAGTCAATAAACACAATACATATATGGGCTATTTGGGTTTAATCCTAAAATTGCCTTATATCCTAGCTGCACCGATCACACTAAGTTACCTCAGTATAATGCTCATGATAATGGTCTCGAAAAGATATGCAAGGCCAAGTTCGAAAGTCTACATCTCATTGGCACTTATTTTTCTGGAATTATGTATAAGGGCAAAACGGAAAGGCTTATCCTCACACAATGGAAATATAGGGTACGTGTGCTCAGTCTAGATTAATCTAGTTAAGTAATGAAAAACATGTCAAAATTTAAAACATGAAACATTTTTCACTAAAAACTAGAAAAATAAAGGCAAGTAAAATCAAGCGGGTGTCAATGTCTAATCCATTCCCCCCACTTGGGTCATACTAAGCATATAATTGAAAAATAAGAAGGGTTAAAATTGAAATGGAAAACTCTCCAGGATTTGCTCGGTATGATCAATAATGCATGTTTAAAAATATGCTCCAAATGTGCCTCCTCGAGCAACATCCATCTTTACATCAACTCTCCTTGCAAACACCAAGGCATTCAACTAGGACGGATAAAAAGTATTTCCTTGCAGTCATATATCTTTTCATAATATCAACCTGTATTGCTGCGAGAAAAACTAATACCAAAAAGCATAATTCCGGATAAAAAGCAAAAAATAGCACGAAATGTAAAAAAAAACCTAACTCACTTTGGTAGGAATCACGGTTGCATTTAAGCATGCAACAAGCCTTTTAAACCACACGGTGTCCCGAGTGGACGAGTGAAGTCTCGTGAGGGTTTACAGGGAACACACCTACAAAGTTCATTTAACACGGTTATGAAATGTTTTGAAACTGTTTTTGTTAAAAAATTTCATATTAGAGGATAGTTCACGGTAGCGGATCGCCCTGAATTCGGCGTAGGTTCTTGACTCAATAAAATGTGTACCGGAAAGGGTTACGGCGTAAGCTGGATCGGCCGATTCACGTAATTAAAAGCGAAAGAAGATACCGGAACATGGATATTAGCGTAACTAGATCGGCCTAGTTACGGCGTAGTTATGTAGAAGTGGGCAGATGGCCTTACTGATAGCCAGTTACGGCGTAAATGAATGGTCCATTACGTTGTAATTACTCACTAATGTTGTAGTGCCCAAAATGTCAACTTCTTCCTACGTGTTCAAGAGGAATTATCGGGACTCCTATCATCTATCTTTGGTCTTTATACTCCTGCAACAGGTATCAATCGCACATCTCCAATCATGTCCATTGCTCAACTAATCTCGGCTTATGTTCTTGTCGAGATTTTCTTCACTTGTTCTTCCTGCTCAACTTGCACACTATCATAACCTCGTGCATTAAATGTGTAAAATTAATAAAAATGAGCAATAAGTGAGATATAACACATCATTCATAATTTTAAGATGTCTCGAACTTGGTTACGACGTAAGTCCAATTACTAAATACGCCGTAACTTCACCGAAAGCAACACGATATATAATAAGAATAGATTACGCATAACCATGGCCAAGGTTACTGCCGTAATCTCAAGACAAAAGACATAATTTAATATCAATGGACATCCAAAATCGAAGACCGTTCCCGTGCGCAAAAACTTGATGTAGGTTTTTCGACTAGGTTTTACATTTTTAGTAACTTCGTCTACCTATGGCCTACCTAATGCACTAGCAGGCGGTGTATGCGGTCGCATGTAGTGAGGGAATGGTAAGACAGAGGTTCGATCCCAAGAATGGTTGATTCCTAACTATCTAATTAATTAAATTGGTCAAATAAATAAGTTTTAATGATAGGATTGATAATATTTAAGGTGTCACGTGATCAAGCTGGGCTGGTTCTCACGGTAAACAAGCTAATGGGAAAGATAGTGATGCAATTCTTAAGCGAGTTCACCACGAATGGATCGTGGCAAAGGTCGATGAACTCCTATGGTCAATTAATTCGCCTATGATTCTTAGAATCCTCACCAAGATTAACAGGTCACCCGGGGATCATTCGGCAATCTAATAGCAGTCATTAAGAGCCGGTGTTTACTATCGCATTACAAGTGTTCTAAAAGTCCCTAGATTCCTGCTTCAAGTGAGGTTTTAAGTCGCTATGACAGCATTTGGTCCGTTCGTCCTAACCTATCAGCAAAGGCTTCCACAGGAGATCAAGCTACTACCCTTTAAAGTCCAGTTGTTTTTAGTCCCCTAAGCCAAGTCATTAAGTTTCGCTACATGCAAGATTCATTACAATGAGTGCCGGTAGCATCTTGACACTCATCCCAACCTCTTAAGTTCATCCAAGCGGTAGGTGATCAGTTGGTCAAATCGCTTGCGAAGAAGGGTCGTCAGTTTGTCAATTCTTACCCTTCCCACTCAGTCTACCTACTTAGGGTCAGTTGGTTATATCTCCTAAGCAGCTAGACACTACCGTTATTCAAAACTACCGAAACAAGGGTAGCTACCAACAAACTATGCATGCATACATTTGAAACAATTAATAACGCAAAAGCATTAATAATAAAAAGAATCAAAACTAGGCTAAGACCTAGTTTCCAGATCCCCAAAATATCCTAGTGAAATGACAAATAAAACTGCATATAAAACAATAAATAAACAAAGACATAACATCAAATAATTAATTAACTAATAATAAATTAAAAGTCAATTAATTAGAACACAATAAATAAAGATGCCCAACAATTAAATTAGAATCAAAATTATAATTAAACAATGAAACCAAAATAATATTATGAGTCGGAAAATAATTACATATCGTGCCAAGGATAATGCTATCGATCCCCTAGTTGAGTACCGGGGCAAAACCCCGAAGGGTTTGCCCCTAAAAGAACCTGCACTGTGCATCTCTTTTTCTTTTTTCTTTCTATCAGCGGTACACACAAACAGGAACCACAAATTGATGTTCTGCTTTATGTCATATGTAATCTATTTATAATAATAGATTAATCAATTTCCCTTTTGGTCCTTCAACTTCAAATAAATTGCAAACCGGTCCCTGGCTTTAATAATTCTCATATAAAATAGCCGCATTTAATTAATTACGGCGTAATTAAATTATAATTACGCCGTAGCCTTCAAAACTTTGCGCCCAAATAATTAGTTATGGCGTAACTAAACATCGGGTTACACCGTAATCCTTCGCCAGCTAATACTTATCCAGTCCGAAATTATCTCTACAGCGTAACTAATTCACCATGTTACGCCGTAACCTTTACAAAATTAATTACGACGTAACCATAAGAGTTGGTTACTGTGGTATCCTTCAAAGCATCATATTTACGTCGTAACATTATTAAATAGTTACGGCGTAATCTTCTCACAAAATACTCAGGCCCTTGTAATGTGAGTTTCGGCGTAGTAAAAAGTACCACTTACGCCGTAACTTGTCTTCAGAATATATTTCTTGGCTTTTTCTCACATCTTTCCCACTTCAATACCTCATTTATCCTGATATGCAATTATGAACGAATTAAGTACCATATTAATACAAATGAGGCCATAAACACGGGAATTTGATATATAAAATATCAGGCTATTTGATGTTATCAATAACATTATATTTTTTATCAACAAAACACAAAGAGATCGCTAAATATTAATATACGTTTTTACGATTTATTTGTATTAACAATCTCCCCCTTTTTGTTGATGACAAAACATAATGTTATGATGAGTAAAACTTAAGATTAGATGTATGTTTTGAAAGAATAAGTTTTACTTCTTCTCCCCCTTTTTGTCGAAACAGAAAGTGACCCTAACGAAGAAATAAAGTGTGGAAAATAGTAAAATCCACGAATCACTAACTCCCCCTTGACGGTAGCTCCCCCTAGAATAGAGCGTCAAGTGAGAAAATATAAAAACCTACAAAGAAAAGGTTATTAGTAACATGCAATATAATCTTGTGATTGACGAGAAACAAGATGGAGAGCCAAGGTATGTAAACAAAGCCTTGTAATAAAAAGACAAAGTGTAGTGGTATATAGGCCACATACAAACATGTGAAACTAAGAACAAGGTTTGTTCTTTCAATTGACTCAAAAAAAATAGTAACATTTCTACCATGCTTGCATAAGGTTAATGATGGAGGTTTTGGTGAGTGATGATGTTGATGCAATCAAGGATGTGGTTAAGTATGAATCGCATCTCATCTCTAATTTCCATTGCAAGTTCCCTAGTAGATTGGCAATGTTCACAATTAAATGATGTGGGTTATGTGTGTGTATGGTTTTACGGATTAGTTTGATTTGTGGGATGCGGAAGATGTTGTGGAAAAGTTGGAAAATATGAATCAAAGTCCGGAATGTTTGGAAGTGGTGGTGGAAAAGAACCTAGATGTTCTTGTAAGACAATGAGAGCTAAAGGTGGTGAAGTTACAAGATCTTTGTAAATTGTGTTTGGAGATGTGGGTGGTGTTAAAATGGAATCATTTGGTGGTGAATGAGTAGTTGGTGATGAGCTTTTTGACAATGGTTTGGCTAAACAACAAGGCCGGATGCTAATCCGTGCGGTTTTTCTAGATTTGGGTGGTGGCACTACGAAAGGTGGTAGGATAAAGTTTTGGATTTCTTGAAGAGGATTGTTTGCACTATGTGATTCATCAATGTTGGAAGATCTTTTGGATGACATGATGATGGTTGTTTGTGAGGTTGAGAGTGATGAAGATGCAAGCATTTTGGGAACCTTATTTATAGAGAAAACAATGCATTTTAGTGAATGCTTGACTCAAAATATGGACTAAAATCTAATTATTAGATATAAATTTAAAGCATGTGACCATGAGAACATAAGAATTAAGTAGCACACTCATTAGTAAAAAGGATAAAATGATGAAAATATGAAGGTTTTTATCCAAAGTGAGAAAAATAGAAGAAAAATTTCAGCTTCTGTCTCACGGTTCCCACGGATCCCTCCGCAGGGAACCGTCCAGCGTTAATGCTGGGATCTGTCTTGGTGACTCAGGCAGCTCAAAATTTTCCTTTTTGAAACATTTGTGCCTAATGTGTGCCTATATGCAAACCATTTGGAGTTGTGGTTATGTCGACTTCTAAAAAGGAAAAGAAAAATAGACTAGAAATGAAAAAGCATACTATTATGTGAGATAACCCCGAGTGCTCCTAAATTTATTGTTGCTTAAATGAATGTACCCGAAAACACATATTACTTATGTGTTCCCTTTAGCATTCAAAAGACATGAGATGCAATGAAAACGGGTTTTTACTTTGTATTAATAATGAAAAAGGTTTGTCCTAGACGTGAGAAATAGCTTCTATGAAAATGATACGGGAAAGGTATCTTTTAAAAAGCATTTCGAAAAAGTTTCTTGTTTGAAGGAAATGTTTTTCTTGTAGTTAAAAAAAATAAATATGAAATTACATGTTGTAAATAAAATTTACCTTGGGTTTTGAAAATTCCCGTATTGTTAGTGAGTTGTGTGTGAAATAGAGATCCTAGACTCGGGAAATAAGAAGTCTAGCATTTACATACCTTGTAGAGTTTAGAAACTAATTGCGATGATTGTTCCATGAGACCGAGACCGAGACCAAGACGAATCAAGTTGAATTGTTCCCGCTTCAACGGTTTGGTGAGGACGTCGGCTATGTTATCTTCGGATGCTACCTTCTCAACAGAGATGTTCCCCTTTTGAACATTGTCTCTTAAGAAGTGATGATGGATTTCTATATGCTTGGTGCGAGAGTGCAACACCGGATTCTTGCTTAAGTCGATAGCACCTTTGTTGTCACATAGAATGGCTATGTCACTTAGATGAATGTCGTAGTCAACTAACGCTTGTTTCATCCATAGTGCTTGTTGGCATGCTTTGCCAGCGAAGACATATTCGGCTTCGGTTGTTGATATGGCCAATGTCATTTGCTTCTTCGAGAACCAAGATGTTAAACAACATCCCATAAAATTGCATACACCACTTGTACTCTTTCGGTCAAAATAATCACCTGCATAGTTAGAATCTGCATATACAATTTTTTCTACCCCCGTGCCCTTAGGATACCATAATTCTAATTAAGTAGTACCCTTAATATATCTGAATATTCTTTTGACGGCTTCTAAGTGTGAGATTTTAGGGTCTTCTTGAAACCTAGCACATAGACAAACACTAAAATTATATCCGGCCGACTAGCTGTAAGATAAAGTAGACTACCAATCATACCCCGGTATTTGGTATTATCAACGGACTCACCGTCTTCATCTTTTGTAAGTTTAGTATCGGATGACATAGGAGTTCTTATAGGTTTTGACTCTTCTAAACAAAATTTCTTAAGCATTTCTTTTTTGTATTTAGATTGATTAAAGAAGATACCATCTTTTAGTTGCTTAATTTGTAGACCAAGAAAGAAGCTAAGTTCTCCCATCATACTCATCTTGAACTCATCATGCATGATTTTTGAGAAGTCATCACGCATGTCTTGACAAGTCGATCCGAATATAATATCGTCAACATATATTTGAACAATAATTATATTTGATTCCTTTTTCTTAGTGAAAAGTGTATTATCAACTAACTCCATGGTGTAGTTGTTTTGAATTAAAAATGACTTGAGTCTATCATACCAAGATTTTGGGGCTTGCTTAAGATCGTAAAGAGCTTTCTTTAGTTTGAACACGTGTTTAGGTTTTTCTAAATCAATAAAGCCCGGGGGTTGAGCTACATAAACTTCTTCATTAATAAAGCCATTTAGAAAAGCACTTTTAACATCCATTTGAAAAAGCTTAAGATCATTAGCACAAGCATAAGCAAGAAGTATTCTTATAGACTCCAATCTAGCCACGGGAGCATAGGTCTCATCAAAGTCTATTCCTTCTTGTTGATTATACCCTTGGGCAACGAGTCTAGCTTTGTTTCTAGACACTATACCGTTTGCATCTAACTTTTTTTTATATACCCATTTAGTTCCTATTATGGTTTGATTACTAGGTGGAGGGACAAGTGTCCAAACATCATTAGAGACAAATTGATTTAACTCTTCTTGCATAGCCATTACCCTACTTTCATCTTTTATGGCTTCTTGTGTATTCTTAGGTTCCATGGTTGAGACAAAACAAAATAAACTACTTTGATTTTGTACTTGAGATCTTAAGGTTCTTTCATTTAACTTTCCTATGACCTTATCTACGGGGTGATCTTTAGACTCTTTAATATTGATGATTTCATTGTTTAATGGTTCATCTTCTATGTTTGTATTTTTCTTTATTTCTATGGCTTCATTTTCGATTATCTCATCATCGACAAGCGGTAGGGTAGGTTTAGGTGGACTCTCATCAAATTTTACATTTAATGACTCTTCAACCTTCATTGTTTCTTTATTTAATATAACATAAACTTTGCTATTAGGAGAGTAACCTAAAAAGATACCTTCGGTTGATTTAGGATCAAATTTAGTTAGGTAATCTTTAGTGTTAAGTAGAAAACATTTGCTACCAAAGACTCTAAAATGTTCTAACGTACGTTTTTTGGGTCGAAGTAACTCGTATGGAGTTTTACCTTAAAATGGTCTAATTAAGACTCTGTTAATTATGTACGTTGATGTATCAACGGCATTGTACCAAAACTTTTGAGCTATAGATTGCTCATTTAACATGGTGCGACTCATTTCTTGTAGGGTTCTATTTTTCCTTTCAACTACCTCATTCGATTGTGGAGTGCGAGAAGCCGAGAAGTTGTGAGTAATACCATTAACGTCACAAAAAGCTTCAAATTGCACTTCATTATCGAATTCCCTACCATGATCCGTTCTAATAGACACTATAGGACTTCCTAATTGTCTTTGAATTTTCTTACTTAATATTTCAATGCAATCGAACATTTCAGTTTTATTCTTTAAGAATTTTGTCCATGTGTACCTAGATTAATCATCCACTATAACCAAAATGTAGTAGTTGCCTCCATAACTTTGAATAGCGGATGGACCAAATAAATCCATGTGAAGTATTTCTAGACACTTAGTAGTAGAGACCATATTTTTAGCCTTATGGCTAGCGTGGACTTGTTTTCCTACGTTACAAGCATCACAAAAGTGATGTTCGTATTTTAATTTTGGTAGATCTCTTACTAATTCTTTAGATAATAGCGATTGAAGAAGTCGCATATTGGCATGACCCAATCTACGATGCCATAGGGTTGAAGTATCATCCATAGAAGTAAGACAAAGTTTGTCTTTTGTTCATTACCGATTTTAATGACATAGACTCCATGTTTTCTAATGCCTCTTCCTATGGTTATACCGTTTTTCAATATTTTACTTCCGGTTTCACTAAAAAGTACACTACACTTTCTATCACATATTTGTCATGTACTAAGAAGATTGAAGTTTAAGTTTTCTACATGACATACCTCGTTAATGGTTAAGGATTTGTTAGAGATTGTAACTTTACCGATAATTTTACTCTTGCTATTACCAAATATCACATTTCCTCCATTGTAGGATTCATATGTGGAAAACAAGTCTTTGTTACCGGTCATGTGCCTCGTGCACCCGCTATCTTTGATCCATTCATCCGGATCTAGGTCGACCTTTAAGCACACCTAAGAAAACAATTAACTCAAAAGTTTGGTCCCCATTTGTTCATGGGTTCATTAGTGTTATACATTTCATTAATGTTAGACATATATGGAAAAGGTGAGTATGCATTCCACGGTGCAAAGTTTTGAAATGGAAAACCGTTTTGTACATTATGATTCCATCCCATTTGATGGTTACTTCTCGGATAAACATTATTAGGTCTAAATGTGTTTGGTTTTGAAAACGGTGGACCTTTGTTTCTTATAAAACTATGATTTTGTCTTGGATGTGGTTGTCTAAAGGTAACATGGGTTGGTTTTTTCTTATTAACAAAAACAAAATTGGTTCTAGATGAAGTGGCTATACTATTACTCATTTTTATTCTGGACCCATGGATCCCCGATTTTGTACTAGGACGGTTCCCTTGGGGGATCCGTGACATGATGTCTTGTTTTCTATTGCTTTTGGCCAATTGTGTTTCTTTATTTTCGCTAGTTATGCATCAAGTTGTTGAATACCTAAACCTTTTGGTTGTTTCTGTTTTAACACTATCGATATCATATCTAGAGTATTAGTACTCATTCTAATCTTTGGAATCTAGATTATCAACTAGTGTTTGAAGTTGAACACAAAGCTCACATTCCCCACTTGCTATCTTCCCTTTTCTAAACGTTTTAATTTAGCTTTTAACTCAAAGACTTTCTTTTCTAAACGTTCATTTTGGTTTTTCAAAATCTTATTTTTGTTAATTACTTTTAAACTAATTTTGCAAAGTTTATCATATTCACGATGCAATGAATCATCATCTAATGACGAGCTACTATAATAGAGAGATTCGGGACATACCTCGTTTGAGTCATTTTCCATGAGGCAAATTTCTTCTTCCTCCTCCACGCTCATTCCCCACGAACCACTCACGAATGCTTTTTGTTCGTCACGTTTGGGACACTCACTAATGAAGTGATTAGGGTCCCCATATTTAAAACAAGCGCGTTCATCCCTTGCTTTCTTGTCGTCTTTGCCTTTCCGGAACCCCTTCTTGTCATCTTATGGTTGCTTGACATATCTTCCCTTTCTTCTAAAGAATTTCTTGAAATCCCTTACCGCCATGGCATACTCTTCGTCATCACTATCCGAAGAAGTGTTTTCTTCATCGCTTGAGACTTTTTTGGCTTTTAAGGTAAGAGATTTGTGCTTCTCCTTCTTCTCTTTTGAGGCTTCGGAATCTTTAGCGAGGACAAGCTCATAGACCTTTAGATTGCCTATGAGTTCATCGAGGGTGAGGATTGACAAGTGTTTTGATTCTTCGATGGCCGTCACCTTAGATCTCCACTTGGATGGAAGTGCCCTTAGATATCTCCTAACATGATTACGACTAGAGAAAGACTCATCAAGTGCTTGTAATGGTGTAATTATAGTATTAAAGTTAGCAAAAGAATGATCTATAGTATCCTCATCGATATTAAAATTGTTCATATTGTTGAACAAACAAATCGATTTTATTGTTTTTAACTTGTTGATTTCCTTGATGAGTTACAACTAAAGAATTCCAAATTTCTTTAGAGGTTTTAAGCATAGAAATTCGTTCGAATTCCTTTTTGGGTAAAGCATTGTATAAAACCATTTTGGAAAGCTTTTTCTTATGATCATCGATGAGTTGATCATGAGGTGTATTTACTAAATTTCCGGTTTCATCTTTTGTAGTGGCTTCAAAATCGCCTTCAACAATGATGTACCAAAGATCAATATCTTTTGACTTCACATACATTTCTAATATATTTTTCCAATAAATAAAACCATTAGTTTCAAGTAGTAGAGGTCGTTGCATAGATTGCCCTTCCTTATAATTTTCAGAACCCATTGTGATCGTAAATTTTTTAAAATACTATTTACTTTAAAACTTTTGTAAACATAGCTCTGATACCAATTGTGGAAAACTAGAAGGGGGGGTTGAATAGTTTTGCCGAATTTAACTTAATTTCAAAAACTTTAGATTCGATGTTATGTGAAATCGTATGGATGGATAGAAAGTATAGATCTAAATGTAAGTAAAGAAAGCAAGTAAAGTAAAGGATAGAAATGACACAACCGATTTATAGTGGTTCGGCTACAAGGACACCTTCATTGCCCTACTCTACTCCCCGAGTCACCTACTCGAGAGTTCAAGCACTATGTCAACAAACTCCTTCAATTTGGCGGAGAAGCCTTCTGCTTACACTTTTCGGTACAAAGCTAAATACCGAGTCCTTAATGCGGAGGACCAAACCAACACTACTATAACACAACAAATATGTGAAATATGAAATACAAGATCTTTGCTACAGAAATATTGTAGAGGAAAAAATCAATCAAGGACCCCTTGCTTAGATGACTTGTAGAAGCTCGTGATCTCGCCTTGGAGAAGGACCTATATGAGAATCATGACAAAAGAAAGAAGAACTACTATCTAGATTAAGAGATCTGAGATTAGAAGAATGAAAGAATATATGAGAGAGTTTGTAAGAAGAGGGGTGAGTTACAATGAAGAAATGGCTCTCTATTTATAGGCAAATTCTTGCTACTGTTGCATGGATCCCACGGATCCCTTGCATGAGGGATCCGTTCAGTGTAAACTGAGGGATCCGTGAGACGCTCCTCTTTATCCATGGGTTATGGGTCATGGGTCATGGATTATGTGTCATGGGTCCTAGACTTTGGACCATGGGTATCCAAGTAGATACAATGTATCTAGAAGATGCAATGCATATAGTCAATGGGTTATGGGTTAGCTTCATGGGTTATGATATGCTCCATGGGTATGGGTCATGGGTTATGGTTTTACCCATCCTAAATAAACTATTACAATAAATGAATCATTACAACAATTTATATTAAATGACTATATATGTAGATGCTTTACAAAAATAACATGTATCCTTATAATTTTACTTATGATAACATTATATTTGTTATCAACAAAACACAAAGAGATCGCTAAATATTAATAAATGTTTTTACGATTTATTTGTATTAACAGTGAGTACTTTTCTTTCAAATTCATCTTTTTTAGGGTACTTTGTGACATTTTTGCCCTTAGAGAAAAAAAATCTACTTGCTAAGAGGGGCAAAAATGTCCAAAATTTTCGTAAAATACCCCAAAAATGATGAATTTAAAAGAAAAGTACCCGTAAAAGCAAATAATTTTGTTCGCTAACCACAAAAGCAAATGGTGGCAAGTATGGTATCTTTTAAAAACATTTTCCCTAACTTTAACAATGTGGAGTCTTTTTTGTTACCACGAATACTAAGTTTTCATTGAATGATAACAACCTTTCTAAAAACGTCTCATTTGGAGTCGTTTTCTATGATTATGACTGTGATCTATGAAGTGATACCCCCGTTTAGCCTTCCGCTGCTACGTTGAAGTTTTGGGGTGTTACAGATCTTCCCCGATCTCCGGAATCACAATATCAACCAGAACATCGATCCTACAAGTGGCATCAGAGCCTCGTTATTATTATTGGTTGGTTTTGTTGTGTATTTTTTCAAAAACGTCGATTTTAAATCTGTTTTAGCCACGGGTCTTCACTGTTTTTTTTTGTGTTAAATAGTTTGTATAAAGATTTGGTCAAATGTGGTCTGTTACATCTCGTTATCGTGATATTTATGGTAAAAAAAACGCATTTATAATCAGGTTTTAAAGTTTAGAAAACTGTGTTTTTCTGGGTTTAGTTTGAAGATCTCCGAGTAAGCACTTAAAGATTTCCATGTTAGGAAGTTCCAAGATAAGGAGTTCCCGAGTAAGCTTTGAAGTTTTCCTAGTAAGCTTTGAAGTTTTCCTAGTAAAACTTGAAGATTTTCGAGTAAGGAAATTTGTTTCCGAGTTTTGAAAATTCTAAGTTCTGTGTACATTTTCCGAGCTAGGAAATTAAAACTTCTCGAGTATAATCTCTCAAAGTAAGGGGACATATACCTTCCAAGTCTTAATCTTCTGAGACAGAAATTTCAGTATTATCTTTCCGAGTATGCAATGAATTTCCAACTATGGACTCCGTTTTGACCGTTGACCATCAAGATTACATAACACCACATGGTATCCATAACCCAGTCAATATTAACCTTAGATTTATAACAAATCTTCCTTGGTCTAAGTCAAAGTCAACAAAACAAAAAGAAAAGAAATAGAAAAAGTACAAAGAACATCCACTTGTAGCCACGACACACTTCTTTATGCTTATATTATATAGAACTATAAATAGTTGTATCCTCTCATTTAAGAGGTGGTGACTCATTATGAAATAGAAATTCTCTCTTAAAAAAAAAAAAAAAAAAAATCATAGGGTAAGGGGACATATACCTTCCAAGTCTTAATCTTCCAAGTAAGAAATTTCAGTATTATTTCACGGGATATTTTTTAAGTTTAATGAAGATTTACGGTACTTCACACTTGTTCGATTAACTCGACATACATGGTTACACTGCTTCCGGATGCATCGTAAACATAGTCAGTATGCTACCAATACACCCGAAAACACTCTTTCCCCATGAGTATCTACAATTAGGGGGAAGAAATATACACATCGGGGACGCAAAACAGGTTCACGTGATGAGCTTAAAATGTTATGACTACCGGAGGGACGTCCGTAGAGATGATCAGTGGTTCAGTTTTGTGACTTTGGTGATATCATTTCAACTTTTTCGGGTTGTTTTGTGTGAAGTAGCCTACATACGTGAGAAGATCTTGCTAATTTCTTGCATGGTACCCGAGTTTTCGCATTGAGTATAATTGTGATTAAGTGACTAGTCAGATTTGCTTGGTGGGGTTTACTGTTTTGTCTACAAATTCTGCTGCGCGCTTAAAACTTCAAAAGCTAGAAGACATGTTAACTACATCAAAGTTTCAAATCTGCTGAAGACGGTTGTCAGTTTGGGGGGAAGCTGATTCTAAAACTTCATCAAGAAGAAGTGTACGGAGAAGCTGCTAAAGACATGTAGTATGAATTGGGAGGAAGTTAATCAAGTTCATACATATTACATCATTTACCTACAAGTGAAGAAAAGCTCTCAATCCGAGGTAGAAGATGAAGACAAAGAGCGTCAACTGCAATCATCCTCAGCATCTGAAAAGCTTATGAAGACTTTACTTTACATGTATTTGTATTTGTATTTGTAGGAAATGTTGTTAGTAATCCCTTATGTCGTCCCATTGGGGGAAGATTGTTGGGATCGCTCTTAACACATAAATGGAACGATATTTATGGGGTTACATTAATTATTATGTTAGGCACATACGCAAGTACTGAAAGCGTCAATATTGTAAAGTATTGTGTATGTTGCCCTATATATACCCCTCCATACTTCCATGGAAGGGTGAAGATTAGTTGTGTATTTCACTTTTCATTATCAATAAAAAAAACACTCTTTACATTCTCTCTCTACTTTCTCTCACTACAATTGCTAACTCTTTCTTTGATCTTCCTCGGCCTCTTGAATCACAATATCAACCAAAACATCGATCCTACATGAAGTGATGCTATATACTTTTAACTTGGTTTGTGTAAGTTCTTTAAATCTAATAGTACATCATTCCTTAACAAACAGGATTGCAAAATTTCTCCAAATGTTTTTATTTCATTCATTCACATTCAGTACATTATGGGTTTTTCTAAATTATGCCCTAAGGCACAAGTTATGTACACAGGGATTCACGAAAAAGTACAAAAAAGTACTCAAGGGCCCATTTGTACGTCCATGAGTACTTTTTGTGTGTCCCTGAGTACTTTTGTACTTTTTTTTCTATACTTAACTTGTGCCCAAGGCACAAATTATGGGGTGTTTGTTTCGGCTTATATAGCCAGCTTATGGCTTATTTGGTTTTGGGCTTATGTTTCATAGGGTATGTTTGGCGCAATGGGCTTGGGCTTGGGCTTGGGCTTGGGCTTGGGCTTGGGCTGGGGCTAGGGCTTTTATTATAAGCCGAAGTTGAAATTTGTATTTTGATAGACTTGTTTGGCAAATGGGCTGGGCTGGGGCTTATTATTGCAAAATTACTAAAAAGGATATATTTAAATGAGTTTTATAGTATATGTTAGATATTTTTAGGGGTAAATATGTAATTTATGGTTCATAAGCCCCGGGCTAAAGTTTTTAGCCCCTTTTATGGGGCTAAAGTTTTAAGCCCCTTTTAGGGGCTTATGATTTCATAAGCCCGCATGAAAAACGAGACTTATTTTATAAGCCGGCTTATTTTAGAAGCCCAAGCCCCATAAGCCCCTCTATAAGCGCTCCCCAAACACACCCATAAGCTCACTTTTTATGGCTTATTTTGAAACTTTTCGGCTTATATAAGTTTATTATGTCGCTCACTTTTTATGGCTTATTTTGTAACTTTTCGGCATATATAAGTTCATTATGACATAATAAACTTATATAAGCCGAAAAGTTTCAAAATAAGCCACAAAAAATGAGCTTATGAAACATAAGCCCAAAACCAAATAAGCCATAAGCCGGCTACATAAGCCTAAACAAACACCCCCTTAGAAAAATCCGTAATACATAGGCAAAAAAAAGTTAACTATCAAAAATCAAATTTTAATTAAGTCTTTGCACATATAGTATAAACTTAATAAATTTGCAAGTTATTTTACAACTACACATACATTCCTGCAAGTGCAACATTAGTCGTTATTCGTCCAAAAAAAAAGAATAAATCTTTACACGTCTTCTACAACATTCTATTTATAAACTAATTTCACAAATTTTTAGTGTTTCCTACGTTATAAAGAGACATTTTCAGCTTCTTCTTTATCTTTTTTGGAAGACGAAAGATTTCATAAGAAAAGCAAAAATGACCGCAAACAAGAAATTCCAAACACCATGAAAACTGCAACTCCAAGGAAATCATGTATGTAGCCAAATACCTTGCTGACTATAAGGAACCGGCTCATCTCTTTGAGTAAGAATGCTTCTAGCAATAGGTTTTAAGTCACCCTCAAGGATAATATGTGAAAGATCAATGTCTTTTGATTTCACAGAAGTTTCAAATCTATTATTCTAATAAATAAAATCTTCGCTTTCGAAAAGTCGTGTTCTTTGCATAGATTGCCTTTTTTTAATTTCTAACGTCATAGATCGATTCAAGTTTTTAAAATACAGTGTATTTTTAAAAAAAAAAAACTTTGGTAACATAGCTCTGATGCCAATTGTGAAAAATAGAAGGGGTTGAATATATTAATGGATAATTAAGCCCAAGCCCGGTTTGTGGGTTTTGGGAATTAAGGTTTTACCATCTGCTTTTGGCGTTGGTCAAACATCATTTTTTCAACAGTAGATCGTGTTTCTGGGTCCAAGTCACCTAGCTTACTGTTCTCAGGTTCCACTTTCTGAGTGTCGATTTCAGGTTCACCCTTGACCAAACACTTCCACCATTCCATTTGATCATGTTTGGTTAAAAGAATCGAGATAGAATTTTACACAATCTTACATGGTATTAGTGGATTATTAAGCCCAAGTCCGGTTTGTGAGTTTTGGGAATTAGGGTTTTATCATTATAAATAATGGTTATCAATAAAGTTATACCTACGGGTTTCATTGTCTTACATCCGGTCTTACCTCAAAACCCTAAACAAAACCGCTTCCGCCTCCTCCGGCCGCTGGCTACACGCCGGAGGTTCGGAGGGCTCACTTCAAACCCTAACCCCCACCTCAATATTTACCGTCAATGGCATGTTTCCTTCTTCATCGTCATCCCAAGTCCTTTGAACCAGCTCCAAGAAGAGGAGAACCTGATGTCACGAGAAGAACACCGGATTATTTCCTGTGAGGTTGAGTAATACTCGTGACTCGCTGATTGGATGATGTTTTGATCTAACAAATATTGGGCTAAACTTCTGGTCTTTATTCTTTGTTTTTTACTCTTGAAGTTAAAGTTATTTTCTAACCTTTGGTAGCTTTTTACGTATAGGATTAATACAATGCTATAATTTATCAGTGTTTTCTTGTATAATTCATTAATTGCACTTCTTTATCCTCTAAAAAAATAAAATAATATATTAATGTTTTTTCTAAAGAAAAACACGCCCCGTTTGTTCGGAAGGTTCTTTGGGGGTTGAAGTTTTAGAACCAACTTTCTTTTTTATGTCGAATCTAGGGTTCTTATTCCCGAGACGACTTTTGTCTGTTTATTGACCTTAGAGTTGTCGACCAAGATTTTGGTTTGTTTGTCGACCACGAGTTGTCGACCATTGTTTTCTGTTTCTGTTTGTCGACCACGTGTTGTCGATTGGTTATTGTTTTATTTTTCTTTCTTAGTTTACTTCTCCAGTTCGAGCTTTAGCGATTTCGCCGCTCGAACTGCGGGGGAGTATTAGTGGATAATTAAGCTCAAGCCCGGTTTGCGGGTTTTGGGAATTAGGGTTTTACCATTGTAAATAATGGTTATCAATAAAGTTATACCTACGGGTTTCATTGTCTTACAGAATAGTTTTAGCTTTTTAAAATCTTAATTTCGAAACTTATCGTGAACGCAAGCAAAGATAATATGTAAAAGTAAATGCAAGACAAGAAGTAAATAAAATAATGATCAAACCACAACACAAAGATTTATGGTAGTTCGGTAACGAAGCTCCTTCCTCGCCCTACTCCACTCCACAAGTTTCCGACTCGAGAGTTTACTTCACTGTGTCAGCAAGCACCCTTTTGGCGGAGAAAACTTAAAATTTTACCAATACAATGCTAAATATTAAGTCCTGATCTAGGTAGAACCAACCTTTCTCTCTATGTATTTTTAGAACTAAAATACTAACATAACTCTCTATTTTATGTGTGGTGGTGTGTTTATGAACTTTTAAGTATAGTAGTTGAAATATGATAACACAACAAGATTGCAAACACTAAACTAATAACTACATCACAAAAGACTTGAAGTACTTCTTGTGTTCTTCCTTTGCTAGAATAATGCATTAGTTGTGAGGATCACTTTAATGAATACAAAACAAGATAATGATCAAAGAGATGTATGTTTGGATGTATGAGAAAATTTTATATAATCATTATGCAAGTTGTAGGGATTCATGTACATACCTTAAGTGATTTGTGTAAAAGGATAACTATGTCTAAAACTTGTTTACTTGAACTTTTACTTAATATATTTTGTTATTTGTTATTAATAAAATATAAAAAAGTCGTTAAATAGAAATAATATTTTTATGCGATTATTTATATTAACACATTAATAGTAGAGAGATGATTTGTACACTCCCAAAAGTGATTAGGGCACTCAAATTAATTATGTTTGGACATTTATACCCTTATAGTTACACTAACATTTTCACCTCTGTGAGGGTATAAATGTCCAAACACAATTATTTTGAGTGTCCCAATCATTTTTGGGAGTGTATAAATTATTTCCCTTAATAGTATGTCAGAGGTGCAGGCTAGCATACGTATATTTTCCATGTTCATAGGAGTGCATTTATGTTTCTGCTTTACGAATACGATATTTTTGTAAGATGTTATTTCAAGTATATGTTCCGATACAAAGTTGGCATATATATAAAACGATAACCACTAACAAGAATACAAATTTAAATCATAGTAAAATAGTACTAACTACTCGTGTAAAAACAGAAAAAATGGAGTAACTTAAATAAAGTTTGGAGTGTGAATGAACCAATTACTCTTTCCAAATTTCAACCATGGTCGTACATTAATATTATGCCATCACGAGTCAGACGAGTCACAGTGTCACACATGAAGAGTACATCAAAAAGTCAAAAGAACAGTGAATAATTAGTACTCCTATATTATTCTAACGGGAACGTTTTTGTTTTTTATTTTATGGTAAGCACATGTGTATACAATCATGTCATGTGATCCAAATTCATCTAGATTTTATAAAAGACACGGTTTGGTTGAAAAGACACGGTTTAAAATATGTCAAACGTTCGCATTACAGCATATAAGTAGTAACCTCGGTTTGGTTGAAAAGATCACCATCTATTTTTTTTCCTAATTCATCTAGATTGTAAAAACAATAATGATGATGAACATCGAAAAACAATCAAGCAAACTTATAAAACCCTTCGTTCCAACTCCTCCAACACTCCGTCACTACAAAATAGGCCTCGTCGACGAGCTTATGCCCTTCATAAATGTAGGTGTCGTTCTATATTTCTCCACAAATAGCAACCACGATGCAGAGTTTGTTACACGCCTAGAAAAATCTCTTGAGAAAACTTTAACACGATTCTACCCTCTTGCCGGTAGATTTGTCGATAAAATTTTCACAGTTGATTGCAACGATCAAGGTGCGGAGTTCATACATGCAAAAGTTAACATCAAACTGCAAGATATTCTTGCTCCTAATGTGAACGTTAAGTTTGTTGATGATTTCATTCCATCCAAGAAATTTGCTATTGATCAATTCCATGAGCCGTTACTTACGGTTCAAGTGACCATGTTCGAGTGTGGAGGTGTAGCACTTGGTGTAAATGCTTCACACAAGATTGTTGATGCCTCAACTCTATCTACGTTCGTAATTGAATGGGCTGCTATGAACCGAAAGGAAAATGAGATTTCATTCACCGGGCCTAGTTTCAACTCGTCCACTTTATTTCCTGGTCGATGTTTTGGTCCTCTTCCGATACAGCTTATACAAGAAGATATGTCAAGCAAGTATATCAGAATGATACTTTCATTCTCTGAGAGTGCAATATCAAAACTGAAAGCAAAGACCATGGCTAAAGAAAATATTTGCACCAAGTATTATTCAAAGGTACAGTTGGTATCATCCATTATTTGGAAGGCTTTCATCGATGTTGATTGTGCAACAAACAGTATTCCGAAAAACTACATACTCATGCAGCCAGTAAGCCTAAGGGGAAAAATGGCATCCTTAATACCCAAAAATTCGTGTGGTAATATTTTTACCTTTTGTGCCATGGAAGCTGGAAATGCCGAAACAAGTGAAGAAGGGCAGATCTCTTAACTAACAACGTCAAGAAAACTATAAATAGCTTTTCAAATGTTTGCCATGATAGTGAAGATGGCCAAACGACGATTTTGAATTCTATCACACTAAAGGACGTTAATATTCAGGAATCGACTCATATGCTCACTGTAACTAGTTGGAGTAAGTTCCCCTTTTATGAAGCTGACTTTGGTTTCAGAAAACCTACTTGGGCAGCCCCCGGGAGTGTCGCTCTCCAAAGGTCATCATGTTTGATGGACGATGCACAAGGCAATGGAGTTGATGCACATTTTCTCGTGGAAGTAGAAAACGTCCCTTACTTTGAACGAGCTCTAGGAATCCTGTCTTTAGCTGATTAAGAACATAGTTTCTATGTATTTGTATATGTACGTGTTTAATTGTATGCTTATTTCGTTTCGAGTTGGTTGATGTCAAACACACAGTCGTGTAGTTTCTTTGTTTCTCTAATGGAATAAAAAGGGTTATATAAATATCAACGGTTAACGGGTACTCATGATTAATGGATGTAAATTTTTATATCAAAAACAATAACTAAACTTGTTTGGGTTAGTAATTTTTGCCCACGCGTTATAGCGGTGTTTTGGTTATAAAGTAAAGGAACGATGAAAACTCTATACATAGAAGTTCACATCATAAGATACAAAGTTAGAACAAAAAGCGAAATTTGAGAAAATTAAATGAGGATCGAAAAATATTAGTTGTGGGCTGCAGTGGGTGAAAAAACAGCTTTGTTTGCGGTTGAGAAAATAAGCACTTTAAAAAATTGTTTACATTCTTGTTTATATTGCACCTTTTTTTTTTACAGAATAAGCAAATTCAAACTGCTTATAACAATAGTCGTACGATATAAACGGATAAACCCTTTTTATCTTAAAAACCATTATATTACAAAAATGATTTCGGGGACGTTATGGCTTACATCACGAGCATGATGGTCCACGACCAAAACAAACAGTTTTATTCGTATAAGATATCTACCCGATTCATACCCATTGTTAATAAGCATTAACTTTTTCTTGCACAAAAACAGATTTGCATACTTAAGGATGTAGACTCGATGCGTCCTCTAGGCAAAGTTCGAAACAAAGCCATAGCCATATTAGCTTCCTCTAAAAAGTTTAAGACAGTTTGACCGTGAGCACTTGCTCGTCAACAAGACTCAGTTCAGCAAAAAGTGTTCAAATACTAGAAATAATGTAATAAAAATGACCCGAGATTTAATCATGGATGGGAAGACTGAAGGTGATTATGAAGACATGGATGTCGACATGGGATAAACTTAACGAATTTGCAACTTCTTTACAACTACACATACATTGATGTGCTTTTCACACGTAGTAATCAAAAGGCAAAGAAAGTTATCAAAATTCAAAACTTTAGTCTTTGCACATATAGTATAAACTTAATGAATTTGCAAGTTCTTTTACAACTACACATACATTGCTGCAAGTGCAACATTAGTCGTTATTCGACCCAGAAAAAAGAATAAATCGTTACACGACCTCTACAACATTCTATATATAAACTAATTTCACAAATTTATAGTGTTTCCTACAGTATAAAGAGACATTTTCAGCTTCTTCTTTATCTCTTTTGGAAGACGAAAGATTTCATAGCAAAAGCAAAAATAACGGCAAACAAGAAACAGAATCCAAACACCATGAAAACTGCAACTCCAAGGAAATCATGTCTGTAACCAAATACTTTGTTGACTAATACTTTTGTAGGCAAAGTGTTGACTCCATCTGATAACATCACTGGGTCATTCAAGTCGCCATACTGGGACACAACTAGCCCGTAAAGAGTCCATGCTATGGGGTTTGCCCAATAATACCATCTCCACCATATCGGAATTCTCTGCAAGATTATAACAAGTTTTACTTGAGTAAAATCTTGAGGTATGTATTATCTCAGGGTTGGTAAAATCATGAAAAAATCAACTAGAAAGGAAACGGGTCAAATGAGTCAAGTGGGTCAACTTCGCACAATATGAGTATTTACCGGTGCACCCCACATTTATCTATAGAAACATTTTATAAGATGAAGAAAAATATGTTTGCGGTCAACTTAACCTAATGTGCCTTGATTCTTACTTAAAAGTCTAAACTTAAAACTACTCATTTTGACCCATTACGCAATCCGCTTGACCTGCTTATTTTACCACACCTATTCAGATATATACTAAATGCTGATGAGAGATATTATATATGGTCTACATAAATAAATTGTCTGATCCTGGAAACATGTTTTTCTGACATAGAAGTCATGACTGATGCATTATCTCACATACAGGGAGTGGCCCTTGTCTGTTTTCAGTAATGAATTAAGTTGACCAGTGGTGGCTCAAAGTAAAGCTAGTAAAGCCACTGCTTTAGCCCCCAAATATTTAAGGCTCCCGATTTTCCAACTTGATATATAAAAGCCCCCATTTACTTAAATTGCTAAAATATAAGGGATATTTGATTACTTTTTGTTTATTTTTAAGGTCCATACGACTAAACCCTTATTTGAGTTTAAGAAACACGACTAGTTCCATTTTTTTTATTATTTCAAAACAGCGAATTAAGCTCATTTAATGCTAATTCTAATGACTTTTATCCAATAATGTAAACAAATTACACGTATAAAGAATCACTTATGAATAGTGTCTTAATGAACCAAAAAGAATAAGCTATTTTTCAACAAACAAACATGAACATCAGTGTTTGTTTAACTGTTCACATTATTTCCTTTGTTCGGTTAAACTTAAACTAGAGAACACGAACAAGGCGCGTTTATGTTGCTTTGTTTTTTAGCCCTACTTATAGATTATCATGAAATGGAAGTTTGGTTTTCTCTTTCTTATGTTATATTTTTCTCTATCTTCAATCAACTTTTAGATTGTCATCGTGTTTTTGGTTTGATAGTTGGGTGTTCATTTAATCCAATGAATTGAAAAGCTAAGCTTAGGCAAAAATAAAAAAATTATCGAGAGGACCTCCTTTTAAGTTTCGCTTTAGGCCTCAAGAAGGCTTGAACTGCCCCTGAAGTTGACCATATATGATATGCAATTAACAAATTAAGTTTCAACAAAAATAATTATAGCATGTTAAAATGTATCCTACAGCATGCGAATATGATGATTTGTTTTAGAAATTATGTGATGATTACTTACCATCTTATTCTATTAATCACATAGCCATATACATATAGTGTAGATTTTTAGAGTGCAAAATATCTCTTATTGAGAAATTTAGTTTATAAGCATAGAATGCAAGTAATTTCCGCTAAAACTCTAAACAAGTAAAAAAAAAAGTAACTGATATTAGATTTTAAATCAATTAGATTCCTGAAGTTGTGTCGCTTCTTAATTATGCAGGTCATTATAACATCATATGTTGTTCTTATTTCTTACGCCCTACTAAAAGAAATGCAATCCAGTAACTAAAGGGTGAGTTCCGGCTTGCTTACCTTATGAGGGATCATAAATCCACTGAAGAGGTTCCAAAGCATGTAAAAAGGAGCCGCAATAATGGCAGCAACATTGTGATTCGGTGTCATGGCGGTTGTCATCATTCCATAGAAAGTGAAGTAAAGCATCGTTAAGTACATAAAGTATATGTACCATATAAATTTCCATGTAGTCCATTCAAATGCAGCCAGTGAGTAAAATATGGTACTGTAAATAAGTGCTTGTGCCAACACATACGGAAACTCAATTGCACCCTACGAACACATAAAAAACATATATTTAGCACAATAAGGTGAATGATAGAACCTTTTGAATGATGATATGGTCAAGACTGAATGACCTCACCTGAGCAAAGGCAAATGGTAAAGCTGAATACATGCCGGCAGCTCTCTCTCTGTATGAGACAAATCTTTCCACAGAAAGGACAGGTTGGACAGCGGTAGCATTGGTTATTCCTATAAACAGTACGGCTATGTACATTGATCCCATGGCATTAAACAAATCCTGTTGACTCTCCCTAACAATTGAAAAGAAAAGGAGTTAATAAGAATGAAACGTGGGAATTGGGATACTTACATAATGACAAAGCCAAGGTTATATGCATTTTGCACTAAATACTCACCGTTTTGAACCAAATTTCCAACATATTGTTCCGAGCATGAGTGAAATGATAGAGGTATAGAAAAAACGAACTGCAGTGTATTGTGGGTTTCGCCAATAAGAAAGGTATTGCTTCCAAAGACAAGTAGCAAACTGATCCATGTATGACCGTGAGTACTTGGTTGGAAAATGCAATTCTTTTGAATCAACTCTTGGTTTCTTTAGTCTTTCGGCCAAATCTCTGTTGCGGCTGAGACATCATATATTGGAAGGCATGCGAAAGAATATATCAGTTAATGGGAAAACTAATAACAAGATTGAACAAAGGAAATATAAGAGAAACAGCACATACATGAATAATTTGGACTGCCTGTAAACTTCAGCAAAATCTACACCTAATCGGGCTTCTTCTACTTGTGAAGTAACCTCTAACATCCATGTTGCAGGATTATGTCCAGTTTTTATCTTCCGAACTCCTTCGATTGCCTACATAGCATATTTACCCCGTTTAAATTCATGAAACGACCCAACTTTGAAAGTACATATCAATAGTCATATAAGCAACCAAACCTCAAAATACTCGACAAGTTTGCATGATCTTGGGCCAAGTGGACCTGCGTAAATGAGCTGCCCTCCTCGCTTCATAAATAGGAGCTGCATTGCAGAATCAATTATTCTTAAACGAAGAAAACTTTGAGAAACTGTGAATGGAAAATATGTTTTCATATATCAGTACAACTATAGTTTACAGGTAATAACCTCATCAAAGGCCTCAAAAATGTCGATGCTGGGTTGGTGTATGGTGCAGACAATCGTTCGCCCGGTGTTTACAATGTTTCTCACTGTCCTCATCACTATAGCTGCAGATCTTGCGTCCAGTCCTGAAGTGGGCTCATCCATAAATACTATAGAAGGGTTGGCAACTAACTCAACAGCTATCGTCAGACGCTTTCTTTGCTCGGTTGACAAGCCATTAACACCAGGAAGACCAACCAATGCACCTTTGAGTGGAGTGAGTTCAACAAGTTCCATTACCTCCTCAACGAAAATCTGATAAAGAACACGAAGGCTGGCTTTATATCACATAATTAAAAAACAAGATGCAGTAATCCAATCACACATTTCAGAGTTAGCAGTTCAACCCATTTACTTATATACGTTTATGGGTTGTATTGTAATCTTAAAGAAACTATTTCTAAACGGGAACGGGTAGAAAAACACCCAAAAGAAGTGTCTGTGAGTCAAACCGGACCAACTTGACAGGTAAAATTACCCATTTTGACCTGTTATCCATTATGTCACCTTTAATATATATAAGATCTATACCTTTTGGGTTTTGCAGTCGACATCTGATGGTAGACGAAGCCAAGCAGAGAAGAGAAGTGATTCTACAACAGTCAAACAAGGCGAATGGATGTCATTTTGCTCACAGTAACCAGATATCCTAGCAAAAGTCTCTTGTGACTTTGGATAACCAGAAATATGAATGCTTCCCTCTATTACTCCACCAGTTTTTCTTCCAGCTAAAACGTCCATTAGTGTGGTCTTACCCGCACCACTTACCCCCACTAATGCAGTAAGCACACCCGGCCTAAATGCTCCAGTCACGTTAACCAGCAACTGTAATCGATCTTCTACAACCCCTTCTTGCTTCAACTCCTAAATAAGTAATCGGATGTTGTTAGCGACTATTCAAATTGATATTCTTGGGAAAAGAGCATAGAAATTTACACACCGGAGGCACATCAACATAGTAATTAATATTGCTGAATGCCATTGATAGTGGCTGAAACGGTAGAACCATGCCTCTTTGATGAATATTCTTTCCTGTAAAATGATGATATACAGATTTGATAAATAATCTTACACGAAGACAAACGATAAACATGAAGAATTATTATGAATCCATGGTTACCGGTGAAAGATCCCGAATGCTCCAAAAACTCTCTGAGCTGAATAACAACACTTTCACCATTCTTTTTTCCATCCTTGTCCTTGCGTTCTTGAGAAACAACGGTTTGGCTCCCTCCCAAGGCTATAGGTTTGATAAAAGAAATCAATATTTTCTGAGACATTAGATCAAATATAAAGAATAAAATACCATATACAAAGCAGTGACGTCTTACGGTTGAGGTAAGATAAGAAGATGGTGAAAAGACCATTGAACAAAATAGTGTATCCAAGCAAAGCGCCAAGGCCAATCCAGTACCAATAAGTCTCTGGGAAAATGCTGCGTGCTTTAAGCACTCTCTCACCTAGCGTCATTGTTGATTGGTTCACTCTCTGCAAGAAAAAATCTAATAATACAAATTTCTATATTGTGGTATATATAGGTTTAAATGATTTTGAAAAAGATTATTACTTTATCCCAAGAGTGCCCATGAAGCTCATTTACAGATACTGCATTTTGAGCATACATCAAAGGAGAAATCCAGAAACCCCACATCCACCAACTCGGTATACTGTCTGTTACAACGCAGGAAGTAAAAAAAAGGTCAAAAATGTCCAAACGACAAACATTAGTATATAATGATATAAAATTTTGATTGTACCTCTTGATATCACATATCCACCAAGAGCCATTACAATTAACATCGCAAAAGAACCAAAGGTGTTAGCCACGATCATATTACGCCCCAAGGATCCCATCAAGCGGAACAGGCTGATAGACATTTGGTGCAGGAAGAAATATAGCAGAATCTGCTTAAGGAACCTGAAGACGTAAAAAATCAACCTGTCATATTCCACCTGAAGTTAGCCAGCATAGTTTACGGAAATTACGTAGACATGTACCTGAGAAAATTTGGATCAAGCCCAACGACGTAATAAGTAACTATCACCCATATACCAGACTCAATGAGTGAAGTTGGGATACTTAAAATCCAAGAAGGAAGTGTATAAATCCAACAAGGATAAAAGTGCAAGTCTCTATGCTTGTAGATCACTGGAAGCTTGGCAACTAACATCGGGACTTCTGTGAACCCGTTAAAAAGAAGAATAACCATAGAAAAATAAAGCTCCCCAAGATATAGGCCTCCATCATCAACCGTTGAATGATGCAGAGTTGTTCGGAAGAAAACGCTCATTGTGATTAATGCAACAATTAGAAGCTGGAAAACAGCAGATGGTATTTAAGATCAACACAAGTTTGATAACATAAACATTCAAAATACGCTTTACAAGACTGCAATACTATTCTGTTGGCTAAGTACAGTACCTGAACGAATTTAAAAACGTAGATAAATGAGTTTCTTTGCATCAGTAGCAATTGCCAGTTAAAACTTGTCTTAAGAAGTTCGCTTCTCTTCACACCGTAACTAGAAGTTGATAAGGCTGCTGGATGATTGTATTGCCGGTCAAATGGAACACTTAGTTCCTCAACTAAGTTCTTTCCTACTCGATATGAGCGAAATGCTTCAGCAAACTTTTTGACAGGTATGTAGCGATAATCTCGTTCTGGAACAGACCAATATTGCTCTTGATCCTTCTCAGAAACAACCTGTTTCATTTAACATATTTGACTCAATGAAATTGAACATATAATTCATTCACTTCTGATAATTCTGCGACAACTTACTTCTTGAAGGAAGTCTGCAACATTCTTTCTCTGCGGGCATTGAAATCCCATAAACGCAAAGAAATCAAGAGAGGCATTTCTTGGCCCTTGGTATACTATTTGACCCTCACATATGAGTATAACATCATCAAACAAATCATACGTCTCGGGAGCAGGTTGAAGAAGTGAAACAACTGTGGTCCCATCAAGGGCACGAGTTGAATGCCTAAGATACTTGATTATTTGGTATGTGGTCGAGCTATCAAGACCATTTGATATTTCATCCATGAGAAGAACTCGAGATGGACCCACCAATAGTTCACCTGTTATAAATCGAATACATATCTCAAGTTTGTGATTTGCTTTTTTTTTGCTTTTTTACGTCTAATGATCAAAAGATTGTAAATATGTACCTGTTGTGAGACGTTTCTTTTGCCCACCAGAGATTCCCCTGAGCATTTCATCTCCAACCAAGGTGTTTGCACAGGCATCCAAGCCTAATATCTTTATCAAATCGACGTTGCGTACTTTAGTATATAAAAAATATCATTTGCACCCTTCTAATTTATAAAGTAATACCATAGCAAATACCTTTAAAATGTACTCGACAACAAGGGCAGTTTCGTGTCCCCCTAAAGGCCACGCCTAGAATACAGAATATTGATTTGTTAAAGTGCAATAAGTCAAAATAATGACCACTTAAAAAGGCATATAATGTCTCATACTTTCATAAATATATCGAGATCTTCATCAGGTCTTATTCCAGCGATCTTTTCTCTTCTCGTTAGTTCCATAAGCATATCTACCATGGTAACCTATCATTCAGCATTTTTGCACCCACAGAAACATACATAAAACATAAAAAAGTATCGATTTGAAGAACTTACCGTATTTAAATCCAACACCTTGGCAACGCGCAGATAAGTCAAGTGTCTCCCTGACTGTCATCTCTGCAATATGCCAATCTTGTTGACTGACATAAGATGATGTTCTCTGAGGAACAAACTCCTTCAAACCATGCCCGTTGTAGGTGATTTTTCCTGATGTCTTAGAGATAATAGCAAATAAAGGGAATTAGTATAACGAACCATTTAACTGATAAAATGATAGTAATATTTCCTTATTAAAGACAAATTTTCGTACCTGCAAATGATCTCCAAGACGTCCAGCCAGGGCCAATAATAAAGTTGTTTTGCCAGAGCTCGGAGGACCAAGAAGTAGCGTCATTCTGTATAGATAACATCATTAGTTATATGATTGTTTTTTTACAGACAAAACTTCATACCGCGTTGATGCTTTACCTTGAAGGTCTAATAATCCCACTAACATCATCCAAAATGGTCAGTTTTCTCCGCTTCCCTTTGTATATCCTCAATTGTCTCAAAAAAGCCTGTTTGACATTTTTTTTATAAAAGTTAAGTTCTTATCGAATTCAGATCCTAATACACGTTTTTTTACTGACGATAACATACCTCGGTCATGTTAACAATAAAATTGGTAATGGTTGGCAATGCTCTACTACCAACATGAACAAAAGTTTCTACGTTCAAATTCTGAAATCTGACTTCGATCTTAGGAAATTCCAAATCCACCCTGCAATTCGAACACAAACAAAAAATAAAAAACTGGGTACGTAAGAACGGTTTTTCGATTCAATCCTGAAATAAAGAGGGACTAACTTAAGTAAAAAATACACTAATGAAGGATTTCTAAAAACCTGTGTATAGTTTCTACATTACACATATAATCACATTCAAAAACTTAAAAAGTCTATCATTAGTCCAAAATATCCAAACAAATTAATTTCTTGCACCTCCAATTCTTTATTTCTCTCTACCAGCCATAAACCTCAAGTCCTAATTCCGATTTTTCGCCCTTTTTTCAATAAATTCACTCAAGCATAAATGTTTTAGCTCCATACCTACGAATAAAAATTCTTCACACATCCAAAGTAACTGTATCATAATTAAATAAAATTAAAATAAAACGTATTTTATTCAAATTAATACTATTAAAACACAAATAAGCATTTTTTAACCAATCAAATTATAACTAAAATACCAAATTTTGACACCTAAAATAGACAAATTATTAATTGTTCTTTAACTATGCTAAATTTATATGTCTAGACAAATTTACTTTTCATAAAAAATGCAAATATTTAATATTTAAATTGCAAAAACCGACAACTTATACTATTTTTACAATCTTATATAATTCAGATTCAGACTTCATACACATCTCTTGACATTCACATTCACACAAACAAACCACCTAAATCAAACAATCATCAAATTCACAAGCAGAAAAATATGTCTAGACAAATTTACTTTTCAAAAAAATGCAACAACTTTACATTTAAATTACAAAATTCCACAATTTATACAATTTTATTTAACAATCAATCATCAAAATTCACAAACAAAAATCAAAACCTCATTAAAAAAAATCGAAAATTAGACCATTAGTATTTAAATTGAAAAAACTGATAACTTAAATCATTCCGACATTTTAACAGTCTTATATGATTCAGATTCAGACTTTACAACCACCTCTTAACATTCAGATTCTAACAAAAAAAAATTCACATAAATTAAAAAATCAATAACAAGAAACTCGAAGCACGAATAAGTATCGAAATTTACGCATCAAATCTTCGTCTCATCCGATCAAAAAACTTCATCCAATCATCATCAGCACTAGACAACAACCTCTCAATGACAACTTTCATTTCCTCACTTTGCATCTCATTAACCTCCACTTCTTTCGCGTCTCCAACAATGTTCGTAAATATTCCTTTACGAACACGGTTGTACGTTGGCAGCCGCTCTATAGCGGCCCAACGTAAAGCCTCCTCGTCATCCCCGTCTTCGCGAAAAGACGAGGATCTGACTGACAGATTCTCGGCTGTGTTCCACATTGCTAGCTAGCTAACTAACTAACCCTAGATTAGATTTGAATGTGAAGGTGAAGGGGAAGGTTATCAGTTGTGAAGAGTGAGTTAATATATAGGTACATTCATTTAGTGTAGTTTTTGGAATGGTTGTTGAGAAAAGCATTTATGGCGGGCTTTTTTTTTTTTTGCTTTTTCTTTTTTTCTTTTTTGTCTTTCACATGTAAAATACATTAGTCTCTCCATTTCAAAATAAGTGTGAAGGTTTTATTTTTTGTAATTTTTTTATTCAATTTTAACTTTAAATATTTTTATTTGTGTTATAAAAATACTAGATGAAATTATGCTATTAAAATACATTTGAAAACCAATCCATTCATATATTTTGCATCTAAATATTATATAACACAAATAAAAGTATTCACAGTCAAATTTGAACAATAAAGACTCTAAAAAGTCAAAAGTGTCACTTATTTTTGGACGGACGTAGTAAATGTTATTTTTAAACGTCCATGATATACTATTTTGTACTCTTTCCGTCTCAAAATTATTGTTACAAGACAAAAAATCACACTGTTTAATAAAAGTAAGACTAGTTTAATTCTTAGTCACTCAAATAGAATATATTTTTTCACTAAATTCTCTTTTTCTTATGTAAAATAAAAATTAGACAATTATTTTAAAACATCCTAAAAATGAAATATGAACTATAGTTTTAAAACGGATGAAATATATTTTAAATAAAGGTCAGTTTTCAACAAATAAACTAATAATATACTTTCTTTGTCTTAATATTATTGTCAATCAATAAAAAATACAAAAAATGTAAGATATAACCATTATTACTTCTTTTTTTTTTCAATAACAGATTTAACTTTGACTAACTGATTTTTTTTTTTTTTAAGTGTAATAATAATTTGGATCAATTTTTTTCTAGTGAACAATTAATATAAGACCAAGTAGAAAAAAATGTAGACAATTAAATTAGGATATTTATCTGTTGTACTTATAAATACTTGTAATATTATATAATTTGCATTTAATTGGTGTACTAAATGCAAAAATAAAAAATGACATTTTGGTAACTAGAATATATATTAATTACATATATCTTAAATTGTATAAAATGTGTTTGTGAACATTTTTTTGTGAAACTGAGTGAGAATATGGTTTTTTTTTTTTTTTTCTTTTTTTTATATTGATAATTGATAATCTTGATCAGTTATACATTTTGTTTCGAGAATGATGTATTAAAAGCATGTTTTGACTAATTTCTTGACATGCTAAACTTAGTATTTGCATCATTGCATGTGTTAAATAATGTGATCGATCAAATCAGTTACTTGCTTGAAGGCTAATAAAAAGTAATTTTTTCTATGTTGATTAACAACTTAGTTCTACTATTTATTTCAAGTTATACTTTCTGAATTTATTCTTAATTGATTCTACTATTATTATTTGTCCTTGATTTATATAGGTAATAAATTCATCATTAAATTTAATTAATATAATACCGCCACATAGTGCAGCGACTAAAACTCATGTCACGATCATATTTATATGTTGTTTGTTTTAGGTTATTTGATTGCGTTAGGGGGAAAGGAGTGGTACCCTAATACCCTAGGTGTCACATCATCTCTATCCAATAAAAACCCTCCAACTTAAAACTACTCAATTTTACCTTAACACTACCCGATTTAGAAGAAGTGATACCCTAGTACCCAATTTTTATTTTTTTTATTTTATTATTATTTTTTTAATGACAAGCATTACCAAAATCAACACGTCACAAATTTATCTTTCTTTCTCTCCGTCTCAACCCAACCCACTTCTCTCACCTCCCCACCCACCTATTTTCTTCCCCATTCAACAACCCAACCAGATCCTTCTCAATTGAATTAAAATAATAAAAAAGAATAAATGGATCAAAGCAGGAGAGCAGTGGAATCATACTGGAGATCAAAGATTATCGACGTGGCAACATCAGATGAAGACAAAGTGACTCCTGTTTACAAATTGGAAGAGATTTGTTATCTTCTTCGCTCTTCTCATGTCTCTATTGTTAAAGAAATCGTCGAATTTATTCTCAGAAGGCTTCAACACAAATCCCCCAAACGTTCAATTTTTTTGAAATCCTTCCCCTCTCACCGCTCGGGCTATGAAACCGATTTTGTTCGCTCGTGCTACCCCAATAGGTGGGAATGGTGTTGCCGATCGGGTAACACTACCCGATCCCCCTACCCGATCCCACTCCTTCCCCCCTTAAGAGTTTATCAACTTAATTTTATAGATTTTTAAGCTCGTAAACTGTGGGAAACGGTGTACACTTTTAATAATAAATTAGATTACAATTAAAATAACAGAATATAAATAACAGAAACTAAATACAGACTCTATATCGATAATTAAATGAATACAGTAAAGGTCGTGGAACGAGGCTCGTGTTTAGCATGATTCCCTTAAACAAATCCGCCGTCTGTTTCCCTGGGTATAACGTCCAAAACTGTTGTACAGCCGGACCTGACAACTTGCCTGAAAACTTGTGCGGCTATGCAAATCTGTTAAATATTAAACACGATTTCAATATCTTCCATTTATTTAAACCGATTCTGCCTAACTTGTTTACAAAGTTCGCTTGGTATCGGAGTTTGGATGCGTTGTGTCGCGAGGTTCGCATGAGTTCAGAAGCTTCGAACCCATTTTGACCCATAAATCCTGAAATATGCACCCCTCTGCGTGCGCGCACGTAGATGTTGGAGTAAAACCAACTAAAAAAATTTGATAGCCAATACCAAGATATCCTTATAAACATGCTTTCATTTCCTTCTTTGGGCGATGTGGGATACTCTCCCAAAACCCAATTTTTGTGTTTCAAATGTCTCACTTTAAGACACGATATCTCATTCATTTCAACTCCAATTTGAACACGTTTTAGCTTGTTGCGAAGCTCTCGTTAAAGAGAACGCAAAGCTACCAAGAAATATAAATATATATAACATATACATATATTAAATAGTGTCCCTTTTTGAAAGGGAGATGATTATGCAACAAATGATTGGGACACTCTAAAATATTGTGTTTAGACATTTATACCCTCACAGTTATCTTTACAATTTCACCTATGTGAGGGTATAAATATCCAAACACAATACTTTGGAGTGTCTCAATCATTTGTTGAAGTGTATAAATCACCTGCTGTTTTGAAAACATATTAATACCTGAAATGTTTATTGAAAGTTGTTTCGAACTATTTTACTATTGAAATATATTTTTTTCCTTTTTAAAGAATTTCAAATGATGAAACTAGCAACCAGTATAGATTACTCTGTATAATAATAAGTTAATAACTAGATTCCATTAATATGTTTTGCAAGAAATGGTAAGCTGTGAGTATGATATTGAAATTAAAGTGAACTATTTTTAGAAGCAAATGTCGTGTTATTTGTGAAAACTCCAAAATAGGCAAAAGCTATCCTTTGAATACTTGATGGTACAAACTTAAATTACTTATTGACGATTAATTAATATTTTAACATGCATGTCTACTGGTAATGTAAAAGAATTTTGCTTCAGGATACTTTAATTTAAAAAATCAATAATGAATTAATATCAAACATTTCAATTTAACTATGTGCGAAGCTAGTAGGGTAACTAGTGAGTGTTGAGCAACCTCTAATCAGCTCTCTTTATGAGGGGAGTTATTTTACATCTTAAAACTTTTCTCACATACCAAGACTCATCTACGTAATCCATTTAAAACGAAATCAATGGCTGAGATTAAAAGCATTTTATTATTTCACATATATTTTATAATTTGAATATCTCTTAAACCGTTAATCATTAAGCGAAAATATTTACACTGTCGCGACGAACATTTAATTATCTTTCTATAGACGGACACTTTGATATACTTTCGACCAAAGAAAAAAAAAATCATTTTTTTCACGTTTTTCGTATTTTTTTCGTTTTTTTTACGTTACTAAAATTTGCATGAAAAATCATATATGATAAAATACTAAGTTGAATATCACATGTGATATTAGTGTTAAATCATATATGATATGTAATATCATATGTGATATACACTAATATCACATGTGATATTACATATCATATATAATATTACACTAATATCACATGTGATATTACATATCATATATAATATTACACTAATATCACATGTGATATTACATGTGATATTATATATCATATATGATTTAACACTAATATCACATGTGATATTCAAATTAGTGTTTTATCATATATGATTTTTTAATGCAAATTTCAGTAACGTAAAAAAACGAAAAAACTTTTAAAAAAAAGTGAAAAATACAAAAAAAAATGTCGAAAGTATATCAAAGTGCCTATTTATAAAAAGATAATTAAATGCTCGTCGCAAGGATATATTTTTTTTTTTCGCTTAACGATTAACGGTTTAAAAGATATTATTATTTGAAAAAAAGGATGAAAGTGGGTTTTTAAATTGTTGAGATTAATTTCATTCATTAGATCAAATAAAAATGGATGGTGAAGATTGATCCCTTAGTATGTAAAGAATCTTTTGTCCTCAAATGATCTTAAATCTCTCTTTATTCGTTAGTTACATAACCCATAAGCTAATTTTGTAATAATATTTACAACTATCCCCCCTACTCTTATTGAAATTTCGAATAACTTCACAAAAATACAACATCAAAATATATTTACTTGTCAAGTTATTTGTTTCTAATTTAGCTTAGTTCCTAATTACTTGCGGTGTTAAGTTAAAGGGATTTGCTAATGTATGCTCACCGGGCAAATGATTCAGTGGAATTAATGAAAACAAAATTTTCTTTTAAATTAAAAAATACATTTAATGAACATTTATTAATCTCTAAAATTATCGTAATTGGTTGATTAACTTTAACATTCCTTATATATATAGCTAAACTAGTGCCCAGTGAGCACAAGTTAGCAAAATCATAAATTAAATCATGAGTTAAGAAATATATATTTATTTTTGAGCTATATTTATTGTATAATTTTTACGTTAAGTTCGGCCCCCCTTAACTTCAAATCCTGACCCTGCCCTTGATTTTAACAACATTTTTTATAATTATAATCATTAAATATGTATAAATATGAAATTAATAAATTTATTAAATGCTATTTTACACAAATGATTAGACTTAATCGCAACACATAGCAAACCAAAAAAGAGAATTGAGACAACTTTTTTCTCCGAAAGACAAACTAATAGTTTAAAGGGCTAATGGCACTGTAATGTATCATACTTGGTACTCGCACCTTTTATATGTATAAAACAATTTGTTTTGCTATTCTATGTACCAAACTTGATTTTATTGTATTTTTTTGCTACTATATGTATCATAGTTGTCATAAAGTACACAAAAAATACAATAAAAATCAGGTTTAGTACATAGAATAATAAAAAAATGGTTCGATACATATAAAAGATGCAAATGACAACTATGATACACTATAGTGTCTTTAGCCCTAATTTAAAGTATATGCATACAAAATTAGAACATATCACACATACGATTTGAACCCACAATAATTTAACTGAAAAGTATTCACACATCACATGAGGTGACGATAAGATAATAGTCTTTTGGTAATTGTATGTAGAATATGATTAGTGTTACAAGTTTAGTCTCTATATTAGCTTATTGCTAAGTCCATGGGTCTTAGTGTTAATGTTTAGTTATTAGTCAACTAGGAATAACATAGCTTAAGTCCCAAGCTACACGTTTTCTTGTTTCGTTTTTTTACAACCGACTTAGAGTCACTGTAAGAGTCGGTTTTTCCTCCCCTCTCATCTCTATAAAAGGAGGTTGGGGGTTATGCGCATTCTTTCAAGCTTAATCAACTTTCGATTGAGGGTAATCACATGTGCTAGTTCTTTACAGTCGATTAATAAATTGTTGTGGTGTGTCAAAGTTCACTGAACCTGATATCCGTGTTCTAGTCTTCCGGATTGTTGTACGACTTTACAACAAGTGGTATTAGTTGGTTCGGGATAGAGAGCCACGGACGAGAACGAAACCTTTGAGGTTTCGAGATGAGAGTAATATGGTGGCATACGCGTTTGTTGCTGCAGAGGAAGAAGACACTAATGAACCGTTGACATACCAAGAGGCAGTTGCTTGTGAAGATAGTTCTAAGTGGAAAGTTGCTATGGATGAAGAGATGGATTCTCTGAGGAAGAATAATACTCCCTCCGTCCCAAATTATATGTTCACTTTCATATTTCACAAAGTTTAAGAAAAGTGGGGCCCATGCAATATTAACCAATAAAAATTTATTTCACCACTTAGAAGCAATTTGATTGGTTGGAATTGAAAATAGACATTAAATTTGGGACAACAAAAAATAGCAAAGTGGACTTATATTTTGGGACGGATGGAGTACCTATGAGTTAGTAGATCATCCAGTTGGGCAAAAGCTGGTGAGCTGCAAATGGTTGTTCAAGATAAAAGAAGGGATTGAAGGTGTTCAAAAGCTTAGGTACAAGGCAAGGTTGGTGGCTCGTGGATTCACACAGAGGGAAGGTATTGATTACAATGAAGTCTTTTCGCGGTAGTTAACACACATCTATTAGGGTTATACTTGCATTGGTGCATGTAGAGATTATGAGCTGGAGCAGCTTGATGTAAAGACGGAATTTTTACACGAAAATCTTGAAGAAGTGATCTACATGAGGCAGCCACCGGGATATGAACAAGGTAACAAGGTATGTTTGTTAAAGAAATCTCTTTATGGTTTGAAGCAGTCACCTAGGCAATGGTATAGGAGGTTCGATGAGTAAATGTTGAGCAACAAGTTCAAGCGTAGCAGTTACGACAACTGCGTATATTATAGGAGTTATACACCAGGTGAATATATCTATCTATGGTTATATGTAGACGATATGTTGATTGCTTGTAAAAGCAAGGCTGAGATTGGGTCTATCAAGTCTTTACTTAAAAAGGAGTTCGACATGAAAGAGCTCGGGGAAGCAAAGAAGATTCTTAGTATGGAGATCATCAGGGATCGGATTCGCAAGATTCTGAGGGTGTCCAGATGCGCTTTCTAAGATTTTAAATAATTTTAGAATAGACAATGGGAAATCGGTTGGATGCCATTAAGTGGGCACTTCAATTTGTCGTTGAAGGATTGCGGTTAGGGATTGTGATTTTGAAATGATGAGTAAGGTTTAGATATGCAAATGCATTTGGGAGCTTAATGTACTTGATGGTGTGCGAGGCCGGACATAGTGTATCGCGGTAAGTGTAGTTAGCGAGATTTGGTGAATCGGGTAAAAGCATTGGGAAAGCAGTGAAGTGGATTTTGAAATATTTGTGGGTCGCAAGCGTGGGTTTGGTGTATGGGACAAATCATGGCAAGCATGTGGGCGTAACAAGTTTTGTTGATTCGCATACGCTAAGGATGCGGATAAAGGTTGGTCTATCAGTTACGCATTTTTAGTACAAGGATGTGTTGTAATTTGGAAGGCAACGCTACAACACATGGTGGCTCTTTAACTCTGGTAGGAGTATATGGCCCTAACAGAGGTTGTGAAGGAAGCTATTTGGCTAAAGGGACTCTTTGAAGAGTTGGGCGTGAAGCTTAACATTGTGGGAGTTAATTGTGATAATCAAGGTGCGATTCACTTATCGCGGAATCATGTTTTTCATGAAAGGACTAAGCACATCAATGTTGGAAGAAAAGACAAATGAAGTTTTGAAGGTGGGTACTGAACACATTGTCGCGGATGCCTTGACAAAGGTGGTACGTGGACTTAAGTTTCAACACTGCTTGGAGTTGCTGAGTGTCGGTGTAGGCTAATATAAAGCCTAAGGTGGAAATTGTTACAAGTTTAGTCTCTATATTAGCTTATTGCTAAGTCCATTGGTCTTGGTATTAATGCTTAGTTATTAGTCAGCTAGGAATAACATAGCTTGAGTCCCAAGCTACACGTTTTCTTGTTTCCTGTTTTTACAACCGACTTAGAGTCATTGTAAGTGTCGGTTTTTCCTCCCCCTCATCTCTATAAAAGGAGGTAAGAGAGGAGGGGTTTGTACGCATTCTTTCAAGCTTAATAAACTTTCGATTAAGGGTAATCACGTGTGCTAGTTCTTTACAGTTGATTAATAAATTGTTGTGATATGTCAAAGTTCCTCAGTGAACGATATCCGTGTTCCAGTCTTCCAGATTGTTGTACGACTTTACAACAATTAAAGCGTATAACACGACTAGGATTATACACATTTCAACCAAAAATCACAAATACATAACATACTAAAAAGATCATCATAACTTAATATTTAAATCCTAGTTAACGCTATTAATAAATCAAAAGTAGTATTGCAATGTGTAAGAACAAGAAAAGTATTTAAAATCGAATTATTCTATAATATTTGTCTCTCATGTTTTATAATATTAAACCAATTAAATAAAACAAAACCAAATAGTAAGGTCATAATTACTAAAATATGTAACCCATTAAATTGTTCTTTTTCACAACATGTTAACATGAGAAGAACGTCAAAGATCTAAAAATGAGAAGATCTCAATCTTTTAAAATCACATATACATACTAACTTAAGTCTATCTTACCCGTAATGCAACCCATAACAAGATTGACGACACCTTGTCACATCATAATCTCTCTTTCTGATAACTCCATGACCAACTTAGTGTAGTGAGAGGACCGATGACACCAAAAAAACTTACACACTTAAACAATTTAATAAACACGTACTCACACATGACGCTTACACACAACATTCACACGACTCAATCTAAAATAAGAATATATATATATATATATTCTTTTTTTCTTAACATGCGACGCGTTAACTGGGCAGGGGCGTAACGCATGAAACACGTCCCATTTGGAGGTCGACCACAAAGACGACCGATGCATTAGGCTGGACACAGTCGTGACCCAGGTCACCGGATGCCACATCAACTTTCTCTCTCCGGCGACCAGACACGACCAAGTTACCACAGTCGATGATCAAGTAAAAAAAAAAAAAGAAGATAGAAATAAAGAAAGAAAAAAAAGTGTGTGTGTAAATATTCGGTCAAATATTAGACCGATAGTCAATTTTTGGGAGCCTCGACCGATGTCACGACCCACACCCACACTCATTCCGACCGATTTAAATATCAGTCGTGGTCTTTTTATTTTTTTTTCATGCCCAACCAATTTTGAAAACCCCACTGCGTCCAGCCTTAAAAGATATCATAACAGGATATTTAAATTATCGTTAATGCTATTAAGAATTCAAAAGCACTATTGTACTACTCCGTGTATAAGAAAAAGAAAACTATTTCTTTTAGAATTAACATGCATTTAAATCAAGACATATTTTTTTGAAAAGCCAAATACGAAGTCCACATCATCGATACATATTAACATTCATACAAATGTGTGTCAACACATGAATATTAAGTTTCATTCACGTATTTGGTATCTATTTTAATTATAGATACGCAAGTATTCTCCATTTATATGAAATTTACCAAATACGTTACATATTTGATATTACAAGACTTTAGTTTCCTCACGTTTTTTCAAAGACAATTTTCATTGTAGAGGATGCAAATTACTTATGAATCAGACAACTCACCAAATTAAACACTAAGTATGTTGTTAAAATAAACAAATCATAAAAACACCCTAAATAAAATAGTTTGATATATATATTATGAAGCCAAATACAAAATTATGTTTATGCAAACTATGCTTCAAGAGTTAATTGCATTTTTTGTCCTTGTGGTATGGTCAAATTACAGTTTTGGTCTCTAAAACTTTGAAAGTGCAATAGTCTCTATTTTAAAGTTTGGATTGCATTTTTTGTCCTTGATCGGTGTGAAATGACCAAATTACTCTTGTCTTCACTAAATAAGACAAAAGGTATTTTAGTCATTTTATTTTATATAAGAACAAAAAATGCAATTCATACTTCAAAATGAGGACTATCATTGCATTTTCAAAGTTTTAGAGACCAAACCTGCAATTTGACCATACCACAAAGACCAAAAATGCAACTAACTCATGCTTTAATTACTATACATTGTGCTAGCCACACAATGTTTTTACACGGTTGGACGTGTTGAAATGTTTGATCAATTTACTTTTGCTTAAATTTCGTGTGAATTTTGATTATCAACAGAAATTGATATTCTTATTGAAGGGATGGAACGAAAAAACCCTAAATCTTACTACTAGAAAAAGAAGTCCTATAGTTTACAAAATAGGAAGTCATGTAAGTAGTCGTATGAAATGATGAATTTGATGCTAAATGTAAATAAGCTGAGGTGTTTGTCTAAACTTATTCGATGACCTTGCGAGTTTATTAAGAATTGGACGACCTTAATTTTTAGTTTTTAAGCTCATCCACTTAAGTTTATTTATGAGTTTTTAAAACTCATAAAAACTCTTGGATAAACTCATGTACATATAATAAACTTATAAGTCAGTCAAATAAGCTACACTTAAACTTAGGGTGTGTTTATTGTGGAGTTTTGAAATTTGAGGTAGGACTTAAAGTGAAAAACTCTGTTTTATGTGGTGATTTGCTTCTGCTTTTGCTTTTACCACTTACAACCGAAAATCAGAGATATACAAATTCTAAGTTGATGACCGAAATTGCTTCTTTCCTTGAAAGCGTGGGCTCTTTCCAAATTTTAACCTTGCATTCTCTAGTATTTATTTTTGTAGTCTATGTGTCTCAGAATTATTATCCATATATTTATTTTATGATGTCTCAAAATAATTGTTCAATCTTTATTTGAACCAACTAAAAGAGAGTATACTGGGTAAATATACTTTTTGATTGGTTGAAAAATGTATTGCTCCCGTTTTTATTAAACGTCAATATTAGTTTATCTTCTGACAATAATTTTGAGACGAAGCGAGTATTTATTAAATAATTTAACTACAAATCCGAATCTTATACACACGTATAAAATAAACAATGTTTCATGAAATGATAAATATTTACCTTCATCATTTCCTTCAAACCTGTCACACCACCAAAATACTTGTTTTGCAGCGGAATGAAATTCCTGGGGGATGACTGCCATAGCATCACAGTTACAGTTATATTGAACGACCTAAAGTGTCGTTTGGAAAACACATCGTTTGATATAATAAAACATTCAGAGTTTACAAAACATAGGTCCCAAAAAGGTAGTCAACATTTGCGGAAATAAGTTTGTTACAAACCAAACGATGTTTTTAAAGTGCATAAATCCCATGTGAGACGCGTCGTCACCGCGACTCTATGATAAGTCCACATGCATGCCATGAAGTATATGTCTTAGATACCTGAAAATACATTACTAAAAGTGTCAACACAAAAGTTGAGTGAGTTCATAGAGTTTATGTAAAAGTTTTATACGACTACCACAAGTATAGGCCATGTATGACAACTATGTCACATAAAAATGTTACAATTGCTATAAGCACATGACAAGCTGACCGATCATGATGTTAACCCAATGAGTGTTTGCCAAACAACTCAAATTCTGATATTAAATGAAATGCATCCGTTTGACTAGTTGGGACCACCAACCCGGATGGAGGAGTCACCCTCAATAGATCTATTCACTCACTCTCGCTTCTTCCGGAATTAACGGTTCATGATTATGAAATGGGGATATTCAATTGGCAATGAGGTAACTTAAGCAATGTAATGAATTTGAATATACTTGGGCTCGTAATAAAATAATGTGCAATGTATTCTCCCCCGTATGTTTGAAATGAAATATAAACTTGAAAGACGGGGCTATGAAAACTCACTTGATACAATGATTATGATGGCAAAAGTGGATACACTGAAATGAGGCGCAACCTCTAACTGCAACCTATTATGAATGATATGATCTAATATAAGTCATGAAACAATGTTGTGCATGCAAACTCATATGATATCCATACCATTTGTGCATTTTTAATAATAGAGTTTATCGTCGAAATATACGTTTATGACATCTCGTCTTGTTATAAAATACTTTACAAGTACTTACGTTGAAACAACATCCCACGATAGTCGTTTAGCGATGTATCAAGAAATTATAGTTTTTCGTCGCAAAACATTGTACTTTGATAATTCGTGAAAATGGTTAAGTAGCCTCGTAAAGCTAGTTGTAATTCGGCCAATATTGAATATTAGGAAACAAACTCAATAGTTTTGGAAAGCTTGTAACATTATCTAAAAGTCGTAACACTGAACTTTTGTCCATACGAGTCTCGATCCTAGATAAAAATGATGGTGAAGTGATGTAGTCGGGCTAAAAATGCGGTTTCGGGCGTTTTAGGAAAGTTTGAGAGGTCATAAGTTACTCGTTATAAATCCGTTTGACGAACGGCTGGACATTTTGGAAAATAGGCCAGGTGAACTAACTTTTACTTGAAGACATCGTTTTCTCAAAAATATTCTATCGATATAAAAAACGGCTCCAAACATGGTCACTTGCGATAACCGTTTTGGACTAATAGAAAATATGTAGTGTTATTACTTGTGAAAAAAGATATTCACGACAACCCTATTTAAAACGCGTGTAACTTGGTCGTTATAAGTCCGTTTTCTACGTTTTATATATCCTTGGTTTCGTGTTAATATATACTAATATATTTTTGATAAATCGACTCATTTAGACAATGTTTAAAACTCATTTTTGCCCTTAAAATAACCCTTAACAGCTTACATATTTTCAGATAATTAGCTTTCGTCGTTAAACTTGAAAATAACTTAACTTCTTCGTTATAAATCCGTTTTAACCCGTTCAAGCGACCACGGTTTAGTTTTAAAGTCTATTTTCTGAAAATATAAACCAAAATGGTCCATGACCTGTCGAAATTTCCAGATTTTGTAAAAACGATCAGACCTCTATCTTAAGTTGTCGAAAATGATTTTTCTTGCGTAACTCTTGTTTCAATCACTTCAAATCAACACCAAATCTATTCTAAACCTACCATACACCTTCTTAGGGTGTCATGGGTTCCTAAACTTCATCAACAATGATAGAATTCAAATGAATACCAATAGGATAATTTAAACTCATATTAAGTAGAAAAATCAAGTATAAAGTGGTATGATTCATAGTATATTTGCATGAAATTCTTACTAGATCATAAAAATACATCAAGTAAGAGTTTATAAGAGTAGGAAAAATTAATTGAAGCTTACTTGAGTGATTGAAGAGTTTTTAAGCTAGAAACTTAATTAATCTTTAGGTTTTTATTTCAAAACCTTGAAATAGATTACTAATAGAACTTGTAAACACTACAAGAAATATGGCATTTGCTGACAGACAAAAAGTGTCAGGAAAAGTATAAAAAAGTGTCACCAAAGATAAATTAGCTTCTCCTTCACATATAATAAGTGTCAGCAAAAGTTCCGACAGTAAAGGTCTATGGTGACACACCTATGCTGACACATAATGTGTCAATACAGGTTTAGATCTTTGTCTACACCAAATTTTTGTCAGCAATGCACAAACATACTTTTTCAAACACAAATGAGAACTTCTTGACTTTCCATATAGACTTCCTGACTTTCCATATAGAATATACAAGATTACAGGAGCATTACAAAAATCAAAAATTCCATACAAAACTTCAAAATCAAAATTGCTTCCATACAGAATTTCGAATCTAGTCATACAAATCTATCATAACAAAAATCATACTGAAATCATTATCCAACACGAGCATTATAAAAATCAGAATTTTGATAACTTCCTAATCAGAATTACTTCCATACAGAACTTCCAATCTAGTCATACAAAATCATTATCCAACACGAGCATTACATGTACTTGAGAGCATTGTCTTCTATAACCCTTGCATACTGGCCATCATTTCCTATTAGTCGAAATAGATCAAGTTAATACATTTTCAAGTATTTGCACACAAGAGAGATACACACAAGCACAACTGATTATGAGAATCTGATTAAAGGTGAAAAAAGAGGACATGTTTTGAAATGGGTCAAATGGGTTGGGTTTGTATATATTTGAAAAGTAGAAAAAACTGCAACATATTTGAATATTGTTTTCCAAATGCGTACCTGTAATATGAATAGCGTTGATGACTTGGACCTGATGTTGGATTTATTGGTTGAGGACCCGTACCAGATGCTGGTTCAACTCTTCATATTTTGGTTCTAAAACAGCTTATACAGTTCTATGTCATAGGGCCACAAGGCGATCTGAAATAACACTGCAACTATCAAAACAATGCTTATTCCAAAATACCAGCATAGAATATAGCAGACTGCTCTGCATCAGCAGGATTGTTAATAAACAAAAGCAGGGGAAGGAGAACCAGGGAATTGGCTAAGATCCACTACCTAGTAGGAAACCAAACTGATACTAACTACAATCCTTAGACTATCAAATATCAAAGTATCTTAATAGAAAGGCTTCATTAGCATCAGTTTAGGCCCTCTACCAAACATTTTGAAAAGCATTCTATTTCTCTCAATCCATATATGATAAGCGGCGGTACTGCAAGAACTAATCTTCGGCACATTCCAAATATTGTTTATAGCATGCATTTTCTCCATGTATTTATTAACATCTCCACGACCTCTTGTTTTGCGAAAAGTCGCTTATTTCCAAACAATATTTTGAAATGAAATCAAAATTAACTTTTTTAGCATCATATTTAACCTAAATTTTTGATAACTGGATTTGATTAAACTTTTTCGACACATATATTCAGAAAAATCACGGGAACACTAAGGGTTCTCCATCTATAACCAAACTTCACGATCAATAAGCTTTCCAAACTTAATAACCTATATAATAACCAAAAGTTCTGACAAAGTTTGTGACAATTCTAATGTCGCTAAAAAGTCCGAAGACTTGGAGAGAAGTCAAAGAAATGGTGGCTGAAGTTTGTAGCACAAGTAAGTCACCCTGTCCAAATTAAGTTTTTGCTAACAAGCGAGTTATCTCTTAGCTTTACATTATGTTTCAGGACACGAGTACCATGCAATATGATTTATTACGAATTCTTGCATCACATAAACGAGTACCAAGCGAGTTATCTCTTAGCTTTACATTATGTTGGAGATGGGGATCAGGTAATTATCAATAGACTTTTTTTAAGGAAGAGCAGAATAGAAGGGAAATACATACCTTGTTGAGAAGGTTGTCCAACAATGTCTTGATGGCTCTGTTGAGAAGTATCAGAGGCTTGAGTTGTAGATCCCGCAGGTTGTTCCACTTCCTTTGAAGAAAATATGCGTATCCTTTTCATTATGTGCAAATTAGTAGATAGAAAGACTGTTAGGCTTTTAGAAGGTAGCTTCAACTTATTCTCATTTGAGACATCTTTCTAATAAATATGTATTCCTAATGAAGGCAAGCCCACTTACTGACTCTCAGGCTTTTTGGCATATAAGCTTAAAAGATGTTGCCAATTTAAAACCAATTATTGATTTCTTTATCCATTGTAGGACTAGTTTGCAACCAATAATCCTATTATATGTTTACAACTTTATGTTTACATATTAACTGTAACATATTGCTGGTAGCTTACAACTTTATTCATTACATATTAACTGTAACATATTGCTGGTAGCTTACAACTTTATTCATATCTCTCTAAAGACAGGGGCCCTTTGTTCGGTCAAGGAATTTTATCATCTAACGGTCCATGCTGGTCCCACCAAAGGAAGATCATTGCCCCTCACCTCTACCCCGACAAAGTTAAGGTACAATATCATCATTTCTAAAAAAGTATCAAATGTTTTGATGCATCTTAATATAACATTTCACTTGCTTTTTGAAGGATATGGTGACCTTAATGGCCAATGCTACTAGCACAGTGCTACAAGAATGAGCGTAAACGCTCTACTAAGCACACACAACTTGTTCTAGATCCGTTGAGCTAACTTCGCGCTCTAAATTGAACTATGTGATATGCTCTTGGTGAGCTATCGTATATCAAGTAATATAGCCATTCCTACAATATCGTATATCAAGTGATATGCTCTAAATCCTATATACTATATTAATGAAAAAATTGAACAAACGGTATGAGCAAAGCATATCAAGTAAACATTAGAGCAAAAGTCCACTTATCGTAACATTCAAATCATGTATTCGATGAGCCAAATCCATCACATCCCCATTCAAAACCTTAATCATCTCTTTTAACTCCTTAATCCTACTACACCCTTCCACTAATATAGCCATTCCTACAATGGCGTTTCATCTAAAATAGTTTCATTTAGGCGATTCTAGCGTTTGACAAACAAAGAGTAGGCGATTCTAGCATTTGACAAACAAAGAGTATATAGCATTTCGAATTCATTCTTTCAAAAAACTTAAGTTAGGCATATCATCAAACATCTTACATGCATCAGATTCAACTATCAATTATTGATTTAATAATTAATTTGAGTTAGGCATATCATCAAACACCTTATATGCAACAATTAACACAACTAACAACAACAATTTCAGAGCTCAAATATAACGAATCAGAACTAAATACCTGGAACTACAAACCTCTAATGAAGTATTTAACTAAATTCAAATAATTTTCAGTTCAAATTCACGAATACCTGAGCAGGTTTGTTAAGCGCAGGTGAGGGGTTTGTTAAGTGTGAGAGTGCTCCATGCAGGACGTTTAAGCAGATGAGTTTGTTAAGTGTGAGAGTGCTCCATCACTTTGGGACGTTTGTTAATCGGGGGTGTTGTTAATTGGGGGGGTTTGAGCGGTTTTATTTTAAAGGGAATTAAAAAAAGATTTTTATAAAAAGGTAGAAAAATTGCAATCTCAAAGTTGAATATAATGTAAAATTGTGGCTTAAAAGAGTAATATAATGTAAACTTAACACATTTTGAAAAGTTTTATCCACACATATTTGTGTCTATCTATCTAATACTCCCAAATATAATGTAAAATTGTGGTTAAACCTAAACATTTACTTGTGCAAATTGTAGATAAAAACTTAGAATTTTTATTCACTTTTTTAAAAGTGCTAGTGAAATTAGAAATTTGAGCAAAGGTCCAAATTTGAATCGGACAAAAATCAAACCCGACTCGAGAACCGATTTCATGAAAACTATGAACCGAAACCGAACCGAATATGGTCGGTTCGGTTCGGTTTAGGTGTGTTTTTGTCGATTTTGAGTCAAACAGAACCGAATCGAGTCAACCTCGAAACCGAAAATAGGAAGAAAAAAAATGAAACCAGGAGGGTATCGGTCGGCTTGGTTTTTATCGGTTCGGTCGGTTTTGTCGGCCCGGTTCGATTTTTGCTCATCCATGCTCGCCTAAGTGAAATTATACCTTTGCCTACAGTTATTAAAAAGTGTAGGTAAAAGTTCAGACATTTACTTTCTCTTTTATATAATAAGTGTAGGTAAAATAATACTTTTACTCACACTTTTTAAAAAGAGTAGGGAAAGTTATAGTTTTGCTCACACTTTTTATAAAGTGTGCATAAAACACTAAACTTTTACTCATACGTCACAAAAAGTGTAGGTAAAACTTCATATTTCCTCACACTTTTTATAATATGTAAGGAAAACTTACACTTTTGCTTACACTTTTCAAGATGTGTGAATAAAACTTCAACTATGCTCACACTTTTTCTAAAAGTGTAAAGATATGTGGACTTTTGCTCACACTTATTACATGTGTCATTATAAAAAGTGTCATTAAAAGACCTTTTTCTTGTAGTGAAAATACTTGATCTTGAAATTTTTATGGATCCTTCTTGTTGATCCTAGCTTGGCCGGCCATCAAAGAGGGGTGGGGAGGGTTTTGAGTTGTTTTTCACCTTTGAATTATGTGTTTGTATGTGTTTTAAGTAAATATAATACTTGTATAATGTAAATATCTATCAACATGTGTATGTGTCCATATTATGGTTAAGATATTTTGTAAAAAGATGATTAGGGGGGGGGGGGGGGGGGCGGAAATGGGGATAAGGTGGAAGGATTTGATGTATTTTGATGACTAATGGTAGTTAAAGTTAAGTATTATGGGTATTTTGTACATTTAATTAGTTATTAAGTGTAGCGTTAGCTAGAAATCGATTTTAGCGGAACAAAATAAAATATATCGATGTCATAAAAATTATAAAAATGCATTTCTCGCAAGTATTGAGTGAATAAATATTTATCGAGTTGAATTTACGAAAACCGTCGTAAATATATATATATAATAATATATATACAAAATAATTTCAAAACATCGGGTAAACTAATAATATAATTTTTATAGTCTTAAAATGAGTATAAAAACATATCTGGACAATTGTTGGAAGTGTAGACTAACTCTAGTCTATATGAAATGTTCTCAATGATGTTCCATGAATACGCAGCTTAACCCTCCAGGTTACGCGTATTTGATACTCGTAAACCTAGTTTACGAAAATGATGAATAGTGAATCATGAATAGTGATTTTTCTCCGGGAATAAATAGTGTTCTGTGAATAGTAAATTTTGAAATAACTTCTCAAAGTATCAAACCGACTTCAAAAATGATGAATAGTAACCGGTGAATAGCAAATTCCCGAGATGAATAGTGAAATTTTCAAAGTTTGAGAAATGACCTGAAATTACGATTTGTCACAAAAACTACACCTATCCCTGAACCCATCTATAAAACAAATGGCACCTTAGGTTATAAGGGTGATGGATCACCTTTATGGTGACCAGCACACATGAACTATCACCTCTATTTTTTGCATACAGTGGTGATCATCATCACCTTTATTTTATTTTTTGGTTTAAAAGTGTGTGTAAAATATATTATGGGTATATGATGCTGACGTGAATATAATGAGAGTAAGAGGATTAGGTGTCGTGAAGAGGCTTCCCTCTTGATTACGCGACAATCTCCACATCGCTATAACAAACCTCCACAACTAAACCCCCCACTCACAACAAACCTCAACCTCTTCATTTGGGGCCCACCACTACAACTTTATTTTTTTTTCAAATTTCCAAATAAACTAAATTTATTTCATTAATAATTAAAATACATTAACAACACAATAATAAGAAAAATAAATACGATACGTAAAAAAAACAACGACACGGGGAAAAAAAATACAACACATACTAATGGATCGGATCTTCGGCATCCCACTTCGGGTAATTTTTCAAAATCTCCCAAGCGTGAACATACTTGAACTCCTTCCCACCAAAGCGTTGCTCAAAGTTTAGTTTCACATTCTCGAGATGATCGTGGTCATTTTCACCACTTTGACGCTGCAAATGTTTGTAAATAGCGTTGAATTTTTGGCAATCAATGATAATCCTCGACCATTTACCCGTGATTGAATTTTTGGTACGATGGTCATCGGTAGTCTGATCATTGAACATCTCCATAACTTCGTTCCAAAATAAATCTTCAAAACGGTTATTTCTCATATCTCGAGCTTGCGAAATTTCTATCCAAATTTGCGCAAACAACATTTCTTCAAACTTGTTCCACAACTCACACACACAAGTTACACACAACTCACACACACAAAAATGTCTCGCAAATATTTCTCTCAACAATTCCCAAGTTCACAACAAGCTGCGGAAACTACCTTTCCAACTCCACCAGAAAAAGTTGAAGTTTATTCAACACCACCAGAAGATGTCTTTCCGGTTTTCCAACCGAAAAATGTATTTTTAAACAGTCCACCTCTTAACAATCCAATTGTTAACACTCCACCTGTTAACAATCCACCTGATAACAGTCCACAGGTGGACCTTGAAAACAATCCATTTGGGTTAAGTGAGGCTTCCCTTCGTCAACTTGCACAGGACGAGGAAAATTATAGAGAGATTATGGAACAGGAGGCACGCGAGGAAGCTGCTCGTCGTGAACAAGAAGCCAGGGAAGCTGAATATCTTTGGGTGAACTACTTTGACATCATGGAAAGAAAGTACTTTAATGACGAGTTTTATTCCTCTTCAAGTGACGAGGGTTGGAACTCAGATGATTCGTATTATTAAGTTTTAGTAGTTTTATTTTCATCAATCTCGTTGTAGTTTTAATGTTTAAGCGTATTATGTATTTGCTGTTTTTAATTAATATTCAATTAATGTAGTATTTTAACTTAAATGTTCAATGTAATTTATGTTTTTAATTTTTTATTTGCGTTCTTTTTTCTTCCAAAGTCATTCATCTTCTATTATAAAAAACACTTCACCTTCAAAAACAATTTATATTTTTTTTCCCTCCAAATATATTAATTCATAATCCAAAACAAAAAAAAAAAAAAAAAAAAGGAAAAAAAGTACACGACAAATCTTTGTAGTACAGACGAAGAGCAAAGTGACGACGAGCTACGGTGAGATAGCCCGGTGTCGTGAAAAGCTACGGCGAACATCCACGTCGAACGGCGAACATGAACGACGAGCCCAAACCTAATCCTTTAATAACAATAAAATGAAATGTTTACTCCATTTTAACTATGATTGGGGCAATCCTCTAGGGACAAGATGCATGGCAATAATGTTTACTGCGTTATATTTCTAGCATAATAAATGTGCTGGAAAAGACAGAAATGGCGGCATTAGTTTTAACGAAAATGTTATGCTCTTTGTAGGTTTTGACTCGCTATGGTTTGATGATGACACGTGGAAATGACGTGACATATTGTGGTTATAAATTAGTCGATGTCGAAAGTTAGTGTGACAATAATTTTGCATGGGGATTTGAGTTGTAACGGTTGGGGAGATGATGTAGTTTTATTGCATAAAAGCAAAATCCTCGTTTTTGTTGTCAAAATTCTTCACTATTGTTAAATGGGTTGACTATTGCATGCAAAAAGGAAGAATAACAAAGACAAATGAGTACTATTGTTTTCATTTGAGTTTTATGAGCATTGAGATGTGTTAGACTTTGGTTACCTTTAGTTTCGTCAAATAAAAAAGGATTTGAAAGTTCAATAAAGCAACTTATGATGCTTACATATGTGTATGTATGCTTGCTACAAAATGGATTAGTTAATCATGTCAATTAATAAGTACTATCCCACTAAGATCAAGGTCATTTCTGAGACTTCCAAACATTGATTCAAAAACTTGTTCTCATATTTCCGAAACATGAATCGAAACAATGATTCTTGAATTGTATTCATGTACATGTACATGTTGCGGAAATGGGTAGGTATGAAATTCTAGCTTTTATGTTTATATTTCCGAAACATAAATCGAAACAATGAACCGAAACTTGTTCTCATGTACATGTTGCGGAAATGGGTAGGTATGAAGTATATATAGACGTTATAAATAGCTCTTTATAAATTATAACACGTTGATAGATCTATTTGAAGGACATAATTTTCATTTATCAATTATAATAGTAGATGATATTGTGTTGTTACAAGCTGTCTGAATATGACAAGAGAGACAAACATGTGTGAGAAAAATATGAAAACAATACCATTATTAACTTACACCAAATAAGAAGGTATTAAAGGTTGTGTGGTATACAAGTCAAAGTCAAAACCAAATATCATCTTAACAACTAAATCGGCCATTCATTGTTATCTTATTATTGGACTAAGTGTTCATTCATTATGATCTTGAAATAGATTACATGACAAAGTATAATGGCATTGTTTTCCCTTTTTAATTTACTGTCTTTGTATCAGATGTACGTGATGTTATAACACTCAGGCACGGAGCCAGAAACAAATATGATCGAGTGCACAATTTTTTTTAACCGTAATAAAATAAAGTTTAAAATGCTAACTAAATAAGACTAAAAACACATTTCGATGGATCGGGGTTATTTAAGATACATTTGAGAAAATTCGATGTTTTTTCTTAGAATTAACATGACATTGAAAAAATCCATAAGTATCCCGGACACCCACGGAACCCCCTGGCTCCGTCCCTGATAACACATTAACACCTTACAAGTAATGTGTCCTTGGCTAACCATTGTGTCTTTTTCTTTTCTCAAACAACCAAGAATATAATGCACTTTCTATATTTTAACGTTATATATAACTTATGTATAACAAAACTTGAGTACATCCATGTGATGATGTGACTCAAAACCATGTTAACCAAGCACACAAGTACACATATTAAGTGAGAAAAAACATGTGAATTGTGATTTACCCAAGTGGTCCAAAGGTGCAAGTGGTTTGGAGTTTGATGGCTTAAGTGGTATGTGTAATCAAGGTTATAAATAATTGGTGCTGAAGCGTGCATTGGACGTAGATCGAAGTTCGCGGCTGCTCACCTAAGGCGAAGCAGGTTTTCATGTTTATAAAGGCGTTACATAGGTACAAAGTATGAAAATGTTTATATATTCATTTCATAATTCATATATATCGAGTTTACAAAACATGTGGCGTATAAGGCGTAATGCAAGATGGACGTGGCAGCGTATTTACCAAAGTTCTCACGCTTTTCTTTGATGCCTTTTAGAACAGTGTGTGTAATAGAGTTTGTATTGCTAGACATCTAAATCACTCCATATTTGAAAAGGAACACGTAATTATTATGAAGCGTGGTCATTATCGTTTCAAAAGGTTATGTTTTAAGTTAGTTTGGGACAATTTATGTTATTATCGAATATTATGAAAGTAACGTTTAATATGTACACTATTATCAGGCATAGGGGCGGACTTAGGAGGTTTCCGGGATTGATCACCAAACCCGATGAATGTTTGTCGCCTAGTGTAAGTATTTGTTAAAATATCGAATTTCCAGAAATGAACCTGGTCATGAAATTATGGGTCAAATAAACACATATCTTATTTAGTTAGGAAACTAATATTTCAAAAGAAATAAACGTTTTCTTAATTTGTTTACTAGAAATCGAACCTTTTAGTTTATTTCTATTTCTCTTATACCCGTAATTTTTTTTGCACCTGATGACTTACTGTCCTGGATCCGCCATTCAGGCAAAATCGTGGCTATAATATTTCATTGAAGGCTATTATAATTAATCAAGTATTAGACTCTATATCTCACGTCGGCTTTTTTAGTAACAATATAATGGGGATCATAAAATTTTCTTACTCATACTTGTAGTAGATGTTAAATAAAAAAAAAAAAAAAAAAAAGAATATGCTTATAACTCATTTTTGTTGAAAACTGGAAATTCTGGAAACAAAAATAAGTGTGACATAATAAATGCTACAATAAATATAGTGGGTGTAGTCGTTTTTGATCCATATATATCACGAACACATGCTTTTGAAAGATTTTATAGATCAAGTTCACACATTGTTTTCTTTCCAAATCAGACATTAACTCAAATGGACCTTAAAGTAAGAAGTGAGCAAATAAATACTACCTCTAAAAAGTACACGTTTATTTTTAGTAACGAATAATTATCTCTTTTTAGATAACTTGAGGAAATAAAGTCTTTTTTTCTTCTGTCTTCAGTGTACATAGTTTAACTGTTATTTTTGCGGCTGTTTTCAAAATTTTCCGATCATCTAAACGTGTTCATCAATTAGGTTTAAAATATTTTCTAAGATTTTAGAGACATCTTACCATTCTGAGAATAGTCAGTAAAAAGTTTATCAAATACAAAATTAATATAAAAGTTTTTAAACTTCAAAGAAAGGAGAAAAAAGTACTTATAACATAAAGACATAAAATGATGGGTAGACATACCTTTCACATTTTATTTATTTTTTTTTTCCCATTTTTTAATAACATAATTATTAAATTATATTAAAATAGATGATATTTAATATCCAATGCTTATAACAATAAAATGAAACACAAACTATAGCAAAAAGATTAGAGATACAATTGGTTTTAATTCAAATTTAGTTTTATTGCACCACTAATTTAATGTTGCAACTAGTCCTTGTATACTTCTAAAATACAATCATGTTTGCTATAAAAAATCAAATACTTTTTTATTCTAGACAATTTGTCAAACAAACATAATAATTGGAACCAAGGATGGCAATGGGCAAGAAAAAACCCGCAATCTGCGGGTACCCGCACATAAATGGGTGGGTAAAATCGTCAGTTTTCACCTGCGGGTGGGTTGTGGGTGAAAATCTATACCCATTAGTGGGTGGTGGGTTGGTGACGGGTGAGGCATACCCATCGCGGGTAAACCCATGACACCCATTTAAAATACCAACTAGTATACCATTCAAAATACCCGTGGTTGCACCCATAAACACATGTTAAAATTAATTATACTAATTAAAATATTTATGATCACTACAAGAAAAAGTGCCTATAGTGACAAAAATTTAGTGCCGACTTTTTTTTTTGTCACTATTTAGGCAATATAGTGACCATATACCATATAGACACTAATATTTGGTCACCCGTAAACAATTAGTAACCAAGCTCAAAAGTGGTCATTAATTTAGTCAATAAGTATATATGGGTTATTTTCGATATAAAATAGTGAATTATTGGTCACGACATTTTTAAAAGTCGGTGACGAAAATGTGGTCACTGTGTGACATGTATAGGCGTATAGCCGGTGTTGTATACATAACATAAATAAATTTTATAAATATAGGTACCAATTAGTCCAACAAAAACTACAACGAAATAATTCCATAATATAAGTACCAATTATACACATCTCACATAATACTCTGTATTTCTGTAAGTATAGGCACCAACAAACAATTAAAATATTATATCTTTTCTAATTATCCTAATTCCCAAATTAATTTCGAAAGAAATTTTAAATTCAACCATACTCACATCTCACATACTCGCACATAGGTCCGTTATTGCATGGTAAACATTTAATAGTTACCAAGTCTCAAGAAAATACATTAACCTAAAAGTTTGTTTGAGTTTCAAGACTAAAAGGATATGAAAGATCAAATAATCACAGTTGTATACACGTGATTTGGTGTAATGATGTTTAATTGCTACTTTTATACATGTATTTAAGTATATTGTGAACGTGGTATTTGGCAAATTGATTGGTGTCTTGTTATGCAATTTCATATTTAGTTTTCATATCATGGTTTTGTAGTTTTGTTGCATTCACACTAACCCATGGGTTTACACGTGGGCAATAAATACCCGCAGGCATGGGCATGGGTAGAAAATTGTACCCATTGACGGGTGACAGGTAGGTGACGGTGAGAAAAAACTATGGGCGGGTATAGTTAGAGGTACCCGTGCCCATTACCCATGGGTGCCATCCCTAATTGGAACCACATCACAAGCCCATACAAAGACCCAAACTAATAAATATTAGAGAAGTGTCATATTATTATATCTTGTTCTTGGCATAATGGCCGGTTTAACTTGAGACCAAACTGAAGCTGATCAGATCAAAGAACATGAGAAAAAGGGTGAACCGAAGATCGAAACGAAATACATTCTGTCAAGTCTGCCGATCTAATTTTAGACAGGTTTCTCGATTTAATCCGATCCGCGATCTATCATACTCAGCCCTACTTTGCACAACTCTTTTAACTAGATCACAACACATAAAACCATCACCCAACTTCCATTAATGTCATCATCATCTTTCTAACCAAAAACACACAAACCAAAGCCATGTCCTCAGCATTAAATAATCAAGATTTCATTATAACCCTAAAAAACACAAACCAACCCCAAAACCATGTCCGGATCTTGTTGGGCCTGTATGCGTATTATCTGGGCTAATACGCTACCTTATTTTTATGTCGGTTTTGGTCATGAGGCCTATTTCCAAATCTCAAAAACCCTAAAACTTTTCTATATATATTGTCTTCATTCACATTCGTAATCCCAAAAACCCTACGTCTCTGAAGATTTTATAATCGTCAAAAAATCACTTTGAGTAATCTATCTAGGTCCATGCAGAGTGGGAAGACGATGGATGTCGAAGTTGACAGACTAAGCAGTTTGCCAGATGATCTTATATATAAAATCCTCTCGTATGTTGACATCGTATATTGTATTAGATTAAGTGTTTTGTCATCTAGATGGAGGTTTATTTGGACTTCATTACCCAATCTCAATTTTGAAAGAATCGAACTAAATAGCAGATCCTCACGCTATCATGAATTTGTTAACAATGTTTTCTCTTTCAATAATAAGATAGACGTGTCTTCTGTAAGCCTGAAGCTTGTTGTACGCGATCCTGAATTGTCTGTCAAAAGAATTCTCGAGTATGCATTCTCTCACAATGTCCAACAACTGTCTTTCAGGATTACAGATTTGAAAATTCCTCCCTCTTGGTTAAGTTCTAAGTCGCTCAAACATCTCACAATCATTACGACTGCTATTGCTTGTAGTTCCTATTCCCCTTGGGATCTCCCAGCTTTAACCACATTACATCTCAACCATGTCAATTTGCATAACTGCAGTACTTCTGTTTTAGCCATGTGTCAAAACTTGAAGAATCTTACCTTAGAGCGATGTTATGTGTTTAAACGTGAAGACTCTGATGGTGTTACTATAAATGAAGACTCTGATGGTTTTACTATAAATAATTCCCGACTTCTTAGTCTCACGTTAAAAAAGGTATATTGGGATGTGGCTTTTGTACTTGTGGACACACCTCAACTGAAGAACCTAATATTGGTGGACTCATCTGAACAGGAGGAGGAGGAGTACTACCACTATAGAACTAGAAGTATTAGTGAATTGTCAGGGGTTACAATTTTTGCACGTGACCTTACCTACTTACGCATCAAAGGTTCTTATTTTCCGGAGTTATTCTTCGATGGATTTCCTTCTTTGGAGAAGGTGGATCTTTGTATATCTTCTTCGCAAGAGACAGATGTTCATAAAATCTTTGATCTGTTTCAATGTCTCCAGAGTGTCAAATCTCTTGCACTTAGCTTGGAGATTGTCGAGCTTCTTTCTACCCCGAAAGAAATTATCTTACATCAACCTTCCCCGTTTCCTAGCTTAAAGAGTTTAAAGATTTATCCAAGTTTAAAGACTTGGAAGTCACAGGATTTAGAGACTTATCCATTAGAGAGTAGTTTAGATATATTTCGAACTCAACCAGATCAGGAGCAAGAAGCAATGATAATAAAATTGTCTGCTGAAGTTACAAAATATTTGCTCGACAGTTCTTCAAATGCGACCTTTACAATGGTCTCACATGAGGAGGCTAGAGCTATAAAAATCACCAAAGCGGCACACAGCCTTGTGGCAGCTTTATGGAAGATTCTAGAGCGAGTGGAAGCTAACGTGGAGTGGAAGAAGACACATGATGATAGCTTCTTTGAAGATTTCAAAATGAATATTTTGCCACTCGAGAATACTGAAGTGATATTCTGCACACTGCAAAATATAAAATTACTACTCACCAATGTGCCTGCATCAAAAAGGGTTCAGACGCAAGCATGTTTTTCTAGATTGTCTGAAAAAACCAAGACCGTCGTGAATAAGATAGTAGTTGATATGAAGAATCAATGTGATATAAAACAACGCAAGTTCAGTGGGTACTTGGATGAAATTTTTTTGTCTTCTTAGAGAATGGCTTCTGAAGGACTGGTGCATTTGGATCAAACTAAAATGGTTGAGTATCTACAAGAACGATGGTAGAAACTGCAATGGAATTGGGAGCTTTTTTCATCATATTTGTATATCCACTATTCCTTCGTCCTAGCTAGTAACGATATCTATATGGGTAATCTGGATTGTGATTGATAAAAGGTTGTCAAATATGAGAATGAATGTTTGTTATATGATGGGTGTTTGGGTGTCGAATTTCAAAAGCAATAATCAACTAAAATCAAATCATTTTGCTATAAAAACATCAAATTTTTTAATTCAAGACAATATTAATAACAAAGAAGTGTCACATTATTATATCTTGTTCTTGGCATACATTTAAAGAGGGCTAAAAATAATCAAAATCGATACTTTCCCACTCTAAAAAAGGTTCATGAGCACACATAAGCATAAATATGGCGCTAGATTCCTAAAAACTAATGAAAATCATTCACTAAGAGGTGAACTTTGACAGAAAGTGAACACGAGAAAATGTGATTCAATGGTCTAAGTGTACCTCAAATGCAAGAAAAAAGCGCAATGCTTTGCTACTCCATCACAACTTTAGCACCAACAGCTTTCATTTTCTCGATTATTTGTTCGGCGTCTTCTTTGGTCACTCCTTTTTTGAACCGTAGGCGCCTTTTCAACTAATTTTTTGCTTCCTTAAGCCCAAGATCCGTACAGCTTCTCACTTCCTTAATAATCTTGATCTTTGAAGTTGCTTCAAATGAGTCCAATTTCAGTTCAAAGACAGATTTTTTTTGCTCCCCCTTGACCTTTCGCCCCCGTACCGGCTAACCCAGCTACTCCTCCTTTCATCACGGCAATGACTGGTGGCTCCATACCCATCTTTTTCATCATTATTTAAGTAAGTTCTGAAACTTCGGCTAATGTGAGTGATGACATTTCATCTACTAGTCTCCATACACGGTCTGTTGGAGGGCTGCGGTGTTCAGTTGGATCAAATATTGCATGGCCATAATCAGTTTGTAGTCTTCTTTGATCAATTTCGATTTCTTCTTCTTCTTCTTCTTCTTCTTTCACTTGTGTTGCCGGTTGACTAAAGTTTCTAGTAAAAGAGGCTGACTTTATAGAACTGAGTGCAATAAGAGGAGAGCGTATGGATTTGGAACAATCCTCCTTGGGGTAAATGATGTCTAAGCCTTACAAACAAGCTCATTTCTGAATTTTTACTGACACTGGTTTAGTTTTTGACTGGCCTGAAGATAAGCCATTCGTTAGATCATGCTGTAGAAACTAGTTGTCTGCAAGAATTAAAAAAAAAAACAAAAAACAAAAGGAGTTGGGTAATGCCGTTGTAAAATTCATGAACATCAATCAACGAGCTTAAATCATTGCATTATATGAAAGAAACATAATGAGAAGTTGCATCACTGACTAGTTGTACTTTGATAAACACGTTTCTTAATTTGCAAATATTCTGAGCAAAGTAAGCGGAAGAGAAGGATAATAAACTAGTTTTAGAAGCCTATCACCAGAATGAGTCAAAACAGGTTGGATCGGGGTAGATCGACCCACAAACGCACTTTGTTGTTTGTTTTCTTGGTTTTACACATACTAGACTTTCAATTATTATTATAAAGCTATATTATCCATTTAACAAACTTTTTGGACTTGCCTATCTGACCTATAACATGCAAAGTGTAACCCAGATCGACCAGTTTACTAAAGAATAGGCCGAAATTCCTGCCTCCATAAGAAAGCATCCCATCCTAAGTGATAACACAAAGCACAAGGTCCTTCACTCCATATCGATGGGAGTTAAACATGCATCACATTCCCTATTTGGTTTCGCTGATTATAATACAAACTGTACCAAACTATTGTATGCGATACCTCCATATTTGTTCTATCACCTTCGTTATTTGGTTTCACAGATTATAAAACAAGCTATATATACCAAAACATTGTATGGCAACTCCCACTACTACAAAAATTGACATAGAGCCCGGTTAAAAATGCCTATAAAGCCCGGTTTTGCATGAGGGCACAAAGGGGGAGGGACTCTATGAGGAATTGCCATAGAGCCCGGGCGTTAGGAAAGGGCTTTATAATTTGTAATAGAGCCCGGTTTGTAACCTTGCTTTATGTTATTTAAAAAATTATTCTCAAATGAAGGGGGCTCTATTCTCAAATTAATCTCGATCTAGTAGTGTCCATATCTGTCTGTTCTATCACCTTCCCTGGTTTCGTTAACGAGTTAAAGAACTTACTAAAAGGCATAACAAGCATAAAGATTCAATTCTTATGAAATGACAAGAGTAACTACTTGTCAGTTGATTAAGCAATTTGCAAGTCATTAGCATTAGTTAAGCACCTTAGTAACGAAGTGTACGTCAATAACCATCATAACAAGGATTTGTTAGACGTATATTTGTAGCTTATGGTACCTGTAATTAATTAATAGGTTTAGCCCATATTAGTACTTGTTTCTAGAATAATCTTTAGAGCATTTACAATGCATCAAATCTTTAAAAATTTAATGTATTTAATGCATTTAATGCTACACACATTTAGTTACTAAAGCTTTTAGGAAAGACTTGAGTTCACCAAGTCTTTTTAAAAAACTTTACAAAAAGTTTTTGATGCAATCTAGAAACCATCCTCAAAGACTTTTTGTAATAGTAAATAGCTTTTACTTGTTTGACCCATTGGAGACGCTCTTATGGGGTTATATACTGTAATTATGATTATTGAATAACAAGCCAATTATTCACTCCAACATGATATCATAGCCTTCATCATAACCCTAACCATAATTATTACATTTCTTTTTCTTTTCGTCGTCCTGCACTCCCCAAAAAAATAAATAAATAAATAAATAAAAAATAAAAAATAAAAAAACTTCCACCACTAACAGAGTTTGTTTACTGTTTTCCCATCCTTTATGCGTAGTTCTTAGAGCGAAGGGTGTGGGCACGCCGTCGGCTTACCTGGCACCTCGCCGTCGCTCGCCACCACACCGCCCCCTTCATCGTGGCTCGTCAGGTATTCGGCGTGGGTGACGAAATGTCTGACATTTGTTTTCTTCTTTTAACTGATAAAAATAGGTTTTTGTGTGTGTGTGTGTAGTGTATGTGTGTAATGGTGGCCCCCAAATGAAGAGGTTGAAGTTTGTTATGAGGGAGGGGGTTTGTTGTGGTTAGTTGTGGAGGTTTGTTATGCTGATGTGACGCTGAGGTGGCAGTGATGAAGAGGTTAACCTCCATCACCACACCTTCCCCTCTTATGTCTTACATGTCCCCACCAGAAGACACTATAATTCATTTCCTTTTCCTAGTCATTTAAATAACATCCTCGTAACTCCCAACATCGTTAAAAACCTGGATTTTGATCTTTAATTTGTTCGTAATAATAAATGTACCTTTGAATTTGATAAATTTGGTTTTTCTATCAAAGATTACTTGACCCGTCGGGTTCTTCTCTGATGTGATACACTACAACATTGACTACAATTAGATGGGACATTTTGACGTTTTCGGCGGGAACAAGTCCCCACCAACACTAGTCGCTGATACTTTTGGCGGGGACAAGTTTAATCTTTTGGCGGGGACTTGTGGGACCCACGGCCTTTGGTCTAGTCAAAGATTGTCCAGCGTGGCATCTCTTTTGGCGGGGACATGTCTATAGGTGATGATGAAAATATAAACATATTAAAGTAAATAAACGCAGCGGAAAACATCACCAACAACGGATCCATATAGCCATATGATCAATCAATAAAACAAACACAAGGTTTATACCTTTGAAGCGTGAATCCGGTTGCAAGACACCAATCACCACACGAATGGATGCTAGAAACCAAAAGACCTGTTGGATCGATGTACTCTAACCAAACTAACTTAACTAGCTTGTTTAAGGTTTAATAACCTCGGATAAATCCTAAGTTATTAACAATGAAACACTGAGTAATCTTTATTAAGTATGCGGAATTTACTCAATAAATCTAAGAAGAATAACTTTATTAACTCTAAATCTGCTTCTTATGCAGATACTTCAACAACACTAATAATATCGAACTCTCTAAACTCTAAACAACTTTGTAATCGTAAACTCTAAGACTTATGAATTCTCTCTCTAAATTCGTACCTCTAATGCCAATCTAGGGGTCCTTTTATAGGCTCAAGGATAACCCTAGTCGGTTTACAATTGTATCCTTGTACGACAAGTAATCTATTCTAGAATTACAAGACTTTCCATAAACGAATAAACAGTTCTTTAACTCTTGCAGATTTTGACCTTCATGTGCGAGACTTTGACTTTATCTTTAGCAACTTTGACTATTTGACTTTCTCCAGCTTTGCCATTCTCAAGATTTTGTCAATCGACTTTAACCTGCTCAAAGACTTTCATATCCCAACAATCCTCCCCTAACTTGAATTCTACTTGATTGACTTCAAGTTCCTTTGTAGTTTAATCTTTCACTTTTCCAGCTTCAAGGAATGATTGTCTTTGTCTTTGGATTGTAGTTTCTCAGACTTTATCAAAGTATCTTTAATCTTTTACAGCATCATCCAAAGAAGCTCCATCTTTTCAAAGAACACAACAACATATGACAGTTTGTACATTAATTCAGTTTAAGTTGCATACTATTCTCATCACTTCAAGGTGTGTTAACTCCTGTGAGAGGTGAATCATTGAAGATTAATGGATTTTAGTCTCTTTACCAAAGCCATTAACTTTGGAGTAGCCAAATGTTTTGGTGTGTAAGACCATGGTACATTGATAACCATATGATTTTTAGCAAATCACCAGCTATCAACAGATTTGATTTGTCTTTACCAAAAGCTGTACCCTTTTTGACTAGTTAGTTCTTTTATCTAAAGGTGAACTAATTACCAATAATGGTTTTTCCACAGCCTTTACCACAAGCCATTTTCTTGTGAGCTAGCCAACTCTTCACTTAAATAGATATGGTGAGTTGATTACCATACAACTTATTAGCAAGTTGTCAACTAAAAACGGATTTGAGATATCTTTACCAGAGCCGTTTGCTCATGGATTAGCCAATCCTTTTGTAACCATGGTGGATTGATAACCTATTGATGTTACCATCTCAAAAACCATTTATTCAACCTTTATTTCAAAATATTTATTACTTAGCAAAAGGTTTCTTTCTAAAAATTCGTTTAACTGGTTTATTTCTGCAAACAAGATACTTTGATGAAAGTATCGACTATGACGCACAGATTTTGAATAAAAGTACTTGATGTATCAAAAGTATTTATTTAAATAAAATTCATACCAGTTATTGATCATCCTCAGCAATAGTAGTCCAATTAATAAACAAATTGATGACCATGAGAGCAGTTTCATTTTCTTCTTCTACCTCCATTCCATGCTCAAACATCCTTCTCATAAGTTCAACAGTGAGAGGATATCTTCGTCAAACATATGAATCATTGTCCCATTTTCCAAAATTCTAGAACATGAACTCCTGATTCTTCAAAGAATCTCCAAATGCAATCTCCCTCCTTGATTTTTCGAAATATCATCATTGCTCTGTTCTTCAGCTTCCCATGCTGTAGTGAGATCTCCAAGTAGTACTAGGCCAATTCCTTCTAAAGGATGATGTTCAAAGTAGTCGCTCACCAAGTGATATAAATGGAATAAATCCACTCTGTCAATTGCATGTAGAACATCCCATAGCCTATTAAACACTTTAAAGCTTTCATCATCTCTGTGGAACATCATATAGTTTCCTTTGTTAGGTCACTAGTTTTACAACACAAGCTTATGAGAGAAGAGATAAGGCGATTGAACAAGCTAAACACACACACACTCACGTATAAATGTAACTGGTTATGTAAAGAGAGTGAATGAGAGAAAAACTTGAACAACCAACCCTCAAGTGAGGGTTATTACAATGTATTTATAGGCAAGGAGCTAGGGCAACACTCCCTCTCCTTCCCTATTCATTATTGGGCTTGGATCAAGCTTATGGGCCTTCTACATAAGCTTGACCTTAAACAAACATAAAGGCCATAACAAAGCTACCTATTACATATGAAATATAAATACTTGAAATACTGTTTAGGAGTGATTCCAACAATCTCTCCCTCAAGTATATATGAATGTAAACGGTGAAGGCGTTGATGTAATAGTAGCAGCGTGACGCCTTCGACATTCTTCTTTCTTGTGAGAGGAATTGTCTTGATTCAACAATCTCCCAGGTAGAGAGATTGTTATCTTTGAACAGCTTATGCTTCGACGCCATCTTTAACTTTGTTCTTTGATCATTGTTCTTTATGGTGAGAGTGATAGTATGTTGTTGTCCGTGATCACCGCCTCAAAGTTCCGCATCGCTTCCAGTGTCTCCACGTCATTCTTCAACATGCTCACACGCTCTTTGACGTTGGAAATCAATATTGATGAAGTTCTTTAAGTCTTTGACTTTGTAGATTCTTTGAGTAGATGAAGAATCATTCGATCGATGTTGTGTTGCATTGATAGAACTTCCATTAGTGATGATGTTGGCGCGAGCATGAGAAGAATCAAGACGATCATCCCGCCCGGAGCTTCCATAAGAAGAAAACATTTCAAACGGTTAGTAATAAGCGGTTTCCGTCACTTACAAGTTTGAACTTCGAGAGTGTTAACAAAGATAGTGTGAAAACACCACTCTAATTCTTACAAAGGCCGCCTCGAACCGGAGTCCCACAAGTGAGATAACGCGATGTACCGGTACATCTACAGCCAGATGAGTCGCCGAGGTACACCGAAGCATCACCTCACGATCAGACCGCTTGAGACACACTCGCGCAATCCACGGAGTTACCGGCGACCCGGTCGTGGTCGCTTGATGTTGACCCGGCAGAGTTTCCATTCATCATCAATCGAGGATCACAGATGTGAACCTCTCATAAATGTTCTCGCCATGATTGCTAAGATCCGTGAAGGACTCGATATGAACCACCGATAATCTTATTTGTTGATCATCAAGTGATTAAATGTCAAGTGTTCCTAAGAGATCTTTTGATGAATCTCGTGGCTCTAGACTCAATAGTGTGCTTTTGGTTTTCCGAGAGGAGACTAGGAGAGGGTCTCCTTCTTCAATACCAGCGATCTCTAAGAGAAAGACAATAGTTTACGTAGGGTTCCCTGTGAGAATGAAACAAGCTTCTTTTGAGAAAAACTTGAGTGGCTAAGAAGGTTTAGTGCATGCGTCACTGGGTCCATGACGACTTTTAATCTTCAACACCGGTGTCACTAAATGACAACCAGTAGCATATGAATTGAACCCGGTGTCTGTCCTAAGTTGAAATAACTGAGGGGCTTTCTTTTCATCCTTTACTTTACATTTCTTTTTGATTCTTCAACTCCTTCTTTTTCCGATTCTCATTTTCTCCTTTTTACAATCATTCCTAAGGACTTCTAACACTAACTAATGGTAGTGTCATTGGGTAGATCCCTCCTCGGCTCAAGGATCATAGGACGGTTATTCCTAACCTTAGTCACCTTATAACTCCATAACTAACCTATGTTTGCCATTAAAACCATCAGATGTGAAAATATCTCTCAGAGGGTTTGTTAATGAAAAACATGTTTGAACCATCTGGAGAGATGATGTTTTGCATAAATACTCACCCTCCACATGTGCTTAATAGTTTTAATGGTTAAATGCACAGTGAGGAAAGAGCGTGCACTTTTTTGAATTGATCCATCAAGATAGACAATCCCCTCATGAGACACGGTTACGTTGCATAGTTAAAGAGTTACATTGTCCGCTTTTAGGTGACAACTAGCTCTAATAACTACCTTGAAGGTGTAGACAAACCTCGAAAGGTTGTCATACCCGCCAGAGTTCATGTCTATCAAGAGTTTCTCGAATGGTACATTCTACTCGCGACAAGTCCTTTGAGACACGCTTACATCACTAGCTTAACTAGCTTGAAATTATTACCCGCCCAGACAAGTCTTTTCGAAGTTACTACCGCTTAGTACCGCCAATTCGAGGTTAAGTCCGAGGTACACGCATTTGCATTTTGTACAACATATTTCTTATCACACAATTTTCTCCCCCTCAAAAATGGCATATAAAATGTTATTTTTGAATGATTGAGAATAAATATGACCATTTCGAGTGTTGCGGGAAGATGACCACTATGAACAATTTGTGAACAAACATTTTAATTCAAATACTCCCCCTCAACTAGTGATATAAACGGTTGAGGTTTTAAAATCATATGGGGAAGTACTTGTCTTTTTGAGCAAAACCTTGAAAGATGAAAGGTTTGATAGGTTTTACTCAAAAAAAAATAAGAAGCTTTCGCTCCTTTTATAAGGATTGTAATCGAGGCATACCACGTGGTCCTTTCTTGACCATTACGGGTTGTACAATCGTTATGTGTGCACAAGCCATTCACACATATAATCATACATCCAAAATCATATGAAGGAAACAATTCAAGGGTACCGTGAAGTGCGTGATGTTCCCTGTGAGCGCGTATGCGTTGAAAGCCGGTGATGTTAATCATGGGTCGACCACCAACATAGCTCTCCAAACGCCTCGAATCGATCCCTTCAACAACCGCTCATCAATCATGGTGATGATGCGCTTCACATCCCTCCTTCGCCCGAGAATTCCATAGGATTCCCAACTTTCAGCGATATCCTTCAATGCAGACGCCAATCCATCCCTAACCATTTTCAAGGTATGATCCCCGAATTTGTGGAGCTCACTACACGCCATTAAGCGCTTTTCGAAGTTCACTGCGGTAAACAACGCCGAAAGGTTTGCCGATGAGCTGAAGTTGTTTAGCCTGGTTGATGTGGGAAGATCAAGCTGGTGGAGTGAAGTTTACACGCTTTCGATATGATTCAACAGCCATCCGATATCTTCGACACGCTTCTTGATCACGATGCGCCTAATGAAGATGAGAGAACCGACTTGATAAATTCACGTTGAACTTCGCTTGAGAATTGTCTCATACGACCCTATACTTTGGCAAGGTACATGTCTTCGATGTCGTTTAGGGACAAATTCTCAAAGTCACTCGGAGAATCCATAGTCCTCCGTTCATCTTGTCGCTTGACTATGATATTCTTCAAGAATGTGTAGTCCCACTTAGACTTGAGATCAATGTGTTTGATGGCCACGATGTCCTTGGAGCTATACACTTGATGTTGAGACTTCAACCGCGTCAGAGTAGATTCTTCGGCGCTCGTGCCAATGATGAATCCCATACAATGCATCTTGGTCGTATGCTTGCACGCTGTCGTAAAACAAGTGATTTGTACGCTCCTCGATAGCTATGCATTGAGTAAATAGTCACTGGAATGGAAGAGTCAATGATGTAGCGATTTTTCGTGAACCATCGCTACCGTAAGAGAAAATCCGTGTCTCTAAAAAGTATCGAAGGGAATCCTTGGTTCGTCTGCTTGGCCAATGGTCTAGAGGTTTGGTCCGTCGGTGTAGTATGGAGGGTTGTCCCTTTGTGTGAAGTCAATGTTTGCTTCCGGATTGAGCCAATCCATGTTGTTAGACATGGCTCGAGCGATGTTCTCCGATGATATTCGACTCGAGCGCTTTCAGAGTCGTCTTGTAGAAGTTGAACGCTTCATTCTTGATTCGCTTCAATTCAGATTTCGTCATTTTCTTCACATGGAACTGTTCTTGCAAAAGTTTTATGCTGCTCCAATGTAGAACCGTCTACCAATTCTTGACCTTCATCAGTGTAGGGAGTTTGATTGACAAGTGTGGAGAACCATTCAAACTCTTCGTCATCTAGCCATGATACAACTCCAGCCGAAGTCGTCTTCTTCTTTGTGGAAGGCCTTGATGATGATACCGTTTCGCACTTGTTTGGGTGAGGTGGGTTGTTGTCGGGCTCAAGGACCTTTCATCGTCACCACCCGAATACTCAAAGTAATCACCGCTTTATGAGTCGGTGGTAACTCGGAATCGCCCCGAGGTTTATCAAGAAGATCGAGGTGGTGGAGACTTATGTTGAGAAGAAGTCCGTGGTGGAGGAGGTGGCATCGGGTAGATTTACCGCATCGCTTCCGACGCTTCGCAGCAGTCCTTATCCTTATCATCGCCATCTCTTGGTCGCTTGGGTTGATCGGTGACTCCTTGCATGATGATCCGAGTTGAAAGTCAAGTAGAATTTCGAAAAATTTAGCTTCATCCGGTAAACGCTCCAGATCGCTTTGACATTTGCATCACAAGTTTAGCGATTAACTCGGATTCAGAGAGATCAACTTCTTTGGCCATTGTATGTTTAACCAATGCACGATGTTAGGTGAGTTGTCCGAAAATACTTCTAGTCACACCGGGACGGTCTAGAAGAAACTTGTGAGTATGATCTCTTGCTGTCTTTTCCAGTTCCTTTTGGACTTTAGGAACGATATCCTGAAGGTACTTTTGAGTGTAACCTTCAATCATTTCATTCAGCTCCTCCTGACGATGACTTTTCATGAATTCCTGAATAGCTTTCCTATCTCTCCGCATCTTGTCATTCTCATCATGTAAGTACTGCATTTGTTCAAAGATACCAATTAAGTTTTCTGTGGAGCATGTCCTTCTTTCTAACTTGTTTGACAGCTTTCACAATTCTTGCATGTGTTTGAGAAATCCAAGATTTAGATGGTTTCTTCACGGATTTGGATGATGATCTGGTTGACTTCGGTGATGGTGGTGGTGATGAATGAGATGAAGAGTCTGATGATGAGGAGACATGAGGAGACTTCATGTCCTTAGGAGTTTCAGAGGTTTTCTCCTTTGAGTGTGTTGGACTGTCTAGAAGAAACTTTGTATAATCATCCTCGTCATCTTTAGACTTTTCTTTCTCGGCCTCGCTTCTCAAAATCATACACAATAGTGTCCTCCATGTGCGTTGTAGTTGCAGAAGAGTGGTGGCACCCTCCCTTATCGGGTTGATTAACCGCATCAGAGATGGTTTAGAGTGGCAAAGACCACTTGAACCTCCGGGCCACCCATTTGATCTTTAGCAAATTCTTCCTTTTGAAGGTGTCCTAACTTTGTGAAACTTCTTCTCAGATCCTGATCCAATTGCTCTTCTTCATCTTCGAGCTTTCATCCCGAGGCACAAGTGTGAGTCTTCCTTTTCCTTTAGTAGTTTGAGGACTTGGAGGTTTTGGTACCGGAGGATTTTCATCCTGCAGCCAGAGTATGAGATCTCTTCATCTCGGTCAAGAGTCTCGTGAGTCCTCATCCCCGAAATGCCTTTGTGGTTCAAGTGAAAGGATTGAGTGGCTTCCCGAGAAGGAACTTTCTTCTTAGGGGTGGGTTTCTTCTTTGGAATAGGTTTCTTCTTTGGAACATTCCTTTGACTATCTGCACTTGTGACACTTCCAAGACTTCCTTTCTGGTTCTCCTTACAGTGTGTTCCGTAAGATTTTTCGTCGAGATGACCAACTTTGCCTTGTTTGACTGCTTCCAGATACCTTTTGTACGATTCTAGCTTTCGACATCTTCTGAAGGAAATCAAAGCACAACACCTTGTTTCTTTGTAGACGTTTCCTTGATTCTAACAGTGAGAATGGGTTCCATCAACATGTCGCGGATTGTCGGGTCATTGAGCCTCTTGGGAATGTCGATGAAGTCCAAGTGCTCGATCAACAATTTGGTATATCCGATGTAGGGAATCTTTGAGCCAAGTTTGTTGAGAAATGACATCATGTCATCCCAAATCCGAGCTTCGATAGCGATGTGTTTCTTGTTGACCAATGCCCAGAATATTTGCAGCTCCATGAGCTTAGGGTGCTCATAGCCACCGCCACGCACCGAAAACGTGACTTGGTGATGATCATGTAGAGAGTTCTCCGTGGTTGAGGAATACTCTTAAGCTCTACGTGAGAATGCTTGTTGATTACCTCAGTAGCCTCGCCATAACCGATATTGATTAAGAATCGAGAGTGAGCTCTTCAACAGGTGAGGCATATAGTTTGGTTGGTTCGATCAGAATTAGGAGAACGTACCTTAAGTCGCTAGTGTAATGGTGACTTGTTTGTGATTCAGAGTCACCACACAGCTTGTCCTTTGACCCTTTCCATAGTGTTCCGAATCGTTGATGTAGATCTCGTGAACAGTTGCAGAGTGTAAGCATGTTCGACACGGATGAGTCCTCTAATATCAATAGCAATAAGACATGAAGATTCGCAGCAAGTGAGGGTGTCAAAGTCAACACGGAGGTTATTCTTTCCTATCTTCATTGGATAGCCATGAGGATAGATATCAGCAATGGATAGAACATCGTGCATCCACATTCATTTGTTCACCATGTCGGATCTCAAATAACATTAGCCAAAAGAACCAACATATCGAAAGACATAATGTTAGTCAACAGAAGGTCTTATTGTCTAGTTATTGAATGTATAGTGATAATGATTGTTACGAGTCCTAAGTCACTTGTATGTTCAATAGTTCCATGATATCGTGAAATGTTTCGTGAGTTAGTTAACTTTAAGTTTTAAAGTTTATTTTATCACTTATTGTTCACAACATATCAAACGATTTAAGTTTATTAATGACATTTTTTGGATTCGTGATGATATGATTAGTTTATTTACAAGTTTGTACAAGTAACAATTCATCATGAAGGTCAATCCGTGGTTGCGTAGTTTTGGCAAAGATACGCTGAGACAGAATGATATATGCTTAGGCTTAAACTTACGCCAGAGAATCCTAACTTACGCCTGTAAGAAATGTTACGCTGAGGAAAAGGAGACCTTATGCGTGAGCTTATGCGTAGGCATATATTAACCTTACGCGCGTAAGGTTACTCGTAGAGTTGACCTTATGCGTGTAGAGTTCATCAAGCACGATATCCTTCACGTGATACCGTAGTCCATTGTAGAACCTTACGCGTAGCTACTATGCGTAGGATTTTCTTACGCGTAACATAACTACGCGTAGGGTAATCCTTATGCGTAGATAATCAAATGACCTTGATTCTGAATTCTAAGTGTAGCAATCCTGAAATAAATTTATCAAATCATCAATGTTAGCACACATATTCATTTCAATAACAATACATGGCATGAATCATGCATAAACCAGTTACGCGTAGAAAGGCATACGCGTAGGTCAAAACCCTAAGGGTTATGACTTACGAGTAAGATTTCTAACCATGGGATTTGCATCAAGCAGATTCTGGTAGTTCTAACATGTTGTATGAGCACATAGACCAAGTTATAACATTTAACTCATGGTGAATCAAAAATACCCAAACTTATGAACCTTAAACCCTAATTTCAAATTCTGAATAAATCAGTGTTTCTGGGTAGTTTTAGAGCAAGGATAAAATCAATTCAACATCATATAAGCATAACCCAACAATCTTTTAGACCAAAACACATTACATTTGGAAACACCCAAATCGACACATAAACCCTAGTTTTCAAAATTCATCAATTTTAGTTTCTGGGTGGATATTGATGGTAAAAATGTTGTCCTTGATGTGTAAGAAACGTTTTGAGACAATCCATTTTACCATAAACATACACACACTGATTGTGTGTTCATACGCTTATGCGTAGAACACATAATCACACGTAAAAAACGTTTTAGCCGTAGGATTTGAATGAAATTAAAAACCTTTGTTTAGAAACATGTTTTACACAAGAAACAACTTACAAATTGATGATCAAAAGCACAAAATTCTTGAGTGATTATTAGGCGTAGGATCTTTTTAAGGTTAAGAATGCAAATGAGAAGTGAAAGATTTAGGTGGAGAGGATTTTTATTAAAATAGACTTTATTATTTTGACAGTTTTGGTCCCTCCACCTTTTCCATTTTCATCCAAAGCTTTTTAACTTCCATTTTTTGTTACCAAATGAAGATTTTAGGAAAGAAACATGACGACACTCCCCCTTGACTTGTGAAAATAATGAAAGGTTGTTAATTTAAGTCCGAGGAGTGTTTTTCAACCGGAAAATGTACCACCATTTGTAAAGGAATCAACCGAGATATGATAACATGCAAGTACATAAATGTTTTGAAACAGTTAATGGATTATTTTCTCCCCCTCAACACTTGATCGGAAAAATATTGAAATTTGAAAGATAAAAGTGTTGACGGAAGAAATGTACTTGCCATGTTGATAGAAAGATAGAGTAGGAGAATATTTTTGTTGTTTTTATCGGATTTTATATTTTTGTATTTTGTTTTTGAAAATATATTTACAGAGGATGTTTTGGTGTTTTGTGTTTTAAGACTGCTTTAAGAGGTCATCCAATTCCTCTTGAGTCCAACACCTCATACCAATTCGGTGGACCAACTCATTAAACCTAGCGGGAGGCAAGGCTTTGGTGAGCAGATCTGCCAATTGGTATTCAGCATCCACAAAGTATAATTCAACGGCACTCGCTTCCACGTGGTCCTTGATGAAATGATAGCGTAGATCGATGTGCTTTGATTTCGAAAGTGCCGAATCGAAGTTGCACGAGATTGCAATGGCACTCGATTGTCGCAAGACATCGGGATTCTCCAAATACGTAACCATAGTCTTTGAGTTGTGTTCTCATCCAAATGACTTGAGCACAAGACGCCAACATGGCTACATATTCTCGCTCGTTGATGACATACGATGTACAATCCCTCGCTTCTTTGATTGCCAAGACAACCGCTATCACCAAGAAATTGTAAAGTGCTCAAGTACTTTTCCTTGAGTCTAGGCATCCTGCGTGATCGGCCTCAAAAGCGATTAGTTCAAAACCGTAATCCTTCTGATACCGGATCCCCAAGTTAATGGTTCCCTTGATGTATCGGAGGATTCTTTTAGCCTTTGAGAGGTGGGTTTCAATTGGTCGCGACCGATAACGGAGCATAGATAAACCGCAAAGACAATATCAGTCCGCTAGTCGTTAGATACATGAGAGACCCAATTATACTACGGTATTTGGTAGGGTCAACCAATTTCCCATGTAAATCAAAGATCTAATTTCTTGGTATGAGCCATTGGTGTGGCATAAGTATCACGTGTATTCATTCCAAATTTGTTTAACAATTTAAGGGCATATTTGAACTGACTCAAGAAAATACCACGGGGTGATTGATGAACTTGGTCCTAGAAAGAACGTAAGTTCACCCATCATGGACATTTCAAAATTTTTCTTCTTTAGTTTTGCAAAAGCTTATTGAAAACTTTTATGTGTAGACCCAAAATGATGTCATCCACGTAAATTTGAACAATTAAGATGTGTGCCCCGTGATATTGTATAAAAAGAGTTGGGTCAACCGAGCCTTTGGTGAAATTATTGGCAATGAGGAAAGATGATAGCTTATCGCACCATGCCCGAGGGGCTTGTTTGAGACCATAAAGAGCTTTGTTCAGTTTGTAGACATGGTTCGAACTCGTGATCAACGAATCCATCCGGGTTGGTCGACATAGACCGCTTTTGTTGTCCATTGAGAAACGCTTTGACATCCATCCGATAGACCGTCATATTCATATGAGCTAACGCGAAATATCCTAAATGTACCTCAAGACGAGCAACCGGAGCAAAAGATTCTTCAAAGTCTATTCCCTCTTCCCGACGATAACCCTTAGCAACTAGACGTGACTTGTTTCGATAACATTCCCTTCAAAGATCCAATTTGTTTTTCCAAATCCATTTTAAGACCAATGACGTAGACCCTCGTTGGTCTTTCAACCAGCCTCATACTTCAAGACGCTTGAATTGGTTGAGTTCTTCGCATGGATTCAATCCAGCTTGTCTTTTGTCATTGCATCCTTGATGTTTTAGGTTCGTGATTGGCATAAAGTGAGTGCATAAATGCAATGTTCACCATCTCGAGTGAAGACGCTTGTCTCAACGACGTTGATTCGGGTTGCCAATAATGTTAGCCTGAGGATGGTCTTTTGTCCATCTATGTGTAGAGGGTTGATGTTGGTATACATTGTGCGCATTCTCGAGGATTCAAATGGTTTGTTGAAGATTCCGCGACATCCGTGCGCTAGCCTCATTAGCAAACGGGTTGAAGAACGATTTGGATCAAAATCTGCAGTGGGGTACTTCATTCGTAATATCATCACCGGTTCATCATTGTTGGAAGCGGTGTGTTCAACTGCTGTGTTGGAGTCAATCGTGTAGGTGCATCTTCAACAAGAGTTGTTGTAGCAGTGTGTATCGTATAGGAATATTATCGTTGTGCATGGAAACATCGGATACACCAGAGCACGCTCATCAATATCGCCACGTAACGTAGGAGCAAATAACCTTTCCATTTGTTGACGAGTTAGTCGAGGGCTTTCTTCACCGATGATGGGGTTGAGGGAAGTTTAAACGGTTGTGACCGGTTCTAAGCCGTTATACTCGTAAGCCATTTCGTGAGTTCATCGAAATGAGCATGAATCGTTTCCATTACCTCCTTAGTTCGACGATTCCGATTCGAAACCTTTAGAATTGTCACAAGATCCAATAAAGACTCCAATATCGCACTTTGGCTTTGAGTTTTCCAAAATCATCACGCATCATTATTCGATAGCAAAGGGATCCAAATACATGAAAGTGTTTGAGGTTCGGTTTATAGTTGTGGACAAGCTCTAAAGGTGTTTTGTTGTATGCTTTTGTGATCATAGAACGGTTTTGAGTATAGCATGCGTGGATACGCGCTTCCATAAGTAACTAAGGAAGTTTAGCATTGATTAACATTGTTCTTGCGCTTCCACTAACGCTCGTTCGGTTTCTTCAACAACTCCGCTTTTGTTCGTGTCCGGCAATAGATGTTTGATGTCAATTCCCACTTTCTCATAAATTCACGTAAGGGTTTTGTTAACAAATTCAGCCTTTGTCTGCTCGATGATTCCGACGGTGTATGAGTGAACCTCAGATTTTGTGAGAAAGGTGATGATCATTTGTGGAGCTTGGTCTTTGCTACGAAGAAAGTAGACCCAAGTCCATCGTGAGTAGTCATCAACAATTACTAAGATGTAGCGTTTGCCATTGATCGCTTGCACGCGCATCGGGCCACACAAATCCATGTGAAGAAGATGAAGCACATGCCGAGAGTTGTGTTCCACCTTTGAAGGAAAATGAGCACGAGTGCTTTTCCCTTGTTCACAAGCCGGAGCAAAGGTGATCTTTTGAATACCGAATCGGGAGTCCTTCAACTAGTTTGTGTCGAGCAAGGTTGGTGATGGTTTGAAAGTTTAGATGTGAGAGACGACGGTGCCATAGCCAGGATTTTGTTGATGTTGCCTTAGAAAGTAGGCAAATGGGAGAGGAAGCAACCATGTCTTGCATAGAGATAGTGTAGAGACTAGAATTACGAGCGCATATAAGGTCATTTCCATGTAGATCACTTAATGAAACAAGTTTTCTCCCCAAAGCAACCTCCAAATCTCCATCACAAAATTGACCCATCGAAAACAGATTGACCGAGGCCTTCCACATAGTAAACCCGCGATTTCGATGTTCCCATTGACATAATCTCCAGAGCCCATGATAGCCGCGAAGTATGATCGCTAACCCGACAAAGGCCAATGAACTTTGCAATAAAGTTTGATAACAGCTTAAGATTGCCTGTCATGTGTCGGGAACATCCGCTATCAACAATCCGTAGAATGATTCAGACACCCGATTACATACGCACGACAATAATGATGGAATAGAAGTAGATGTGGAACCCAAATGTAGAGGGTTCCTAGCGTATGTGTTAGACATACACATTGATAATTTTAGGCATCCATTTAAATCCTAGTGTGTTATATATCCATTTTTGCCATCTATAACTACTATTTGCTTTAGTCTTAGTGAAAGCACTAGGTGGTACTACATTCTAGGAGGTGAAGTCGAGCTACAGTGAGAGCAAAGTGGTTGCCTTAGAATCTAAAGAAGGTGGTCTACCGCAATGCACTTAGAAAGATTAGTGGGCCTAGAGGTATTCCGATTCTTAGGATTCCTTAAACGAGAGATTATAGCTTTAGCAACACATTTGTCATGACAATCAGAATTCATACTTTTCCGACAAATAACACAAGGTGCATCGATCAATATCAAAAGTACTTAACGGTTTAGCATTCGTTACATCACTATTTCTATTACATTTGCCGAACGTAATATCTATAGTGGAGGCAAACGTGAGTTTATTCAGAGTCCTAGGGTGTTCTTCTACTTTAGCATTCTTAATTGATCTTTTCTTAGGTCGCAACTTCCTATTCTTCGATTGAGTGCTCCTAGGTCGTGAAGTGCGGACGCTTGGAAAAGATGCAACTATTCCTCGCTTCAAGAGAAGGAAACTCATTAGCAACTTGTGATTTGGCAAGGGAATTCTAGGTTCATGAGTACTAAGTGTTACGGTGCTAATCTCTTAATGACAAAATGGCTAAGTTGTTCATACTTTCCTAACATTTCCTTAACTTATAGATGGTGTGAATCGATCTTGATTTTCGAACTAATATTACCAAAGAAAATTCATGACATCTCTAGTGTGAGCAAGATAGTGATCAAGTTCATTTGATGCTTCAAGTCGAAGTCTTTTGAGTAAATCAAATATGACACCATATTCCTCTTTAACTTTTACAAGTTCTTGTTCATATTTTGAGATTTGACACTTCAAAGACACGCTTTGATCATCCAGCTTGCTCAATTTTAGATCGTAAGATTTTCACTCGTTGATTTTGTTTTGAAAAGCAAGTTGATGATTGTGAATATCTTTTTCACACCAATGAAGTCGACGTTTGCATTGAAAGTTCGCTTGTAATCGCTTGTTTTCGCTTTTAAAGACTCGACCAAGCACATTATCGTGTCGTTCTCAACAACCATAAAGCCAAAAATATCACAGAGATATTATCAAATGCATATGGCAAAGAATCAATAACACAACATTATGGATATCGAAGACGATAACATCTTCCAAGAGTCGATCAACATCTTTTCTCAATAGTTTCTTTTTACGTTTAGTGTGAGAAATAGATGTTTCGCTTCTAAAACGCTTCATTATCCCAAGTTCCTTATGAAAATCCTTTTCCTGTGCAATTGCACAACTTTTCAAGTTTTTAACATTAGGTAAAAGATTTTTCCAAAAATATCTTTGTTCTCGCCAGAGGCATTGAAAATGTTCAACTTTGATTTCGTGACGATATTCTATCTCATGTTGTAAAATTTTGAGGTCAGCCATGAAAATGTCAAAATATCGAAGAATTTTTCGATTTTCATGTTGTGAGTTTACTTCACTAATGGAAGGTAAAGGACCATAAGTTTGTGCAAAGTCTGTTTAGGGATTAACAATAGAGACTCGTGTTTTGATGATAACCCTTGGTGTGTTAGAAGAACTGCTGGTGTGACTAAAGTGACCCATTTTTATAATTAAAAGGTTTGTTGTAAACAACTTTTTAATTTTGATCGACTCTCGCCTTCTCGTGATCTAATTCCTCTTGACGATGATATTCAACAACACTCATACAAGATTATCAATTTTGTATTCTCTGACCGAAACTTCGGAGTTTGGTTTGAATGTTTTAGTGAAAGCTTGGTTTGAAATCTAGATTTTTCCATATCCATTTGGATTGGGTTTTAAGTAAACTTTTCAATGGTCCGTACCGATTCGCCATGTTTGTAAACAAAAGTTTTAAACTCTTTAAGTTTGTTTTGCAAGCCTATGATTTCTTCAAGAATGTCATCTATCCGCTTCGCTGAATGCTTTTGTATGCAGAGAACTGCTTTTGACAATTTAACAACTCACCTTTAGCTTTTTGATTTTCCAAGGTGAGAGCGTAATTTGCTTTTTATGTTCATGTTTCAGCTTGTTCTAATTCGACAACAAAGCATTCTTCGAGGCGGCTAGATCACGATTCTCTAAATATTTTTCGCTTTGATGAGATTTTGCAAAAGCTGCTTCAAAACCTTTCACGCTTCTTGAGTTTTGAAAAAGTTGAGTTGCATTTGTAAACATTCAAAATCCTTGTTAACAAAGTGCATTTTTACTTTTAAGGATTGATTTAATGCATAACATTCCTCCATTTTGATTTTATGGTCTTGAATTAACCGAGCAAAATCCGGATGAGGCAACAGATCATCTTGTTCAACGTGACTCTCAACATGATCATTCTTTAGATCCTCAAGTACGACTACAGAGTCAATTTGATTATCAAAGGAAACCATAAGGTCATCTTGATCGCCAAATGTAACTACGTGGATTAACTTGAAAATCATCGAAAGAGATGTACAAGACTCATTTTGAAACCCAATTGATTGACCTGATTCGATATTGGGAGATATTAGTTCGAGATATGATGATGGTTTGTTCGGTACTGAGACAAGCCATCGTCATACACCGGGCCTCAGATCACTATGTGCGCCATGCATATTAGCCATCAACATAACAAATGTGATTTGCTTGCAAGTCCTCCATATCATCATCCGAAATCAGACCGCCATAAAGCTCGTTTTGTCTCGTGAGAGATCCACCAGCTTCATCCTTAAGAGCCAAAAGTAAGGCCTCTTTGAAATAAGCACTGCCCCTAGTCCTTGGCTTTGGGCATGCATTAGCCAGATGTCCCTTTTCATTGCGCTTGTAGCATCTAAGACCATTTAACCGATTTTGAGCATTTTGCTCCACCACTTGAGCTCATTGTTATTCCTACCCACAAAGATTAAACCCTTGACCACCATCCGACGCACCATAATCACGATTCAACTTCAACACGCCCATTGTTCACAAAATTGAGTCCGTGTGTTAGATGAGGAACTAATGCATTGTTGGATTTGTTGGTGTAACGACCAAAAGCATTAGCAATCATCACAAATCCTTGTTGCAATGCTTCGAACGGATCGATTTCCTCAAGAGCTTCATCGACATATGCTTGAGCATTATTGTTGTATGGAACCAATTGATTTTGTTGAGGTTGAGTTTGTTGTCGCGTGAAGGTGTGTTTAGCATTTGATTGAGTTGCCGGTTGAGAGGATAATTCGCTTGAGCATACAAGGCAAGTTGTTGATTGTCCCTATGTGTTGGTGGAGCAATTTGAGCACGGAGAATCCTTTCCCTATCAACTTCCTTTTCATGAGGCTTCAAGTAATCATACAACAATCCATAAGTAGAATGATGCATATTCTTCGCTTGACGGAGAAAGATGACATACTTCTCCCATTCATGACCAAGACTACTCAGGAACTTAGTATTAACCGCAATTTTTGGCATGATGATGTTGTGTTTATCCAAATCATTGATGATGTCTGAAAATCGATGATGATAAGACTCTAGTGTCTCTCCGTGTTCAATCATGAAGTGTTCATAAGCCAAGTAAATTTTGGATTCCAAATCCTCCCGATTGAGTACAGATCCTTCCATAAGAAGATCTAATATGATCCCACATTTTTGTGCTTTTGAGCATCAACACTACGAAGAATTGGGTTTGGTAATCCTAAGAGGATGTATTCCATTGCAAGTTCATCTGCTTCATAGTGTAGAAGTTCTCAGAGGATTTAAATCAAACAAAGAGCAATGTTGGTTTGTTCATCTCTTGGTGGAACAAAGGATCTCCTGTACAATGACTAGTAGGCATCTCAAATGGACCTTCTAAGATAACCTTCTTTAAGAACTTTCCATGTGGCTTCTTTAGATCACAAAACCTAAAGAACCTTATCACCCTTTGATCGTAGTTTCCTCGGAGTGAGCATTGAGGTCTATCAAGTGATCCAGCTTCATGAATTGATTGTTGGCTGCTTAGAGCTTCACACATCTTTGCAAACCAAGTGGGTTCCTTCATAGTGCTTCGTGATGGATGTTGATTGAAATCATTTGTGTAAGGTAGAGCTTGAAGACTTGGTGGTGATTGAACCATTAGTGGTTGTAGGATTGCACCAAGTTGTGGAGTATGTTGCTGATTAAATTGTTGTTGATAAATGGCTTGTTGTTGATTCCATTGTTGATGTTGTGGAGTTAATTGTTGTTGTTGTTGATGATTATAAGTATGAGGGAAATAGTTAGAGTATGGTGGTTGTGACATGTTGATAAACTTGTGTGGTAAAATGGATCTTTGTAGTCGAATGAACCTTTGTTGATGAAGTATCCTTAGGCGGAGAAAAGACAAGAACCAAGTAGCACTTATGCGTAAAAACACCAAAAGTTACGCCAGAACAATGAGGAGTTACACGTAGATTTTAGCTTACGCGTAAGTAGGATAAAAGCACTAAAGTTAGCGAGACAAAAGTTAGGCGAGAAAGTTAGCAGAGGATTACCTTATGCGAGACCTTAGTTTACGCCAAAGTGAATCTTATGCGAGAATTTCTACGCGTAAGTTTATGCTTATGCGTAATTTTAGGTTTTTGCTCAAATGATCTTTTACACTTCACAAAGGCAAAAGATATCCAAAGTCGACGATTTTCTGACTTATCCAAGTAAGAAAACACTAATAAACCAGAAAATGAAGATCAAACCAAGGAAAATCTTACTGTAATTTTAGGGTTTTGATACGCCTAGGATTACTCGTAACTTTGATTTTGCCCAAATGTGTTTCTAAACCAGCTTTTTGTTATGGAATAGCTTCAATAGTACCAAAAGAACACAAAAGTGTGAATTTTGATGTACCAAAACTTCTAAACGGGTTACGCCAGAATCGACACCCACTAACAAAACAAGCTTAAAAACGTGAATCCACGCAGTAAAGTTTGAAACTTTTGCCAAAAACAAGTATTTTAACACCTCAAAACATTGAAAGTACAAGAATCTTGGAATAAAAAATGTAAAAAACAAGTTTTTAAGATAACCAAAGAATGCGTTATCTCTACGCGTAAGATCCAAAACCAAAACTTCAAAAACAAACCGAGTACACCCAACTATTTGGCGATTGATACCACTGTTAGGTCACTAGTTTTACAACACAAGCTTATGAGAGAAGAGATAAGGCGATTGAACAAGCTAAACACACACACACTCACGTATAAATGTAACCGGTTATGCAAAGAGAGTGAATGAGAGAAAAACTTGAATAACCAACCCTCAAGTGAGGGTTATTACAATGTATTTATAGGCAAGGAGCTAGGGCAACACTCCCTCTCCTTCCCTATTCCTTATTGGGCTTGGATCAAGCTTATGGGCCTTTACATAAGCTTGACCTTAAACAAACATAAAGGCCATAACAAAGCTACCTATTACATATGAAATATAAATACTTGAAATACTGTTTAGGAGTGATTCCAACATCCTTCTTTAGATTCCACAACTTCAAAAGTAGCAATCTGAGATCTGTTCATCTTCATATCAGCATCTTCTTTTAAATAATCAAAATCTACTACCCTGAGATAGTTCTTTAATTCATCCTTAGTTTCAGTCCTTAGCTCGACTTTCTCTTTCTTTGAAAACTGCACATCTTCAACATCAGTTTTCCTTTTTCTTTTCAAATTCTTCTTTCTTTTCAAATTACAAATTCAAGCAAAAGCCTTCATCTTTATAATCTTTGATATTTACAACATCCTTCTTGTAAGCTTCTCTCTCAAAGATCATATAGCCTTTTCATATCAATATAATTCAGCTTTTGTAATCCCTTATACCCTCGAACTTTCAAATAAGCCATCATAGCATTCCTTTCTTTAGCAAGATTTGGTCTTCCAGGCATAAAAGACACAGGTGTAGGAGACTGTAGTGGTTCAGCATCTGTTTCAGCATTCAATTTTTCTTGTAACTTCCTAGCTACCTCTTCATCCATTGCTTCTTCATTAGTAACCTCAGCCTCTACTTCAGCATTAAGCTCTTCTTGGACCTTTTTAGCAGCTTCTTCATTCCTAGCAATTGAATAGCTCTAATATCTGCCAAAGTTAGCTTCTTCTTTTTAACTTCTACCAAAATACCCTTTCCTTTGTCTTTAGGATCAATTGCAGGTTGAGATGTCCTTGTTTGTTCCTCTGCAACTTCAGAAATAGTAACAGCCTTTGGTCTTGATAGATCATGCAGTATGGTTGCAATAAGTTCATCATCACTTGCAGTTCTTTCAGGTACTTCTGGTATGGCAGTTGTTGAAGGACCAACTTGTTCTTCAAAATCTAATATCCTTGGAGTAATAGCTTCTTGTCTGAAGGTTCCATGAAGAGCAGTACTTTGTTGCTCAAGCATCTTGATCAAAAGCAAAGACCTTGTTGTTCAGTACCTTGATTTTCAGTCCTTTCTTCTTCAGTACTTTCAATGAGAATTTGCTCTTCAGTACCTTTAGAGTGTTTCTCCTTAACAACATCTTCTTTCAAATTATCTGCTAAATTCCTCCCCAAATTGACAGAAGATGGTTTATGAACCTTTTTGCGTTTGAATTCCTTCCGAAGTTGCTTACGACGTTTGTTTTCCTCGTTAACCCATAAGTTGTAACCTTGAATATAAGGTTTAATAAAATTCCTTAACCACAAATACTTACGCTTCATCTTCCTAAGCACTTTAGCTTGCGTTGCAAAAGATTTCTTCAACCTTGTCAATTCTCTAGTTAAAGCATAATTGGTGAGAACTTTATCCTCAGACTCCATAGAAACTTCATCTCCTTGAGAGTGTGACTGAACTTCTTGTTGAGATACTTGAATAGATGGTGGAGGTGTAACTGCAATGTTTTCTTGAGCATCAGTACTTTGATGAGAAGCAGTACCTTGGGTTGCAGTACCGTGTGTGCTTGTACTCTGTGATTCAGATCTTTGCGATGCAACACTTTGAGTTGTAGCACTTGGTGAAGCATCTGTGTCAGGCCGAAGCACATTCTCTCAACTCTCAAAGATCTTCCCCGCCTTCATTACGCATACTTGAACTACTTCCATCATGGTAGCAGTTAATGGAGTATCTCCACCATGAAATAAGTCACTCCTTCTCGCCATAAAGGTAAAGATTTTGGCTTGTTGCACAATAACAGGTAACAAATCAGCAGGTTTTGGAACATCAGCCAATTGCTTGTTTAAGAAAACCTGTACAAACCGTGGGTACATCAACCATTTTGTCCCAGATGATATATGTGAAAGCATCCTATCCAAAATTAGCCTTGAAAAGTTAAACACTCTGTTTGTAGCTAATCCAACCACTGCAGATGCTATATTTGACCCAAACTGCTCCCAAGAAGTACTTTTAGCACTGATGCAATGGAGCAATACATGAATCAAAAACTTCCATTGAGGACAAAATAATGCTTTCTTGAACGTTTGTTCTGTCAAAGACCCTTCATAACCAAGATCTCTAAACGTATCCCAAATTAGTTGCTTGTCAAATCGAATAGCCCCATCATCATCACCAAATAACAGATCTTCTCGAATAGAGGACTCTGTTATCTTGATAGTTCTTCCAGCAACTGTTGATCTAATATAATATTCATCCTCCTCCATATTATTCCTTGTATTAGCCCAAAATTCTTAAATCCATGGCTCAATGATATCCGGCTCAACTAAAAGAGCATAACTGATGGGCGACCCAGTAAGATAATCAATAATATCGTGAAAAGCCACATTCGCCTCAGTCTTGTCCAAATTAGCCACCATATTGTGCTTCGAAACAGTAAGTCTAACCGCCATTGATGAATTAGATGAGCACAAATGAAAAGATATGATCGAATATTAAAGAGATGATGATTGTGAGATAAGTATGGAAAAGATTCTAAGTAATAATATGAGAGGGAAAATCGGAGAGTAGTTATTTATAGATGGGATTTGAAAAATCACAGCCCAAAATAACAAAGTTACCGTTAGTAACAATTACCCATCAATATTACCGTTGGAACAGTACTTTAATACGACAAACAAGATTTCACATAAGCAAGATTTTCCCAAGCAAGACTTTCATGAAAGTTAAAAGCGACTTTCCTAAATTCCTCCTCAGAAAAACTAAGTATATAATAGCCTCCCTCAACAATGCAAGGACTATACTAACACCTTATAGTCCTCCCCTCAAATGTAGCTTAGTAGTTAATCATGCCAATGCTCACGACCAAGTGATTGAATCGTGAAACATCAAAACCTTTGCGTGAGTAAATCACTACATTGTCATCTGTGTGAACCTTGACCACATTAATAAGCCTATGCTCATAGCAATCTCTAATAAAGTGATGCCTAATCTGAATGTGCTTGGTCTTGGAATGATAAACTAGATTCTTCACAATACAAATAGTACTCTCATTATCAATTGGTCTTGGAATGATAAACTAGATTCTTCACAATACAAATAGTCCCATTGTCACATCTAATACCTCTAACCTTGAGTCTCAATTGGTTTTCCAGTGCTATGATTAGAGTCTGAATAGCATCAAAAGTGTCATCCTTAAATCCCAAGAAAAATACCCAACCGAATCTACTGCAATCATCCAGTAATAACCAAGCAATACTTCTTCTTGTTTAGACTTGCCAGAAAGACAGGTCCAAAGAGATCCATATGTAACAGATCCAATGGTTCTCTAATAGTTCTTTCCTCAAGCTTCTTGCATGAAGCTTTATGTTGTTTACCCTTCTTGCATGCCAAACATGAGTGATCATTCTTGTAAGTCTTTGAAGGTAAACCTCTAACTAAATTGCCTTTGACCAGTTTGTTGATATTCTTGAAATTAACATAGCCCAATCTTCGATGCCATTGATGTGCTTCTTCAGTTGTTGCTTTTGCCACTAAACAGGTGGCTCTTCCATAAGAGTGAAGACTCTTCATGTCTAGGCTATACACATCATTTGTTCTTGGTACTCGAAAGTACTACCAAGTCATCATCAACAGCTTGAAGTCGTGAAAGAATGAGACATTCTAGGTCAAGAATAACACAGATGCTTTTATCATGATTTGAGAGACTGACAATAAGTTGAACTTGAGCTCCTTCACATATCTAACATTCTCAAAATCGATTCTTCCATTTTGATTGTTCCTTTCTCGCATCCTTCCTCCATTGGGATCATTCCCAAATGCAACTCTTCCTCCACTAATAGATCTAAAATCGCATTGTAATCTCCTTGTCTCTGTCATACTTCCGTGAGCAACCACTATCTACAATTAGATGATCTTTAAGCTCCTCTTCTAGGTTGCCCTGCACAAAGATATAGAGAGTTAGTTTCTTTTAGGAACCCAAGCCATTATGACTTGGTTCCTTGGTCAGGAGTTACAAACTCAAATTCCTTGAGTATGTAATTTCCACTATCTTTTAAAACATGATCCAGAATTATCTTTTGGTTTTTCACATGTGGATTTTCAACAGTTTCTGGATTTTTATCAAAACTCTCTTTTGCAAAATCATTCACATTATCTTGTATCACAAAAACATCTGATTCACTTTTTGTTGAACGTACTATTTGTCCCTCAGCAGTACTTTCCCTTTTAACCCATTCAGTTTTGACACTTGGTTCATGTGATCTAGATCCTCTATGTGAATTGTAATACCTTCTAGGTTGATAAAAGTGAGATCTCCTATTATTCCTATTCCAAGTAGTAGAGCAAGACTCTTGTGTAGGCTGAAAGACTTTGAGAAGGTACGCTATGAAGGTATCTTGCGTTGCCTAGAAAATGTCTTCTCGTGAGGTACCTATGGTCCGTGAGAAATTAACTGATTTACCCTATTCGAATTATTCCTGACTGGTTTGTGCTCTCTAGGTTTCTGGTTGGTAGACTTATTCTTTGGGAACTTGCTAAGGTATTCTGAGTGTCGGTCACAATCTTTGATTAAGTGATGAGGACTATAACACACAAAACATAATTTTTCACCCATTCTTCCAAAGTGTCTACTTCTATGTCTATGACCAAAACTATTTTGCCTTCTAGATGAATGGTTAGATTTGTTTTGACCAAAGTTATCCCAAAAAGGTTTAGCAGTACTGTTTTGAAAAGGTTTTCCTAAAGGTACTGCTTGTGGAGCAGTACTTTGAGTTGAAGGTACTGCTTGACTTTGAACATTGGTTTCAACAGTTTCTTTTGGGATATCAGTCCTAGATTGACCAATAAGTTTCTTCCTAAACTCAAGACTATCCACACCAAATCTAGAAACATCAGGCCTAGGGGGTTGATGAATACCAGTGGGATGAGGAACTGCATGATAACTAGTGTCTTTCTTAGGCTCAGGAGGTGAATCACTAATTGAACCCTCATTACTAGATGTGTCTACATAATTAATGAGTTCATCATCACTAGTGGTTATATCTTCTAAGTCATCCTGATCACTAGTTATGTTTTCTTCTATGTTAGTAAAGTCCATACCAAATCCTAAGCCAGTTCTAATGTAAGCTCTTCTCTGTTTTTCAACATAAGAAACATGACAGCCGATTTATTCAGGCATCAAACTTAGCTAACAAAGGCATCTCTTTCCTTAGTGAGTTTCTCAATTTCAAAGAATTTTACAGTTTAGCTTCCATTCACTAAGTTTTAACTGTAATCCCTTGTTCATATTTTTCACCCAAGCCATTTCATTATTTTCATGGGTTAATATTTTGGCTTCCATAGACTCTAAAGTGATTTGATAACCTGCTACCTCATACCTAGCCCTAATGCAATTATCTCTTTCAATCACATAACTATTTAACAGTTTTTGATAGAAATCATGACAATTTGAGCATACCTCGGAGATAGGAGATGAACTTGGTGATGTAGCTACCATAGCAAGTAAGCACGTGTCATATTCAGACTCCAAGCTCCAATCTAATCCTCCTAGACAGCTCTGGGTTCCAAAGCAGATGTTCAGTGTTCTTCATCAAAAACGAGCTCCAGCCCAGGTTCTTCCATGCATTCTTCAACCTCTTCCATCATAGCAACCATACAAGTAGGTTACGGTTCATCATCAAACTCGATCTACCAGTAACCTCGAAAGACTTTTCTTGGCGACAAAGCTTTGGTTTTCAAAATAGGGATTTCTTTGAGTTCCAGCTTTGGTTTTTCGCTTATCCTATTTGCTTGATACTTAGCAAATCTGCACTCCCTTGCAAAGTGTCTAGTCTTTTGACAATTGAAGCATTCAATCTTTGATTTGTCAAAAGTGATTCCCCGCTTTTGGCTTGAAATCAATGTTCTTCCCTGTTTTCTTCATGTACTTCTTAATCCTGCCGTGAATCATTGCTACTTGCCAATTCGATATCAATTTCTTCCAAAGCATCCTCTTCAATCTGTGAGAGATCTTCTTCATAGGTGACATGTAAAGAAGCCTGTTGAGCAAAGAAGGAACACACAACTTCATCCGAAAGTGCATAGTAGTAGATGGTAGTGCTTTATTTGCCGAGCATGGGTGGGAGCAGATACGAGACAATACTTTGAGTCACAAGATTTTGAGTAGGAGAAGCAAAGATTTTGGTTGAAGTAATCGCCTCTTTTCAGATGATAGAAAAGCAATACTGTGAGACTTAGAACTTGTTTGACCATTCATCTCATGCTCATAAACCTTAAGATGGTTGTAGAGATCATCAAAGTCCATTACATCTAAACCAGGTTGTCCTTTGATCATTGTAGCAATAACATGCCATGAAGATGGCAGACTCCTTAGAAACTTCAAATTAGCATCTTCAACTGATACTTCGGCCTTGTATAGCTCCAACATGTTGAGAAGATTCGAAACCTATCGTGATGCAAGATCAAGACTCTCTATTTCACCAACCGTGAAAGTTTCAAAATGTTGCTTAAGAAGATTTCGTGCATCTTCTTAGAGGCTTCATTCCTCCAAATCTTGTCTTGAGAGCGTTTCAGTCGCTGCATCTTTAGCATCATGAAACTTCAAGAGATGGCCATCGTATAGCAGACAAGAGAATATTGCCTTCTTGATTCCTTATGGTAGCAAGCGGTAAACACTTTGGGTGGTTTAGGTTGTCCTTCAACTGCTAGAGGTTCTGGAACAACTTCATTACCATTGACAATTACATTCCATAAAGCATGGTCAGAATGGCAATGTATCGCCTCATCTTCATACACCACAAGTCATATTCTCCCTTCTTGATGATTGAAATCCTTAGTGAGGTGATTTATGGTGGTGGAACGAAACTTAATGACATCTTTAAGTTTGTTGTAGTAGGGTTTCTTCTTAGTCGTGAGTTTCCACACAAGCTCTGATACCACTTGTTGAATCGATGTACTCTAACCAAACTAACTTAACTAGCTTGTTTAAGGTTTAATAACCTCGGATAAATCCTAAGTTATTAACAATGAAACACCGAGTAATCTTTATTAAGTATGCGGAATTTACTCAATAAATCTAAGAAGAATAACTTTATTAACTCTAAATCTGCTTCTTATGCAGATACTTTAACAACACTAATAATGTCGAACTCTAAACTCTAAACAACTTTGTAATCGTGAAACTCTAAGACTTGTGAATTCGTTCTCTAAATTGCACTCTAATGCCAATCTAGGGGTCCTTTTATAGGCTCAAGGATAACCCTAGTCGGTTTACAATTGTATCCTTGTACGACAAGTAATCTATTCTAGAATTACAATACTTTCCATAAACGAATAGACAGTTCTTTAACTCTTGCAGTACTTTGACCTTCATGTGCAGTACTTTGACTTTATCTTTAGCAGTACTTTGACTATTTGACTTTCTCCAGTTCTTTGCCATTCTGCAGTACTTTGTCAATCGACAAAGACTTTAACTGTTCAGCACTTTCATATCCCAACAAGACCAATGAAGTTGGCCTTTTCCTAATGTTAGAAACACACTACACGTCGTAGACTACCACCCGATGCTAGTCTTGCCTTATAACCTTTACCTCGTAACAAACTACAAGAGAATAAGCAAGGTATGTGAACAAAACTAAAACCCTAGGAGGAATTTGTTTTGTTGCCGTCACTTTTAGGGGAGGGGAGGGAGAAAAACGTTTTTGTAAGTTGTTATATGATTAGGGTTAAGATTTGATCAAATCTCCTCTTAATCTTATCATATCACAAGGTACACTAAGGGCTTGTTTGTTAATTTTTTTTATTAAGTCACTTTTAATTAAGAGATGACTTAATGCAGACACCCTCAGTTTTATTGCTTAATGTTTTCAATCATCTTTCTCTATTAAGTTTCAAACAAAGCTTTTAATATGACTTAATGAATTCAGTTTTTTTCATATTAAGTCAATTAAGTCACAAACAAACACCACCTAAGCCCCTCCAAGTTCCATATTCTTCCTCCTACAACACCATATGGCCGGGCTCCCTATGGGCCTACAATGGGCTTGCCCATTGTTGGTCCAATCCAAAAATAACGATCCCGAGTTACGTAGACGATTATATATTGTAAATACGATAAATAAAATCTATAAAATGGTATATCTGTGTATAAGTGTGTGACCCCATAGGCTCACATACATCTAGCCGTATAATTATTTATTATGACACGAGCATACTCCAACAATGTCCCCGCCAAAAAGGTTATTAAATTAACTCAAAAAATTACTAAAACAATGATTAAGTTAATTAATTACTACTTTTGGTGGGGACGTGTCCCCGCTAAAAAGGTTATCCACTGTTGAGATCATCACTTGGCGGGGACAGGTTCCCGCTAAAATTCGTAAACATTGTTGAGATCATCATTTATGGTGGGGACATGTCCCCGCTAAAAGTTTAAACCATATTAAAATGTTTAAACTTTTGGCGGGGACGTGTCCCAGCCAAAAGCCTGTAACCCATTTTCCAAAGATATTTCTGCAAATTGGGTAATTTCCAGACTTTTTTAGGAAATTTTTCCGAAAAAATCTACACAATAACAACCTATTAATAGAACATGTTTTATGCTACAACATCGCCAAATTCGCTAAACTTAATATCATATATATCCAAATTCGCTAAACATATCATATGTATCCAAATTCGCCAAAACGGTTCAAAAACCATGATCACATGATTATCTACAAAACTATACATAAGCTAGCTATCCGAAATGGTCCAAAACTATATACGCCGTAATCCATTTAAGTGAATCCTAACACATAATAATCCATGTAGATCTCCACAAATTTGTCCATAACCCCAAAACAAATATAAACCGACCCACGGGACCCAAACAACCCATATGCTACTCTCCACTCCCCCCACTACCCCCACTACCCTCCCAGTACCTCGAGACTTACCCTATGAAGCATCATGTGATCCCGATGTCCCTGACATGTTACTCGCTTGCCGATCGGCCCAAACCGGTTGAGTCATTGCCCACTCCATCAACAGATCAAACTGTGTCCTTTGCGTGGAGAGCTCCTCGGCTTGCTTATGCACGGTTTCCTGGCAGAAGGACTTGAGGCTTGCTCGCGGCCTCGTGAGGAGCTGAGGGTCGTCTTCTCACCACTTCCGGGTAACACTCGACCTACGCCAGGAATATGACCGCACTGCTTACCACCGATCACATGGTGCATCATATCAAGGTCAGGCATAGTCGTCCCCGCGGAGGTGCTCTTTGTCCGCATCCGTATCATCTCATTCCGTTTAGTTACAAAAACAAGAAAAGTCATATATAAGTCATGATTTATTATATTACATTAAAGTGGGTGACCTTTTGGAAATAAATTATACATAAATCTCAGCCTCGGGACAATGGAGACTTCCAAAGACGCCTCATGGTTCCTCCCTGAAGCTCGATCAAGTGTAGCAAGATGAGATATATGGGGTGTAAGTTCAACCTGCTTATAAATAAAATCAATAACGAATCACCCAACACTATTTATATATAAATAAAATGATTAAAAAGTGTCTTAATACGGTTATTATTATAACAAGCCTAAATCTAATGGGATCCATGAAGGCTATAACTCGTATTTGCGAGCCGGTTTTGCCTGTTGATCGCCCCTATCTTCATATTTTTTGGGTCTGACCAGTGCTTCACCTACTTATTATAAATAATAAAAACTATTATAAATGAATTATTATTATTATTATTATTATTATTATTATTATTATTATTATTATTATTATTATTATTATTATTATTATTATTATTATTATTATTATTATAAAAAAATCACTTCAATAGAAAATCATAGAAAATTACAGGAAATTGGTGGGGAGCCGATAAACTAACTGGGCTTCCACTCCTCTAGCAATAGCAAAACAAACCCTACTAAAAATATAGTTGGCACCACGCAAGAAATATCTTGAGTGACCGAGAACTTTCGATTCACGCTTCAAAGAAAGTCACTTCCTTCCTCGAAGTTCACCAAAAGAGAGAAAAGAAGTGGATGAACCCATATCCAATATCACAAGCATTTGGTTTGCCAGATTTGACACGCCAGTTACTGCAGGTTCAATCACGCACGCCGCCACAAAGTTTGTCATACCAGCTTAAGGCCAAGGGTGATGACCCAAGAAGATCAACACATACATCAAGACCCTCTCCGAGTAAAATAACAAGTCACTGGTCGTGAAGTGTTTTTCCTCTCTCTCAGAGCCCGATATCAACTTCTTTTTACGAATAAAACCCTACCCGGGAGCAGGATATCACGAGAGTATCGCGCACCACATTATGTCGATGTTTGATACCAATAATACTGCCAAGATGATACGGCGTGATCCCCATAGATATCACACAGAAACTTGGAACACGCAGAGCATGGCATCTGAGCGAGAGGAAAAGAGGAACACCTAGATCGATAGCATAACACACACCGGTAGGTTTTAGCATTCATAGTGCCCCAACCCAACTATCGACTACTCGGCCAGTCTGAAGTATGGTCTTCCATTTGCGATCTCCATAGGGCCATCTCGTCTAGAGATAAGGTATGGATTCACCTTTTTGTGACACGTGTGAAATATAAATCGCCAATTTCTTCATGAGTTTGGGAGCAGAATTTCACAAGAGCTACCCAAAAGGTCGGCTCCATTTTCGTTAAAAACATGCGGGGCATCATCAAAGGAAGAACTGTATAACCAACACTGCGCAGCCAAGAAGTTCGGTGAGGCTAGCCGATTAGAGTCTAGAAGCAAGGAAGGCATTCAGACATCATCAGCAAAAGGCGAGTACCAAGCCCCCCAAATTCAAAAGGTAGAGCGGCCTCCATTGCCAATTCCCGAACCAGTGCCCAGAGGCGGTGACAATACGCCTCAAAGAGAGCGAAGTGCTCATCTAATGAAATCTGAGCACGTTCAAAGACACGGGAGAACATGTGCATAGAGAAATACTGACTTGGAAATGCTAGCACATGCACTGAGAAGTAGCAATCACATTGGGGTCATTGCTTAAAGAACAGCTGTCCATAAGTTCAATGGTTTTAGAAACTCGTTCAAAACGAAGCTTATGCTAAACTCAAGGTCGGACTGCTTGAGCCCACCAACAATTTTTACACCATGCAAGGCGGGCAATATTAGGAGGAAAACACCTCGAAGTCCGCTTAGGATCTTCCTTTGGCAAAACTCAGCTTATTGGACGTTGAGGTGCAAACCATAACGAGGTCCATCTATCATAATGAGCTCCAAGGCCTTCCCAACAAACAGAGTGTCTCCAATGATCGTACTCATCATCAGGCCAGTGGGAGAGAAAGGAGTCTTTGATCTTGCGAAGCAAAGGATGTAGCACCAATGCAAAGAGAGAGAGGTCCAAGAGGTCACTTGCGCCGCCTTGGCTAATTACATAGTGTGTTCCCCATAATATAACAGGCTGGGCCGAGTAGCAAAATTCAACCCAACGTGATATGTCGAGCGGGAGGCGAACCTCTTGTAACATAACCTAACGGTCCACCCCAGATTGAAAGCGTTTGAAATCCACCAACAACATCGAAAGACCCACATCATCTCCACGGTCTTCAACAAACCAATTCACAACATGAAGAATAGCCTCTCCCTCCTAAAACCCCAACTCCAAAGCAGAGATCATTCAAGTATCCATCTAAAGAGTGTCCAATCATAGAAGCTCCCACCTTGGAGACTAAACGCCTCCGCATAGCCCCCACCGCAATAGGATCTGGATACCACCACCTGGGTCGATCACAGGTGTGAGAGCACTCAGCAATGTACTCGCCCAAAGCCTTAGGACATTACCATCAAGAAAAGATTAACCACCCGGGTGATGGAGTTGATTAACTCATCGATATAGCCACGAAGACCACTAAAGCAATCCAAAAGGTGTTGGGCGCCAAACCATCTCGACCAAGATGTACCACGGGAAGCTCTTAATCATGTCAAGAACCACGTAGAGATGCAATGAGGTTATGATGATCAATAGGTTTACTGTGCAGAAGGAAGGACTTGAAGGGATGCTTAGCCTTTAGGTCCTCGGGTGGTAGTATCATGAGGAGCAACACCGGAAAGAAAGAACTTCCGACAAGCAGCGGATAATGACCATCACAAATCTTCCTCCTACATTGCTTGACATTATGCTCACCCACCTCCGTGTTTTCCTCCTCAATATTAGACCAAAGTAGGGGAGGGTTCAACAAAACCTCTCTAACAAGGTGCAAACTACCACCGAGCGCACTCCCAAGCCGAATGGCATTATTGCATATATATCTTTTCGACGGGCGCTTGTAGTAGCGTAACTACACTCCATGTTACTCCCGCGTAGAAGGTTTTAAGGAGACAGCAAAAGGCTAACAAAGAACCTAACAAGAAATGTCTTCGGTGTGCGCAGTCACCTTATCAAGAGCTCCTTTTAAAACACGGAGAATCCCAAACGCACACTTGGGTGGGATGGATTTGACTTGATGTGCAACCCTTTAGCTTGTGAAAGTGTCAAGTAAGTGTAAATCAAAACTAGAGTGCTCTTCCAAAACCAAATCTTCAACACAGTCGAAATTAAGAAGAGGGAACTTGGGGCTTAGCGAGATCAAATAACACAAACTAACAACACCATCCGCAGAACGGGGTGGCACAAAATCGATCCATGCCTATTATTTAGAGCGAAGAGTATGTCTTAAACAAACCCCACACAACCAAAGACCCATACGCTTCAACGTAACCCTCCTAAAACAACAGTTAGTGGCCAAAGATAGTTTGGTGGTGGCACTAGCGTCTTAATTGAAATGACGATCACGAAGTTGAGAAATCAACGATGTTTTGGTAAGCCACTCAAACCTAATAATAGTAATAATAATAATAATAATAATAATAATAATAATAATAATAATAATAATAATAATAATAATAATAATAATAATAATAATAATAATAATAATAATTATTATTATTATTATTATTATTATTATTATTATTATTATTATTATTATTATTATTATTATTATAAAGTTTCGATCCAGAAATTTATACCTGTTTTTCCTAATCCTCAGGCATCTTGTTCGCCGGACGCTTATTCTTAATGTCGTCTACTTTCTCAACCACACCTTGTTGTGTAAAATTCTTCAATTTGAATTTGTATTTGTTGTCATCGTGGACGCTTTTTGAGATAAGCTTCGATACTGGTGATAGTATGTTCTCCATGCGGACCGGCAAGGTGTTCGTCGAGATCAAAGAAATGCTGCAATAAAATATAATTAAAATAAATAAACAAATTTAAATAAACAGAAAAATTTAAATAAATAAGCACATTTAAAATAAATAAACACAATAATTAAAAATTAAAAGATAAAAAAAAACTAACGCAGAATTGGAGTCATCGATGCGCATCTTAACCTTATCCCATTTAATCGTTAGGAACTGAGCATGGGGATTGATCTCATAAACAACCCCAGACCATGTTGGAGAACCACAAAGCTTGAGGGCCCACATACTCATACAAATGTTCTTGCTTTATTCAGGTAATGTTAAAACAACGAGCACATGGGCATTTTATATTCCTATCAATATTCACTAAGGACTTGTAATACTCGCAAAAAGATTTAAGACCAACTAAAAATTCTCTGCTAGCACAAGATAATGAGACCCAACTCTTATCAATTGGCATAACTGCGTTTTAATGAAGCAACAAATAATTATATAGAATTAAACATGTTCACAAAAATCTACACGTAAACACACAGAGGTGGAATTACGAGTTGTGCGTTTTGTTCACCTAATTCAACTATGGAAGGCAATCCTAACACACTCCTTGAATGTTTCGTCTCATATATGAATGCGTATAACTGAATTTACTATTTGAGAAAATTTCGGCAGCATTTCCCCTCAACTTTCCAAATATGTGCATTAAAGACATATTCGTAGGAGTAAATGGGAAACATTGTCAAAATTTTTACAAATAGTAAATAAATTATACGTATTCATATCCTAAATGAGACAAAACATTCAAAAAGCAGTCCCAAACAGGGGACTTTCCAAAATTAATTTCTAATGAATTATTTTTAGACGGGTTTTTTATGGGATGATTAACTTCGAACGGGGACTTTCCGAAATTAATCACTAAAGTCCTATAACCATTTAAAAATTCTAACACAATCAAATATCATTCAATACTAACATATTCGCATTGTTAGTAATTGTACAATAGATTGCACTACCAGGTTTCGATGATGATCAAAGGTATGAGGGGTGTATGTTCCAGCCAAGACTTGTCTTTCACCTGAGAATAAGAAATACGAAGACACTATGTTAAGTGATTACGCAGGGGTAGGACCCTGCGAACCACCTCCGGTGTGAGAGTAAGTATGAGTTATGGTTGTATATGTGTGTGTAAGTAAAGAGATGAGTGTGAAATGAGCATACCATAATCCATTGCCCGTCCAAGCTATTTATAGTGGAAGAAATAGTGTTAGGGGCACTTCGCGTGAATGTCCGGATCATGGGGCGTCTATGTTTGTGGGTAACGCTAGGCCTTAGTGACCGTTCTCAAACTTGTCGGGGAAGCCAGAAAGAGAGGGAGACGCTGGTTTGACCAAGTCGAGGTTCTCCTATCCGTTACTCCTTCGTCAACCATACCCGGGGGCTTAGGGCTTCAATGGTGAATTCCCTTAGGTAACCTTCGTGATAAGCGAATGGTTTTGACGCCTATGAATATTTTGGAGACCTAACTTGGGCCTTCAAAGAGAAGGGCTTTGACACATCTCGGAGGAGTGTCCTTCGAGCTGTTCGGAGGGTACATCATCAAGCCCCCCAGTCGAAAAAATTATTCGCCTAACTAGCGCATTTAATGCTAACTAACCTCTTTGGCTGCCCGCTACAGGAATCACAATTCCCCACTTTACCCGGTGACCAAAAAACTTTTAAATTTTAAAAACGTTTTAAATTCGGATAAGAGTAATTTTTTGGGACACGTGTGTGGCGTTTAAGAGCGGTGAAAGAGAGTATTTAAAGGGGGTAGTTGAAACCCTAGCACATTTTACTCTCTCCGTCTCTTTCTACACGCAGTAAACTTTGATCTCCCACAGCTCCGAAACCAAAAGGTAAACATCCCTTCTCACTTGTAGTTTTAAAAAATAAGTATGGATGCTAAGTTTATCATTAAGCAACAAAAATGTACGTTAACTGCACAAGACTTACACGACCACCTAGCTGATTACACGATCCCACCAGAGTATAAAATCATATTACCCAAGTCTAATCAGGGTATCTTTAATGCTCCAAAAGGTTTCGTAGGACTATACACTCATGCGTTTAGTCATTCCAACCTTAGGATTCCACTACACCCGCTTATTTTAGAGCTAATGCAATATTACAAGGTGCATATCTCTAGGTTCAACCCATTTGATTTAGCCAAACTAACCACATTCATAGTAATGTGTAAAGCATATGGCTTTGAACCAACTCTAAAGGTGTTAAGGGGTTTTTTGAACTTGTATCCTGGTGGTGACTGGTTAACCTTAGCTAAAAGGTCTGAAAGGGATGTGCCAAATCTGTTGGAGAGCGTGATACCAATATAACTTGAAGGGCGTTTTTCTATGTGCAAAACACTTTTATCCCACCCAACTATCCAGAGTTGTTGAGTAAGGAGTACATGTTTGATGCAAAACGATACAATGACCCCTTGCCCTATAAAGTGCGAAGGGATCCATGCTATCAGCGTTTGGCTAGATATCCTGTTGATGTGCAAGTGTTCCCTGAGCCAATCTTGTACATGGTGGGATTGCCCAGTAGCTGGGAGGGGTCTCCCAACAAGCCTGTTATCATGTACCATGGACAAAGTAAGTTTTTATACTTCTATTTATGTAGGACCAATGTAGCACTGATATTTATTTTTTCTTGTTTCTTTTTTACATAAATGTCGTTCAGGAATTTTATGTACCAGGATCTTGATGAAGACTTGAGCTTCATGCCCGCTGAGAAGGCCGAAGAGTCCTACAGTGTTGGCTCTCCTTCCACGTCTGTCAAAAACAATGATGTGGATACTCCGCAGCCGGAGCCTATTGCTCAAGACCCTCAGCCGCACGGAGGTCCTTCTCAACTTGTTGAGAATGTGGCGACTGGACGATCCTGTAGAGGAGGACGTTCGTTTACGGTCCACTGGGATAGCCGACGTTGAAAAAGCCGAAAAGGGACAGTGGCAAGGCGGTTAAGCTTCCACAAGAGGAAGAATCCCCTCCCACCCTGGATCTAGGGCCGCGGCGGCAGAAGAGCCAAGGCAAGAAGTTTGTGAAGTCCGCCTTAGTTGCCAGATGAGACTGTGGAAATGCATGGTAAGCAATGTCCCTTCTTTAAATTGTATGAATTTATAAATATGGTAAGTAATCGAACTAATGTGTATGTAATAATCACAGGCCTTCCGATAACGAAGGAGCTTCCTAATGCTCGCCCTGCCAATCGTATCGTGGATCATGTTACTCCCTCCAAGTGGAAAGGATTATTGGACAACATGTCCATCGAAGGGGTCTGCGATCTACATGATAAGAGCGCTAAAGGCAAGCGTGTTGGACAACCATTTGAATGGTCGGACCGGGAACTACCTCAGCGCTTACCAAGGCAAGACAAGATGGATGTCATGCTTAGAGGAGAAGCATAGGGACCGAGTATGCCGAATTTTGCTAAGTGCTAACGAGATTGAGAAGGATGTTGAGAAGAATCCGCTCGTCCAAGACCTTCGTGAAAAGATAGCCCAGTTAACATCTAAATGTGTCAGGCTCAAGTTGGAAGAGGCCAAGGTTATTAGCCTTACAGGTCAAAATTATGTGCTTGAGGCAAAGTGTGCCAGTTTGGAGAGTGAGAGGGCTAGGATTGGAGAGTTGGAAGTGAAGCTAAGGGATGAGGTTGATGGTTTGCAGATGAGGTACAAGATGCTGCAAAAAGATCGTGCGGAGGTTGTATCCAAGGTAGTGCCATATATAGCCATGGAACTCTACCATAGTGATGAGTTGGGAGAACAAATGTGGAAGGTCATCAAATCAGCTATCTTCTATGGACGGTGCTTGGCTTTGGAGGAGGCTGCTAAAACAGGTAATCCCGTAGACCTCTCCAAAATTGAGTGCTACCGTCCAACATCAAAGTGAATACGATGAGGCAGAAATGCGTTGCAACGCAGAGTACTCCTTCCTGGCTGAAGCTACCAAAGACCCTATGGCACCACTGGAAGACCTCCTCTCAAAAGAAGCCTCGAAGATCGCTACGACTCCTACCAAGAAGACGGTGTCTACCAAGCCTGCCTCAGTTCAACAATCTCCAACTCCATCTCCCAAGAAGCAAGAGTGAAGGTTGCCATGTTGGGATGCTTTGAAATGCTGGAAATCGTGGGGTATTTATAGGCAGATCCGTTACGACGTAACTAATATAAGAGTTACGCCAAACTTCAATTCCTTCGTAATTTGCACTAGATTCACAGTACTACGAACCATGAGTGGTTACGCCGTATCTTCAATATAACTTGGTTACACCGTAGTTGATGAAATAGTTACGCGAGTTATCGCATGGAACCTCATTTGACCTAATATAGTTACGCATAGTCTTTTGGGGAGAGTTACCGTAACCTTATGATGAGTTGGTTTTCCGAGTCACGCTTTAGTTACTGGGATAATGTGAGATGAGTTACGCCGTAACTTCTTCAAAGTCAGCATACTATGATAAATCTTTTGATTTTTCTAAAAATTCTGCGTCTCTTTAGCTTCAATGCTCGTAATTTACCTGAAAGTGGAAAACAATGGAAAACAAGCGTAAATCCATATAAATGATATAAATTACAAGCATTATTGGCGGAAATTGACACTTAATATTCAGGACTATTTGATGTTATCAAATATCCCCCCACTTGAACTCAACTTTCCCTCAAGTAGACCATATTAGAAAGATTCCCAAAAAGATATCTCCCAAAACCTGGAAAATATAAGTTTACAAATCCCTAATGCTAGAATAAAACAAAGCCGAACACCTCACGAAATGGGAACGAAACACTCAATTCTCTCAACTATTCTAAGTGTCAATTTCGGGGTGATCACTCAATCGCATACCATAGCATGTATTCTATCATAAGCTTGGCGGTTACACAAATCTCCACCACTAGAGTTAATGACTAAACAATTCTCAAGGCAATATGTAGACACGATAAAGGTTAGGGTGACTGTCATTACTAAATATGTCAAGTGGACAAAATCAATGATACATGACCAAATCCATGGCCAAGACACCAAACATTGCTCACTGCATCACCTAGACACGCTTATGATATGGGATATATAAATGGTGTAAAAATAAAAATCAAGCTGTAGTCTAAATCTATAACCAAGCCATCACCACTTACCGTCCTCCCAAAGTTCAAGCTTTGAAGTCAAGAAACCGGATCATGAAATACTAGGTAGATGTGTCATTAGAGGACGTCATGATGGGCACACTACCTTTTCTCTAACTGTTGGCATAATTACCAACTCCAATCTTTGAATGTGACCGAGGTGGCCTCCTCGATACTAAATCTATAAAGCTAATAACATAGTGCTTATAACAATGCACTTTTACAATAACTAAATAACATAACAATTTTTTTTCTTTCTTTTTTAACATAACAATAATAACTAAACATAATATCCCCATACTTGAGATGAACAATGGGAGTTCAGGGGGTCTTCAATGATCTTCAGGAATATGTCGTCGACGAAAGTGTGATTTTTGAACCTTTCCACTTGAACCTTGAACTTAGGTAAATGATGACTTCCCAATCACAAATAAAGAGTACATGGTAGGCTAAGGTGTATAGATGTATCGAAACAATATATTGGGTTAACAAAATGAAAGGAATGGCTCAGATGGGTGTATCTAGGGGTGAAGTCGAGGTGACTAATCGATAGACACACAATGGTAGGCTATTTGGGTGATAATCCTGTAATATTGCCTTCTAAAACTGAAAATTCCAAATACATCGAGCTAACTCAACATACCTCGTCTATGGTCTCGAAATGATGCAAAGGCCAAGTTCTAAAGTTTACAAGCTACCGGCACACTCATAATTTGGTAGATTTGGGAATCTCACCATATAATGTCAAGGGTTGTATGTGCTCGGCTAAGGTCTAATCTAGTTAGGTTAAGAAAAACATGTCAAAATTTTAAAATTGGCATAATTTTTCAAAATAAACTAGAAAAACAAGGGCAAAATAATGTTCAAGAGATAATTCTACTCTCGTCCCCCACTTGAGTTGTACAAAGTCCCTTTTGTACTAAGATTTAAATAAAGGTGAAGAGAAAAGTAATTGTGAGTTTAACTCTGAAATTTGCTCCAAAAAGAAAAGAAGGCCCACGTAAAAAGAAACGCCTGCCAGATAAGCATCATGAACAAACTTCGATCCCTGAAATCACACTACCGACAAGCATAATTCTAAAAATAAAAAACAAACCTAACTCACTTTCAGAGAATCACTTGCTGCATTTAGCATATGCAACAAGTTTTTAAACCACTTGGTGTTCCAAGGACAAAGTGAAGTCTCGTGAGGGTTTACAGGGAACACACCCACAAAGTTCATTTAAAATACTAACACCAGGTTATTGTGTTTTAAATGAAATAAGTAGCAGAGGAAGGTTACGTCGTAACTTCAGGGAGTTACGCCAGAATCGCAAAACCTCATTATAAATGAGCGTAGCTCGCGTAACACAAAGATGGTATTACGCGCAATTGGTAATGCGTCTAAAATTCTCACAGAAAAGGTTACGCCAGTAACTATGGTCGTGACAAAGAACCCTGCAGAAGAATCACTTCCTCGCTTTCTAAAAATGGTTAAAAACACAAAACCCTCAGAAATGGAAACAAAATAAAAGAAATGGATAATTCGGTTGTCTCCTAAAGAGCACTTTTCTTTATTTACAAGTCTTTGTTAGATCAGAGTCGCGGGCTTTATGGGGCCTTTGGGCTTGGCCGACTTCCTCAATGTCTTTCATCAAGTTATGCCTAATCAAGCGACATTCTGTAGCAAATGAGGTATTCTTTAGTCTTGATCTTCTGAATTTTGAAAATTTTTTCCTCTGGCCCCAAATGGTAGCGAGTGAACTCATACCTTTCGACAATAATTGGTGGCGTCCTCTTGTAGGGAATACCAAGGAGTTTCCACCTCCTTTGCTCATATGCTTCATCGATCGGTCAGAAATTCCTCATTCCTTGCAACTCAAGGTAATCTAAAATCCCCTCAATATCATCATCGTCAGAATCAGTACCTTTAAACCATTCTTCATCGAGCAGATTCTCCACTAGTACACGCTTGCATTCTTCCTTTTCATTTCTTACCAACTCCTTGTCATCCTCAACTGTTATTTCACTTGAGTTGTTAGGACCCTCGTTGTTTGAATTTTCTTTACTCATGCATTCTTTGGAAATATTCTCTTGTGTTAACGTATCTACATGTCCTTACTTGATCTTCACCCAACTGTCAAATCCCAAGTTGTCCAACCAAGGAAAACTTGTCCTTTCCATATCGTTGGTTGACGTCCAAAAGAATTCGTCTACTCCCATTCTCTTTAAGCTACTTCCTCCGTTACATTTATCGTCATAAGGGTTGCATGATGCCCAAAACTTCCCGGAGATTTTATTCTTTCACACCGACTTCGGATTTCATTGTTGTCGGGCTTTGTTAAATGATCTTCCATGCAGCAGATGTCATTATTAGCTATTTCCTTTTTCTGATTATGATCCTCGTAGTCAATCTTGAGCTTTCTAAGAAGATTCGGGTTAATCTTAGCATTCCCGAATTGTATCGCGTACCAATCATCAAATGTCAAACTCGAACTTGATATTATGTCTTTCAAGTTCGTGAGGGCATGTCCATTCTTCTTCCTTAACACTTATCCCCACACGGTGCAATACTCAAGGAAAAGGGTCGCACGTAGGCCATGCTCGTGTGGGTTCATCGTTGATTATGATTATCGAAGTACACTAGTGTGTGATAGGTGGCTCCTCTTCATCCTCGAAGGAGAGTTTCTCTAATATTTCATCATCAGTGTATGCAGGCCACATGAATTTGTTATTCTTGACCATATCCTTATCGCACCCTCCATTGCAGATTTCATTTCTCAGGTCACACGAGGCCCATAGATCATACCATCCATTAAATTTCCCCTTAAATGGGGATAGAGGGCATAAGTTAATATCGTGGGACCATTCGCTAATCTCCCGGTTCCCTGATGCCTACTTCGAGGAATTCGTCACATGTATCCCAGTTACGCCGTAACTCGATTTTTGGTTACGACGAACTCGCTTGAGTCGCATCTTATCAACATTCTTCATAACCTCTGATCGCCGTTAAAAACATAGTTACGCCGAACTCTTCGTGCAGGATAATGCGTAACTCGCTTCGTTGACGGAATTTTACCAAAATTCGTATCTTTGGCCTGTATCTTCGAGTCATTATCGCGAAAATCACTTTACATTCCATTGTGGTTTTGAACCTTCCGTTTATTGTTATTCATTCTCACTTTCACCGAGCTTTTCCACCATAGATTCAAGATTTTTGTAGTTTGGTCGGATTGGAAAGGCTTTGTCTGTGTTTTCCTGGAATTCTTTAACCACTCATCTTGTTCCTTTTTTCTTTCAAGCAAGTTTCCAGAATTGTTAATTGTTTCAAGATTGGGCTTTCTTTCTCCATAAGGCCCACGGTTGTAATTTCCTCGGAACCCGTTATTATTTTGATTATCTCCGTAAAACGGTCGATTTTCTCCATATTTGGCTTCTTTAATTATATTTTCTTCGTCAACGTAAGGACAATTCTTCATGAGGTTTCCTCCCCCACAGCTTTCACAACCCACTTGGATGGCATGGACGGTTTCTCTGACTTTCAAGACAGTTCGACTTAGATTTTCAATTTTACTAGCGATTGCTGTGAATTCCGCCAAAACTTTCGCTTGGTTTTACTTCCTCCGTCGTGCCATTTTGAGAATGATCACCATTTTTTGAATGGCTTCAATTGCAAGAGTAGGAGTCATGTTCGATAGGTCCTGATAGTCCAACATCTGCCTTGTAGTCACGTTGATTCCTTTGTAGAAGATGTTGACCTTTTGCTGGTTGTTCAGATCATGTGTGGGACATTTGTAAAGGAGATCGCTGAATCTATCCCAGTTTGGATACAATTTTTCATCGTCTTCTTGTTTGATATTATGGATCTCCAAAAGCTGGTTAGAAATCTTTGATGGCGCAATACCTCCAATGAAGTGCTTTTGAGTAGAGCCTAAGTATTAATTGCCCCGGCGCAATCTTTCAATCCATCTTCCGGCAGCTCTAGTAAGAGTCATGGGAATACCCTTAGCATAACAGCATCATGAGACACGCCTCGAATGTTGAAAAGGCTTGCGATGTATAGGACATTTTCAACGTGCTCATATGCATCCTCGTCCCTGTTTCCAGAAAAAAGGGTTAGCACGAAGCTCCCTCATAAATTGGTCTTAAATTTCAAACGTACATCACCCAATTGCAGGTCTTACGAGACCCGGCCCTTGCTCAGCTCTTGTCAACGCCAAATATTCCTCAAGAGTGAGGTCATCGATGTTAACAACTTCCATGGTACCTGAAAATTGAATAATGATCGTGAGAAATATAGAAAAGTTTAAAACAAAACGAATATGAAAGACTTAATAGTAATCCTAATATAACTCCCGCTAGCGCCAAAACTTGATGCAGTTTTTATGACTGTGTTTAATTTTATAAAGTCTCATTATACCTATTGTTCTACCCTAACGCACTAACCGCATTGTACCCGGTCGTGTGTAGTGTAGTATTTGGTAAAACCGAGGTCGTCCCAAGAGCTATGTGTGTTGGATTATTACTAAATCTAGGTGTCACATATTTTAATAATGATTTCGATAAGGAATTAATTAATTAACTACTAAAGCATATAAAAGGCAAAGGTTTAATCAATAGAGGAGAGTGGTGCTAACCTAGTTATTCCTCCTAGCTAGTTATGTCTACGCCTACTACTTCCAATTACTTCAGGTGAGGTCAAAGTCGAGAGGACAACATTTGGTCAATTCGCCCTAACCTATCAGTAAAGATGCCACCACAGAGAAGTCGCGTCCCCTCATAAGTCCTCGTTATTCCCGTCCCCAAGCCAAGTCATTAAGTACCGCTACATGCTAGATTTATAATAGTGAGTGCCCTGGCATTAGCAACTTAAACACTCACCCCCTAATTCTTAAGTTCATCCAAACGGTAGGTGATTAGTTGGTCAAATCGCACAAATAGAAAGGGTCGTCATTGGTCATATCTACTCTTTCCTTATCAGCCTACTCACTTAGGGTCAGTTGGTCATATCTCCTAAGCAACTAGCCTCTACCGCCATTCAAAACTACCGAAACAAGGGTAGCTACCAATAAACTATGCATGCAAAATAATTAAATGGAAGTAATGTAAACGCTAAACAAAAAATTAAGGAATCATAACTAGGCCAGACTCAAGAGGTGCTTAGCAGCCATATTAACCATACAAATCAATTCAATATTCAAAGTTACGAAATACATGAATCGAAGTAAAGAAAAGATAAAATGCTAATGCTTATCGTAGGGGAGTGATTTATCCCTTGGAGACAAATCGTAGCTTCTAGACCCGACTTTGGCTTCTTCCCACGCTCTTTGGTTGTGGTGTGTGGAATGGGATACTTTGAAATGCCGGAAATTGTGGGTATTATTGGCTGCATCTCAAGTTACTACAGAATAATATAAGATTTACGCCGTAATCTTCAATTCCTTCGTAATTTGCACTAGATCTCGCTGGTTACGCCTAACCTTGAGAAATGGTTACCGCATCTTCAATATAACTTGGTTACCGTAGTTGATGAAATAGTTATGGCGTAGGTTATCAGTACGTGTGGAACTCATTTATTCCAATATAAGTTACGTCAGAGTCTTTGGGGAGAGTTACACTGCAACTGATGAGTTGGTTTTTCGAGTCATGCTTTAGTTACGGCGTAATGTGAGAGATGAGTTACACCTTAACTTCTTCAAAGTCAACATACTATGATAAATCTTTTGATATTTCTCCCATTCCGCGTCTCTTTAGCTCCAATGTTCGTAATTTACCTAAAAGTGGAAAACAATGAAAAACAAGCGTAGATCCATATAAATGATATAAATTACAAGCATTATCAGGGGAAATTGACACTTAATATTCATGACTATTTGATGTTATCAACCATTGTTCCACCCAACTATCCAGCATTGCTGAATGAAGCATTTAGGTTTGATTCAAAACGTTTCAATGACCCCCTTCCTTATGAAGTTCAAGGAATCCTTGTAACAACGTCGGCTAGGTACCCTACGTGATGTTCAAGCCTTCCCGAGCCAATTTTGTATATGGCCGATCGCACAAAGCTCGGAGGGTCTCCCTGAAGCCCATAATCATGTATCAAGGAAAAAGTATGTGCTTCCACTTTTATTTAAGTATGACCAATGTAGCGCTGATATTTATCTTTTCTGTTCCTTTGTTGCGAGATGCGCGTTAGGAACTTCATGCATCAGGATTTGGATGAAGACTTGAGTTTTATGCCTGCGGAACAAGCCAAAGAGTCTTATGGTGTTGGTTCACCTTCTACTTTTGTCAACAACAATGACGTGGACATTCCCAAGATAGAGCCTGTCACCTCAGCACCCCCACAAGCACTGCCCTACCAATTGGTTGAGAACGTGGCAGATTCGGACGATCCCGCAGAGGATGAAGTTCGAATCACAGGCTCTACATGTATAGCTGACAGGTTAAAGAGTAGGAAGGGAATTTCTGGCAAAGCTATCAAGTCAGCCATCAAAAGAAAGACTCTTCCAAAGATCCGTCCGTGGTCGCTTCGTCGAAGGTTGTCGAAGGCAAGAAAGCTGTGAAGTATGCTTTTGAACTGCATGGTAAGCATTTGCTTCTCAAATTATAGAAAATACTAGTTGTCATGACTAACTTTTCCCTTATGTACTGTATTTGTCGTAGGTCTTCCTGACACGAAGGAGCTTCCGAATGCCCTAGCCTGCCATTGCATCGTTGACCATGTCACCCCTCCCAATTGGAAAGGATTGCTGGACAATATGTCCATCGAAGGGGTCTGCAATATGCATGATAAAAGCGTTGCAAGGCAGGCTGTCCTGGAAAACCATTTGAATACTCGTACAAGGGAGTTGCTTCGTACTGTGACAAAGGCAAGGCAGGAAATGGACGTGATGCTGGTGAGGGAAAAGTACAGGGACCAGGAGTATGCTGAGTTGGAGGCCAAATGTGAGGAAATTGAAAAAGATTTTGAGAAGAATCCTCTCACCCAAGACCTCCGAGACAAGATAGCAGAGTGCGCAGGAGCTGATCGCCACCACAACAGAAGTGGCAAACTCGGAGGGAGAGGCCAAGGTGGTGAGCCTCACGGGTCAAAAATGTTGTGTTGGAAGCTGTTGGGATATAGAAAGTCAAAGTGCTGTAGAGTCAAAGTGCTGAAGAGTCAAAGTACCGCTAGGTCAAAGTATCGCTAAAGATTAAAAGTCAAAGTACTGTTTATTCATCAAAGTAATGATACTTAAAGGACTGATATGCAAAATCGTTAAGGATTATCTTGTAATTCTAGAATGTTCTAAGTATTAGTTTAATATTACTTGTCGTACAAGGTTTGTAATTGTAAACCGAATTAGGTTATCCTTAAGCCTATAAAAGGACCCCTAGGTTGGCATTAGAGAATACGTTTTAGAGAGTACGCTATTAGAGTTGTTAGTGAATCCGTGTATCAAGCAGGTTCTGTTGGATATAACTTTTCACATACACATCAAACCATAACACAAAGTAGCATATAGATGGAATTCTAGAGAGATAAAGTTAGAGGTTTAGGGAACTTAGTGAGAGAAAGTGAAAGATATTATTATGAGCTCCAACTCTCTACCTTGGGAGGTAGAGAGTATTTATAGTCTTACATAAATCGCCACACAACGGGCCGTGGATCAGGCATACAGTGGGTAAAGACTGGCCCGGCCCTCCACGGTGTTACTTAACTAAATAATACTACTTAACATAACGACACATATACTTGAGGTGACCGACTCTTTAATACCCGGAATTTCTAATTCCTAACAATCTCCCCTAAGGGAGGTCACCTCAATCATGTACCAAAATTACATTGAATACAAATAGATATTACAAAAAATTGTTCATGCATTCTTGATGTAGTCCTTGTTCCAAGCTCAGAGTCATTGATTCTTCACATTGCATGTTTGGTTACCTCCAAGTGGAGGTCTTTTATCGATCCACGGATAGTAAAATTATGAGTCGCCTGAGATCATCAGCTAACAAAATCTCTCGAGACATCCATTGTGGTGTTGTGACTTTAGGACTGACATGCTCACATTCTGGATCATGATATCTTCTCATCGTGAGTAGCGAAGCTTTAGTTGATTCATGATATTGGCAAATAGCCAGAAAGCGGCTAATGGAGTGAAAATATCGTGAATCATTGATGCACTAATCATGATTTCTTTTGAGATGAATGTGTAAGGTGAGCATGCGGCTATGGATTGACCGCTTCATTCCGACAACAGAACGCCGGGTGTACTTCGCATACAATACAGCTTAGCAATAAATCGCACAAAAGTGTCTTTGATCACTTTCGCTGAATTGAGGTACACCCACCACCTGCTGATCAAGATAAGTAACGCTCGGATCGTGCAAAATTCAAGAATTTCCTTGACAGGGTTTCGCAATGCTCTAGCCGTTTCAAACCTAACGCCTCAAAGAAGACAACACGAGTGAGTGAACCAAATAATTTAAGTCCACCGATTGATGAAAAGAGATTTGAAAACAATCGCAGTATTGCTCAATAGAAATTGTTTTTGCAATATAACTAAGGTTTTAATGAAAATCAATTATCAATCATAAAACACCTTTTGATTTGAAAAATGAGTACACGGTCGATGTGCTAAAGAAAAGTTTTAAAGCACAAAGACCGGTTTTTCAAAGGTATCCGCCAATCCATAACCCGAACCGTGATTGATTCAAAAATTGAATCTTCCATTGTTTCTCGCTCAGCTTGTCACATGGTTGATCCATAATAGATCTCACATGCCACCTACCGAGAGCTTGTTTGATGTTGGCTCTAGAAGGCTTTCCATCTTCATTGTGAATGTGTAAACACATCACTCGATGTTCCGCAATACCACAAGGATAATGCGTAGGACTCAAGATATAATCTCTCTTCCACATTGTGTGAAACAGAGAGTCTTCATTGAAAGTGTCCTAATGAGATTTATTGATGATCTCGTGGCACTAGACTCAAGTTGTGCATATTTGGATCCCGTACGGAGACTAGTGGGAGGTCTTCCTTCAATATCAACAATCTCTAAGAGAAAGTCGATAGATAATGTCGGTTCCCCGAATGAAACAAGTCCTTTTAAGAGGAACTTGAGTGGTTTGGAGTTGAAGTGCGCAAGGCCACCGGGTCCATGACGCCTTGTCTTCAATACCTATGTTACCATCAAGAGTATATGAATTGAACCCGGTTTCCGCCTCTAAGGTTGAATAAATGGAGGGCTATTTGTTTTCACCCTTTTCTCATTCAATTCTTTTTTTTTCTTCAACCCCTTCAAGCTAAGGAGACTTCATAACTAGAACCTTGTTGGGTTTATTCCAAGCATTCAGCTCGGGCCTCACCAGACTCTTCCCATATCTCATTTTCTCCTTTTATCATCATACCTAAGGACTTCTACACTAACTAGTGGATTGTCCCCGGTAGATCCCTCCTGCCTGCGCGGATCATGGGAACCAATACCTAACCTTATCATCCTTATATCACCGCACATAAAGTAAAGTTGGTCGGTCTATTTGGTATTGTTCATCCGCCATTGGAACCAATTGAAAACCATTTGAAAATCAATCCGGATACTTGTGATATATTATCAAAACATTTTGTACCTGAATTGTTTTTGATATTTTAGAATAAGTGCTCCCCTCAACATGTGCATCAAATGTTTGAAATCGTTTTGCACACCGGAAAGAGGAAGAAATTAACTTCTTTGATTACCATTTTCTAAAAAATATCAACATCACTTCCTTGATCAAATCAAGTAGATAAAGCATTTCCAGGAAGGATGAGGTTTCCATGAATTTGCTCCCCTCAATATGTGCCTCGAGGTTTGAAAAGAGTTTTACACATACTAGAGGGAACTCGACATTGAGATAAATGATCACGCTTCAAATTATAGGTTTAAGATAGATGCTCCTCAACATGCATTGAAAATTGAAATCGCTTGTCACATGTGGGAAGGACAAGATGTACATCCTTATAAAACCATTTAATAATCAGCTTAAATCCAATTTAAATCACACATTCTCCCCGATCACAATTATCAAATCATTTGAGATTTGTGATCTCTTATTGATTTAAATTGATTTTGAAAGCTTTTTAAGGAGAATTGTGACTTGATTATGAAAGCGTTTAACCGATACTGATCGGATTTTAAGACTTTAAACTCCATTGATAAATCATGCATGTACATCTTTTGAAAACAATTTAATGCCAAATAACTTTTTAATTTAATTGGAATCATTCTCCCCTCAATCAATGACATAGGTTGTTGATTGAGAGATAGAGATTTTGACAAATAAGTTATGATGATTATCAAAAAAGAGACCAAGTTATTTTTCAAAGCATTTAGTTTTCACCAGATAAATGTTTATAGAATCAGAGCATGGAATTTGAAAACATGGTAAACCATGGCTCTGTTTTTCTTAAAACCGGTTATTGCCCTAAAATGACAATAAACCATTTTTTCTCTTTCTCCCAAAAAATATTTTTGATTTTTGATTTTTGATTTTTGATTTTTTAAAT